>JADRCH010000032.1:3468105-3564594 GCA_019843965.1 Rhynchomys soricoides | reverse complement strand
TGTTGTTTTTGTTGTTGCTGCTGTTGTTGTTGTTGCTGATGTTGCTATAGCTGTTGCTGTTGCTGTTGTTCTTGTTGTTGCTGCTGCTGTCATTTTTGTTGTTTCTCTATGAACCTGAAGCTCACTGGTTAAGCTAGGCTGGTTGTTGGCCAGTGAGCTCCAGAGATCCTCCTATCTGTCTCTGCCTCCCAACTCTGGAACTACAAATACACATCTGATGCCTAGTTTCTGTTTCTGGGTTCTAAGGGTCAAACTCAGGTCCCCATGTTTGCATGGCAAGCATTTCTCTAGCTGAACCATACTGCCAGTCCAGGTTTTTACCATGAGGCTTTGGAAGGGAAAAGTCTTCTGCATTTTCAAGCAGAGGCTCACCTCTTACTCCCTCATCCCCTGTACCATCACTTTTTTTCCTACAATTCCCAGAGGGGGATGTTGTCAGTCTGGAGACAATGTAAACCCTTCTGAAACAAAATAGGAGTAAAACCTCACAGGAAGCCATCGATCTCAGCTGGGGAAGTGTAATGTTCAGGGAAGGAGACCAGAGTAATTGATGTTGAGCCCCGACAGACATCGAAACTGCTTTTGAAGTCCTTTTCCAGTGTGATGAGAGAGTTTCCTATAGTGTCTACTTTTTCCAACCCTAATAACATTTTTTTTAAGATCAAGGAAGAGAGAGCATACCTTTTGGGGAAAAGAAAAATTACAAATTTCCCCAAGCTAAAACCAGTGTTGTTGTTACCCTGCTTACAAATCTAATTTGATCAGAGAGCCCACATCCTGTTGGCCTGTTTGTCTGTGACCTTAACAAAATGATAGTGAAATGGGAATATTGTAACCTCAGAGACAGGAAGATCTTGCTCCTCTTGCTGCAGGACTGCCTCTGAATCACTATGCCTCTTGGAGGCCACAGAAGATCTTGGCACTTTAATTTCCTCAGCTGTGAGAAGTTTTGAATTGGTATGAAGTGATACACATTTGTTTGGTAGTTTTCCTAACCTTCTTACTTGCAATCAGATTTCTGGATAAATTTCTATCTCCTTTAGAAAACATGGGGATAGGTATATAGGTGTGTATGATATTGTGGAGTGATTTCATTGAACTTAAAGCATTCCCTTCTAAAGGAAGAAGGCAGCTTATTAAGAATTAGAAAGTCAACAATAATTACAAGTCCTAGGACCTCCTGAAACTTACAAGATTCATAAGATGCCCCCACCCCAGGTCATAAAAGCAGTAACAATTGCTTAGAAGAGAGGACTGTTCAACCCATTAGTCTACTTGCCTGCAAGTGATGCAGGGAGGACCCGGTTGCAGGTTTCTTGCATCTTCACCCATGCTAGGGTAAGCCTTCAAAGATATACTTGCCACTGAAGCACCTGTGCTCCTGTAGGTCACCCCTTACTCTCACTCCTGTAAGAAATATAATAAACTCTGTGGTTCAGCAGTTGGACTTTGGTGGAGGAGTTCCTTTAGTCTGTCCTGGGTAAGTAGACATTTGTTCACGTCTCCCCAGGAACAATCAAACACTGTAACTGTCCACAGCTTAACATAAAGAACATAAGAGAAGTCAGTCCCCACTTGGCTATACACTAAATGAATTTTGCTTGTTTATAAATTTATATACACAGCCTATTCTTATGACTATAATTGCAGAATTATTTTTTGCTACCTATAATTCTGTTATTGCATACTTCTTTGCTCTAGTGAATAGAGAAATAAAGTTGTTTCTCAGAAATTAAATTAAATGCTTAGATGATTCTTTACAACTAAAGATAAAGATTTAAAACTATTGGATCTATTATGTGTATGGTAGCTATGTAATACCTGGTACAGAATTAGGAGAATACTGCGCTCACATGCCTTCACACAAGTGAACTTTAATTTCTTCCTTTTATTTTTAAAATAATTGGCCCAAAGCAGTTGCAAAAATAATACCAAGTTTCCTATGTACCCTTTATACAGCTTTCTCCAATTTTAACAGGGTACATCATCAAAATCAGGATGCTGGCAGTGTGCAATATTAACTCTAGATCTGTGTGTAGTTTAATTTGTAAATAATGAATAATGAGATATGAATGCTATGCATGGAATAGTTTTAGAAACTTGAGATTTGATTATTGACAGGGAGATCTATCAACGAACAAATGATGTTCATCTCAGAAAAGCAGTTTGGCTCCCAGGGATCTGTCTTTGAAGCCACCAAGGAGTCTGGGATTGGAGGCAACAGCAGGTGCTCCTCATAGCCTGATTTTCTCACCGCAAAGACCTTGGTTGCTTTTACTGAAAACCAATGAAGACATGGCCACATAATCAAAAGGTTATCTAGGTATCAAAAATGTGAGAAAAGTTCATGGTAAATGATAGATAACTTTAATATTGAAGATGAACATAGCATGCATTTATTTAGAATAATCTGGGAGAAATTTAAAGTAATCTACCCATGCATGACATATAGAAGAGAAACCCCAGCAAATAAGCTCATGGAGATTATATGCTGGAAATAAAATTCTGGCTTAATCAGAGTTTATACTGCACCAGAAGAAGCAGAGAAAGATGAAGAAAGAGGGGCTAAGAGGTCTTGGATTAAATGTGAAGCCAAAAATTATCCATAGAGAAGACAACTGTCATTTTTTTAATTTAAAAAACACCAGTTGATATCATCTTTGTGTGTTGATTACTTTTCTCATTACTGTGACAAGACTTTTTGTCATAGGTTTTATTTTGGCTTGAGACAGGATGGTAGCCAAGGCATAGCAGCAGGAGCGTGATGCAGCTGGGCACGTGGCATCCACAGTCAGGAAGCAGAGACAGACAGATTCTGGGGCTCAGCTCACTTTCTCCTTTTTAATTTAGTACTGGTCCTCTGCTCATGGGATGGCGACACCCACATTCAGGATGGATCTTCCCACCTCAGTTAAATCTTTCTAGAAATACACTCATATGTGTCAATCTGTCTCCTAGGTGGCTATAAATTGAATGAAGTTAGCAGTTAAAATTAAGCACCACACTTAAGTCAGCAATGCATCCTGTACCACCAACTGCTTAGCCTCCCTGGCCAAGGTTATCCATGACAACTTTGGCATCATGGAAGGGCTCATGACCAAGGTCCATGCCATTACTGCCACTCAGAAGACTGTGGATGGTCCCTCTGGAAAGCTGTGGCATGATGGCCGTGGGGCTACCCAGAACATCATCCCTGCATCCACTGGTACAGCCAAGGCTGTGGGCAAGGTCATCCCAGAGCTTAAAGGGAAGCTCACTGGCATGGCCTTCCGTGTTCCTACCCCCAATGTATCTGTTGTGGATCTGACATGTCATCTGGAGAAATCTGCCAAGTATGATGACATCAAGAAGGTGGTGAAGCAGTCATCTGAGGGCCCACTGAAAGGCATCCTGGGTTACACCGAGGACCAGGTTGTCTCCTGCAACTTCAACAGCAACTCCCACTCTTCCACCTTCGATGCTGGGGCTGACATTGCTCTCAATGACAACTATGTAAAGCTCATTTCCTGGTATGACAATGAATACAGCTACAGCAACAGGGCCGTGGACCTCATGGCCTACATGGCCTCCAAGGAGTAAGAAACCCTGGACCACCCACCCCAGCAAGGACATGAGAGCAAAAGAGAGGCCCTCGGTTGCTGAGGAGTCCCTGTCCCAACTCTGCCCCCAACACTGAGCATCTCCCTCCCAATTTCCATCCCAGACCCCCACAATAACTGGAGTTACAATAACCCTCTCTAATACCATCAATAAAGTTCTCTGCACCCAAACAAGCAAACAAACAAACAAAAAAGTACAAAAGCCCACGAACCATAATATAAAAATTGGGTTTCTTCTTCTATATAGTGTAAAATTCTATATGTTTTTAATAAACATACATTCATGTTTAGGTATACAATTACATATAGCTATAATTTCATTTAATATGTGCCTGCCTTCTTAAATTGCAGAGCCAGCATATGATAAGAGGAGGCATGCTGGCTATAATATCATTATCTCCACTGAGTATGAATGAAAGGGAAGAGGGAACCAGGTGTATTCTCTCGGAAATCCCCTGAAGGCATCATGATTTTAACATGAGACAGGAAATTGCAAGGCTATCCCCCTTTCAATTACAGTAAACTAGACAGGCTTATTCCCTAGAACTCACAAGAATCACCTTGGTTAATAAAAAAAGAAAAAAAAAACATTTAAAGCAAAATAAAAGGATTAGTTGTGGGGAGTTGGGATTTGAGTGTGGGCAGGGAGAGCTATCAAGAACAAAAGCTTCCCATCTTAGAAAAACAAGATGGGCCCAGGAAGTCTTATCTAGGAAGCTGACAAGGGCTGGGATTGGAGAATACACCAGCATCCCTGGCAGTCTGATTATCTTGACATAAAGAACTTTGCTGCTTTTACTGAAAATACTGCTGTCAGTTTCACAGTTAAATTTTACTAAAGTTCCTTGTGACCTGCTACCCATCTGAGCCACACTATAAACTGATTATCCAAGAACAGAAAAAAAAATAGTTTCTTATTCAAGGAGGCTGGAGTTACTAAGTACAGTGGTAACTGCAAACCTAGCACTGAGGAGGTTGAGTCACAAAAGAGAGCATATAGGCTCAAGGGTTTACAATGAGACCCAGGTTAAGGAGGAGGAGGTAGCGGAGAGAAGGAGGAGGAAGAGATGGAGAGGAGGAGAGGAGGAAAAGGAGGAGGAAGGGAGAGAGGAAGACAAGGAGGAGAAGGAGGAGGAAGAGGAGACAGTAAAAGAGGAGGAAAGGAAAGGAGAAGAAAGCTCCTAGGAGAAGAAAGTTTATCACAGATATGTGGGCAAGCAGAGGCAGAAGCAGACACATCAGGAGATTCCAGAGTGGTGATGGCCCTGAGCCAGGTAGGAAGAGAGGAGAGGAGAGTGGGGAGCCAAGTACAGCAGCCAGGAGGCTAGAGGTACCAAAAGGGGTGGGAGTAGCCAAAATGTCTGGATTATATACAGAAGACTCTCTGAAGAAAAGGCAGCCCAGACCCTGGATTGGAGAGTTCAAGGTAGAGGGTGGGGTATGCCAGCCATGCCCTGTAATAAGTAGGAACTGACTGACTGATGCTGGGAGAATCTAAAGGCCAGATTCTCTTTAATATGTTAAATAGGTACCTCAGCCACTTGTCCTGGGTTTGAAACTTCACACACACACACACACACACACACACACGCACGCACGCACGCACGCACGCACTCACGCACGCACGCACCATTCAGTGTCATCTTTATTTCTGTGTGTTGTGACAAGTATCCTGAAGCTCCTAAGACTGAGGTACTGAAGGATTCCATGTGAGACACAATCCTACCACAGTTCAGAAGAGGAGACATGTATCACCTTCAGCTATCTCTGGGTTTCCTTATGACAATGAAAAGTACTGTAGGTTGCCTGTGAGTGGCTCTGTGCTGTTGTGTTTCTGTGCCCAATAACTCTCGTGCTTTTATTAACTGTTCTACTGAGTCCTATTTATCAGAGAGACAAGTGTATCACCTGATAATACAATAAGCTCTGGTGGATGTATGAGTTGTTTTATACTTTTAAACCCACCATCAGTTCCCGGAGCATCGTAAAACAAAAGGCGTATTTCTCCCACCAACTCCCTTCAATTTTTATTCCCCTAGGAGTGAAGCTATGCAATATCCACTGTTCAGAAATAACTGTTGCCATTTAATAAGAGTAAAATATACTCTCATCCAACAAGGGACATCACGGAGTAAAAATGAAGTTATTCTTATGGGTTAATGTCACAGCCAAAAGACTGATGTAAGCGTCTAGGTGAATCAAGTGTAGCAGCAGACATGACCCTGGGGTATGACTAAAGAGCAGACCTCATTTCAATGTCATAAAGAAGATATTGCACACCATTTTTCCCCAAAATGCAGTTGCAAGCATCCTCTATCACCATCCGCTGCTCTTTGCAATGACCCCACATTTCCAACACTAAGAACAGAACCACCCTATCAGTTGGATACAGAGGCATGAAAAGCAAAAGCTGGCCTGAACCTATTCCCTTCATACAGCCTACAAAGCCCTGGGGAGCCTGCAGTAACCTCAAAGCACTCAGCCCCTTTTCATCCACAAACCCTGACCTCCTGGTCAGCCACCATACTGAGTCCCCTCCTAGCCTTTCTGAAGTACTTATCTCTCTGCTTTTACCCCCTCAGGACTCATGCCTGCAACAGTCTGCACCTGCCTTGTTTCCTCAAAAAACTCTAGTCTTCACAGCCTCAGCATTTGAGTATGTGTTATTAAAAATTAAAAGTCATTTGAGTACAACCTGTATAATAAATATCAATCATACTTAAATCTCTGGGCTAAATGCCATAAATCAAAATATCTTACATTCTTAAGTTACTTGCCTTGGATACATGTGCAATATGTAAACCCAAGAACCTATTAAGCATTCGAACCAGAAGCCAGATAGTAAAGAATACAAAGTGTGTGATCCCATTTGTGTGAAATGCTAAAACAGGCAGATTAATCTACAGTGACAGCAAACATTAGCAATTCCCTAGGGCAGGGAGGTCAGCCTTGGCTACAAAAAGACAAGAGGACCCTGTGTACTCACAAAAATGTTCTGTAATGTTGATTGTGGTGTACTTTAGTACACATTTGTCAAAATACACCAACATGTTCACTAAGAAGGGCACATTAGGGGATCTGGGGGAAAAACGATTCCGTTCTTAAAGCAATTGCCATGTAAATATAAGGGCCAGGGTTCGAATCCCAAGTACCCATGAGGGTAGGTGTGGTGCACTCCTGCAATCCCAGCATCTAGGAAACAGAGATGAAGGACCCTTACCTGGGCCCTGTAACAACCCTGGCTCAAGCAAACAAATAGGTGCACTCATGCTTCTGTGGGCAAGATGAAGACAGGAGAGGTGATTGACAACTCTGAGCAGCAGGAACTCTGCCATTCTTATTGTGTCTAGTTCCTCACTCTGTACCTTGTACCTGTCACATGGTCTCAGCACAAAGTTCCTTGATGGCCATCTATCCATTCATTCATTCACTGAAACACTTTTATACGTCATAATGCCTGTATTTGCAGGATATATATATAATTACTCTACACTTCCATGATAGCCATTCTTTTGTTTTTAATTATTTCTTTTATTTTTGAAATTGGAATAACCTCCTCTTTTCCCACTCCAAAACCTCCCATTTACCCCTCCTTTCTCTCTTTCAAATTCATGGCCTTCTTGAAAATTAATCATTGTTACACATTCTCTGTGTGTGTGTGTGTGTGTGTGTGTGTGTGTGTGCGTGTGCGTGTGTGTGTGTGTGTGTGTATGTTGTAACCCGGAACTGTGAGCTGAACTACTTTCTTCCCTAAGTTTTTTGGGTTTTTTGGTTTTTTGTTTGTTTGTTTATCTGTTAGTGTATCTTAGCATAACAACAAAAAAGAAACCAGAATAGGCAGCACACAACCTTATTCAAGTACCATGAGAACCCACCGATATTTTGTGTGTGGTGGAAAGTCTTGTGCTACTGCTTAACTGTCCTGCGAGATGACAGAGGACATAGTGACATGGGTGTGTGCATGTATGTGTGTGTATGTGTGTGTATGTGTGTATCTGTGTATCTGTGTATCTGTGTGTGTGTGTGTGTGTATGTGTGTGTATTTTGCTTCCTCTGTTCATTGTTTAATTCAGGTTCCTATTGGGTTGACTGAGGCTCGCTCTCATGGAGCACAGAAATCTCCAGTGAATCCACTGGTTTTTAATCTCATCCCAGAAAGACTGTGTCCTCTGGCATCCCCAGTCCAGTCCAGTAGAAGCATATGACTCTCCAATACTGGCAGATTCTCATTCTCATGCTACTTAAACAAAGTCAGGTTCTTTCCTCCACACTAGACCATGTGCATATCCTGGTTTTCTTTCTGTTGCTATGCCAAGAGACGCTGACAAAAAACAAAAAACAAACAAACAAACATAAAACCTTTGGGGGAGAAAGTGGTTTATTTTAGCTCACAGTTCTAGGGTACAGTGCATCATTGTAGAGAAGTCAACCAAAACCTTCACACAGCTAGTCACATCGCATCCACAGTCATGAGCAGAGAGAAAGGAATGCATAGAGGACTGCTTGCTTACTTGTGCTCAGCTAAGTCTGGCCAAACAGTTCAGGACCCACTGTCTAGGGAATGGTATTTCCCACAGTAGGCTGGACATCAATTAACTTAGGACAGTCTCCAACTGGACATCCCAATGCTAACAATCCCTCATTGAGACTCCCTCCCTAGATGATTCTAAGTTGTGTCAAGTTGACAATTAAAGCTAAGCACCACAATGACTGTGCCCTCAAATACGTTAGCATATGGCAGGGAGTAAAGGTTGGGAACGGAAGAGGGCTGGGATGAGTGCCTGAGGGCGATGGAGGCAGCGGAGGATAAATGCAAAGACAGGATATTGCATGCATATATGAAATTATTCAAAACTTTAATTAATTTAGACTAACTTGTTGCCAAGATGATGTAGTGGGTAAAGGTGCGTGAAGCTGAGGCTGACAACCTGAGTTCAATCCAACCCACATAGTGGAAGAAGAAAACAAAGCCCACAAGGCTTCCTCTGACTTACACACATAAATACACACATACACTGTACACACACACACATCCTATACCACACCACACACACACACACACACATACAAACACACGCACACCACACTGCACATACATACACACATACACACACACTGCAATACACCCCATACCACACACACAACACACACAATACACCACACACATACCACACATACACACCACATGCAGCACAACACACACACACACATACATACCACAACACACACACACCCTCATATGCATATATACAGTGCACATTTGAAAAGCAGGTGAGGAGAGACTCCTTGCTTTCTTGCTGCTCTTTGCAATCACCATGGACTGTACTTTAAAACTGTGAGCCAAGGTGAAGCCTTCCTCTCTTAAGATGCCTTTCAGTAACAACAACAGCAACAACAACAACAAAGTCACTACAGGAAAGACTCAGTTCTCTCACCCCAGAAGGAGAAAACAGAGCCAGGAAACTGGAAGATTTGACATACATAGTAATCAGCCTCATAAAGAACAAAAATTAGATCAGTCTGTTCTTTAAGCAGAAAGTAACCATTACAAGCAAATACAACCTGAAGCAGAGAGAGGTCATGGCAAGGCAGAATTGATGCTATACTTGCAGAATCTCCCAGCCACACGAAAAGGGGGTGGGTGGTAAAGGATGCTTTAGCCTTCATAGTGCAGGGGAAAGCAGGAAGGCTTTGCCCTTCCATGCAGAATGTTTTCCACAGATGCTCTGTCTTTCTGAACTCTGTTTCTATTATTTCTGGATGGATACTCTGGGAATCTCATTGGTATTTTACAGTGTGGTGGGAAGTGACATCAAAGAAATTGCTCCCATGAGGAAATTTGCATGCTGTAGAAGTTAATGATCATAAGTTTTCTATGCAAAACCTCCTGGCATCATCCATTCAGTCTTGGTTGCAAGTTAATTCCTGCTAACCACCCCTCCCTTTCTGTACCATTTCATCCCTACACACTCTTCAAGGTCAAGATAGGGGAAGCTGAATAGTGAGTGCTCACTTAAAGCCCAAAAGCCACAGGAAGCCCTCCTTGCCCAGTGCTACCACACTTGAGTCACACTAGATAATTGAGCACTCACCTGTGTATTTGAATTCAGTTATTCTATAGACTAATGTCTCAGAGTGCTTCAATTAGATCAGAGTTTCTATGAAGCTCTGCAAATGCTAGGGATGTAGCTAAATTGATAGAGTGCTTGCCTAACATGCACCAAACCCTGAGTTCCATTCCCAGGACTGGATGTGATGATACATGTGCCTGGAGG
The DNA here is from genome assembly GCA_019843965.1 of Rhynchomys soricoides. Lineage (NCBI taxonomy): Eukaryota > Metazoa > Chordata > Mammalia > Rodentia > Muridae > Rhynchomys > Rhynchomys soricoides. The sequence goes on along the minus strand of JADRCH010000032.1, from coordinate 3,554,720 downwards.
GGTGAGGGCAGGAAGATCAGAAGTTCAAGTCATTCTTGACTACATAATGAGTTCAAGGGCAGCCCGAGATACATGAGACTATATGTCAGAATAATAATTGTTGTTATTAATAATTAATAATATTAATTATTATATTAGTTATACTTGAATTGACAGATATAAAAGGAGAGAGATTATGAACACTCATTCCTTTAATGAACATATTGAAGGATTTCTGGTAGGATATTTTTAAAAATAAGAGAGTTTTTGGGAAAATAGCAGTTGAACCTTACGTAAATGGAGTGATTGAGCAGCTTTCTAACCAGAAGCCTTGGGTTTACAGCCGGGATTTCCATCTTCCTAACTGTGCCAGCTGCTTTCTGACTCTTTTTTAGTTTTATGCTAAAATCCATATAGTGGGGATAATTTCTGTGCCTGCTTGACATGGCTACAGGTGAAGGGGTTTAGTCAGCATCTGCCTATGACAGAAAGAACATCCAGAGGTGCTGTTACAAGTATTGGATTTGGAAGGATCATCATCCTTCCAGAAAAAGTTCAATTGTTCTGTTACAGACAGGCCAACTGACAAATTAAATAAATACAAGAATTTAAAATAAAGAAACAGACTGTACATATACATCTATGTGTATGAATCTGGAGAAAAAAAGCAGAAAAAGTAGTAGGTGTTGAGGCCAATAAGGAGGAGAAAGAGGCAACTGATTAAGATGCAGACTTAGTGCCCTAGAAGATGCCCAGAGATAGGATTTCTGGGTGGAGGGAAAGAAATGGGTACAGAAGCTCTGAGTGGTGGTTACTTTTCTCATGACTTCGAGAAAATGTGTGACAAGAAGTTCTTTAAGGAAAAAAAAGGTTGTTTCCAGTTACAGCCTGCCTTCTTGGTCTCCACAAGGAAGGTACTGCAGTAGAAAGGAGAGGGTGACGAGTCGAAATACGTTCACAGTCAGAAGCAGAGAGAGAAAGGGAAACGGAGCTAGGCTATACAAAGCCTCAATGTATGGTCCCAATGACCCACCTCCTGTATCAAGGGTTCCACAAATGTCCCAAACAGTCCAGTAACTGAGACCAAGCATTCAAACATGCAAGCCTGTGCGGACATTTCATTCATTGGTTGTCCTATCGTTCCTGTGGCCGTAGTGAACCCCTATGACCAAAAGAGATGGGAGAGAAAGGCTTATTTGGCTTTTGCTTCCAGATCACAATTTGTCATTGAGGGAAGTCAGAGAAGGAACTCAAGGCAGGAGTCTGAAGCATAAACCACAAAGAAATGCTGCTTGCTGACTCATACTCTGATTCATTTACTGGCTCAATGGTAAAGTAGCTTTCTTACATAGACCAGAGCCACCAAGGAATAGTACCACCCACAGTAGACTGGGCCCTCCTACATTATTTAACAATCAAGACAATCATCCATAAGCACACCCACAGCCAATCTAATCTAGGAAATTCCTCAATTGAGATTTCCTCTGTAAGGCTACCAGTGACTAAGCTGTTTCAAGTTAGCTTTAACTAGGGCAGTGTTCAAGTCGCCAGGGTCACAGAAACTAAGATGAGAAGCATGTGATCTCTTTGATGTCAAATCCTGCTAAGTTCTCCATCTGTTTTTGACAAATTATAGCTGATGCATCAAACGGGCATGTTATAAATATCGATACCAAATGAGTTTGAGAATTATTCTTTCTAACTCTATGAAGAATTGAATTGGAATTTTGATGGGAATTGCACTGAATCTGTAGAATGCTTTCAGTAAGATGGCCATTTTTACTATATTAATCCTGCCAATCCACAAGCATGGGGGATCTTTGCATCTTCTGAGGTCTTCTTCAATTTCTTTCTTAAAAGACTTGAAATTCTTGTCATACAGATCTTTCACTTGTTCACAGCTACCATATTTATAATAGCCAGAAGCTGGAAACAACCCAGATGTCCCTCAACAGAGGAATGGATGCAGAAAATGTGGTACATTTACACAATGGTACATTACACAGTGGTACATTTACTCAGCTATTAAGAACAATGATTTCATGAAATTTGCAGACAAATGAATGGAACTAGAAAATATCCTGAATGAGGTAACCCAGTCACAAAAGAACACACATGGTATATACTTACTGATAAGTGGTTATTAGCCCCAAAGTTCAGAATACTCAAGATACAATTCATAGATCATATAAAGCTCAAGAAGAAGGAAGACCAAAGTGTGGATGCTTCAGTGCTTCTTAGAATGTGGAACAAAATACTCACAGGAGGAAATATTGAGACAAAGTGTGGAGCAGAAACTAAAGGAAAGGCCATCCAGAGACTGCCCCACCTGAGGATCTATCCTATATACAGTCACCAAATCTGGATGCTATTGGGGATGCCAGAAAGTGCGTGCTGACAGGAGTCTGATATAGCTGTCTCCTGAGATGCTCTGTCAGAGCCTGACAAATAACAGAAGCTATGTTCACAGTCAACCATTGGACTGAGTGCAGGGTCCAGAGTGGAGGAGTTGAAGAAAGGACTGAAGGAGCTGAGGGATTTTGCAACCCCATGGGAGGAGCAACATTGTCAATAGGCCAGACCTCCCAGAGCTCCTGGAGACTGGACCATCAACCAAAGAGTACACATGGAGGGATTCATGGCTCCGGCTGCATATGTGGCAGAGGACGGCCTTGTTGGACATCAGTGAGAGAAGCAGCCCTTGGGCCTGAGAGTGTTCAATGGCCCGATGTAGGGGAATGCCAGGGCAGGAAGACAGAAGTGCATGAGTGGGTGGGGGAGTACCCTCACAGAGGCAGGTGGAAGGAGGATGCGATAGGGAGTTTCCAAAGGGGAGACCTGGAAAGGGGAAAACATTTGATATGTAGATAAAGAAAATATCCAATAAAAAAGAAATGAAGAAAAATAAAATAAAGTTAACTGAGGGTTTAAATAATAAATAAACAAATAAATAAATAATACGCCATACATTTCAGTGATGTCAAACAATAAGTCATGCACTACAGTTTACTCATCCTTCAATATGGTTGTAGTTACAATAATAATTAAACAACAAATGACCACTTGTATTGAGCACCAGTATCTTCCAGGTTCAGATGCCTCAGTGCTCAACAAGTGATAGTGCTCACCATTGACATCACTACCACACTTGTTCTAAGTACAACCTTGCAAAGTATTCTACTTGATAGGAATTAAAACAGAGATTAAAAGATGTCTTAATAATTTACTCTGAGGCATAAAGGTGTCACAATACTGAGACCCTGCCTTTTCATTAGAACATATTGTTCTCTAAAAACTTAATGTAACCCCAGATTAGCTCTCCAAAGGTTATCCCCGTGAATCCTGTTCTAGTTCCACTCTGTTTCTGTGGTCAAATGCCCAGCCCAGCCTCTTAGCCCACAAAAAGGCAGCTTAGAGAAGACAAAATTTGTGTGACTTACAATTCAAGGATAGAGTCCATCATTGAGGGGAAGTCAAAGGCAGGAGCCTGATAAATTATATTCACAGTCAAGAACAGAAAAAAATGAACCCATGCTTCCTGCTTGCTTGATCATTTAGCTGTCTCCATTCTTATATACAGTTCCAGGAATGGTGCTATTACCCACAATGGACTGGGACAATTAAAAACCAAAATATGCCCCTACAGCCATGCATATAGGCCAACCTAATCTAGATAATTCCTTAACTGAGACTCACTCCCTGAATGATTCTAGGTTGTGACAACTTAACATTTAAACCTGGCAAAAGTCCCATGGTTGAAACTCATAATTAAACCACCATTTTTTATGGTTCCCGGTGCCACATTCTTTAAGATGTATGTGTGTGTATCTGCTTCTCTGTATGTACATGTGTCTGGAGTAATCTGTGGAGGCCAGAAGAAGGTGTCAGATCCACTGGAACCAGAGTTACATGCAGTTGTGAGCTGTCACACATGGGTACTGAGAACTGAGTCCTAGTCCTTTGCCAGATCAGCAAATACCTTAACCTCTGAGCCATCTCTTCACCCTATCAATACCCACTCTTTATGTTCTGTAAGATCTGGCATTTTGAAAGAGCTCTGCAGTTCCATCTATTTAAGTTGTACTGACTATTCAAAAACAAACCAACAAACAAAACCAAAAAACCAAAAAACACATCTTCCATGAAATGTTTCCTGACCATCTCCATCTACCATCTTCAATGTTTCATCTGAATCCCTATAGCTCCTTGTTTTCTGTATATGCCATCATCTCCCAGTGGTTATTCGGATAAAAAATAAAATCCAATCAAAGTCCCTTCCAAATCCTTATGAGGGTGAAAAGCGTAAAGAAAGCACTCCTAGGAGTTTGGTTTAGACGTTTACAAGTAACTGCTTATATTCTTGTATTCCCTAGAAGTCAAGCTCAGCCTAGACTGGGTAGCAAGATCTTTTTTAGTTTTATGTTTTTAATTGGAAATACATTCTTCTCTCACACAATACATCCTAAGCACAGTTTTTCCTCATTCCATTCTTCCCAGCTCCCCACTGTCAACACTCTTCCCCAAATCCACTCCCCCTCCATCTCATATCAGAAAAGAGAAGGCCTCAAAGACACAACAGTCAAACACAATGAAACAAAATACAATAAGGCAATGCAAAAGCCTTCACACCGAAGCTGGATGAGGCAACCTAACAAGAGAAAAGGAGCCCCAAGCTCAGACAAAGAGTCAAAATCATACCTGCTCCCACAGTTAGCAGTACTGCAAAAAAAACCACCAAGTCAACAACTGCAACATATATGCAAAGAACCTGGTGGAGACCCATGCAGGCCCCTTGCTTGCAGCTTTAGTCTCTGTGAGTCCATATGTACCCTGCTTAGTTGACTCAACGGACCTGGTGCCCTCCATCTACTTTGACTCCTAGAATTCTTCTGTACTGTCTTTTATGGGATCTCCAAAGTTCTCTCTCTCTATCTCTCTCTCTCTCTCTCTCTCTCTCTCTCTCGTCTAGCTATGGGTCTCTACATCTGCTCCTACCTGCTGCCAAAAGAAGTTTCTCTGTTGCAAACATATCCTAAACTCATTTTTAGGAACAAAAGAAAGAAAGAGAGAGAGAAAGAAAGAAGTCTCAAGGTCACTAAAGTGGTTGTCACACAAGTATAAATACTTTACACCCTCAAACCAGATGTAAAATGTGCCTGGCAACATGGCATGCTCTCATAATCCTAGCAATAGGAAGGTGGAGAAAGATGCAAGCCTAGGAAGGTTAACCAGATAGCCTAGCCCAATCAGTGCACATCAGGTTTATGGAGATGGCTTATCTCATGTTTTGAGGTGGTGTCTCATTAATTTACCCAGACTGATCTTGATCTCACATTGTAGTCCAGGAAGTCCTTAAATTTGTGATCTGCTTGACTCAGGCTCCCACATAACTGGTACTGTAGGGTAATAAAGCAGGCCATGCAGTATCCTCCTCTGACCTCTGTTTGTGCAACTGCACCCACATATACATATATCACATGAATGTATGCCACATACATACACATGAGAAGGAAGAAAGGGAGCAAGGAAGGAAGGAAGCAATCAAGAGAGAAAGAAAGGATGGAAGGCAGGCCAAAAAAGTTACAGAGCACAGCACCAGTAAAACTGGCCCAAGAATGAGACTTCCCATTAAAGGACGCCAACAGTGACAGTGTGCCTTATTTTCCAACCTCAATCCAAGCAAGCATTCTGAACCACTGAGGTCATAACACATCAAATGTGCCATCAGAATTCTCAAATAACAGTTCCGCAGTACAAGAAAGGTTGGCTTAAAGAAGCCTTGGACTCAAATAGCTATGAAAACTCTGCAAATTAAGGTCACTTCATTCTTGTAAAATAAGAGGAAATTCTGTGTGGCTCTAGAAGAAAGGAAAGACTAGTTCAGCTCTCAACACGCTTGACAGAGTAATCGCTCACATCAGAAATGAAGCTGAGGAGATGTGGAAAAGGTTGACAAAAATGTCCATACCTCATCAAAGAAAGAAAGTTGAAGGCTGGTGGTTAAATATAGCCTGTTCCTATGCAAGAAGCATTTCTCACTCAACAGATAAGATGGAAAGAAGGTAGAAGCCCCAAGCCAGGATCAATGACCTTCTGTTTGTCTCAAGGTGCCTCTCAGTTTCTTAGTTTTGGGTTTTTGCCTTTTTCCAATTTTCATCTCTGTGTGGTATATACACACGCATGTGAGAAACATTTTTGCGTGTATGTGGGTGCACATGTACGTGGAGGCCCCAAGATAATGTTGAAGATCATCCTTCATCACTCTTCTACCTTATTCAATGAGGCAGATCTCTGAAACTCAAAGTTCACTGAGATCTAGTTTTGCTTACATTGAAGATCACCTGTTATTGCCTCCCAAGCCTGAAATGGCAAGGCAGCCACACTGCTCACTCAAAAATTAGGTGGGCTCTGGCTAGCAGAACTCCAGTCCTCATGTTTGGCTAGCAAACAAACATTTATCCACTGAGCCCTCCCCTAAAACCTGAATGTCAATTTACTTTCCTGTAGGAGAATCCATAATAAGAAATGTTCATGTATAAACTTCCAGGAAGATAGTATGATAACACTGTAGAAACTATGACTAATATATCTCAGTCTTCCCATGAGCTCCCACTGTTCAGGCTTTTTTAAGTGAAGAAATTGAGGCAAACACATGAGTCTGGGGTCATATAGTGAAGATGAAATTTGAACTCAGACTAGCTTCATTTCTGTTGTGTGCATATATGTATGTATATATACATATATATGGATCAGGATACACACACACACACACACACACACATCCATGTTAGAGGAGAAAGGGTTTATTTAAGCTCACAATTCAAACTCACAGTCCATTACTATAGGGAAGTCAAGACAGGAACTTTGAGAAGCTGGTCATGTTCCATCTACAGTCAAGAGCATGGGGGAAATGGAATATGAGACAAGGTGTCTCACTGGCCAGAATTCATCAAGTAGGCTCTACTGGCTACCCAGTGAGTGTCAGGAATCCTCCTGTCAATGCCTCTTCAACAAATGGATTATAAGCACAGACTGCTGTGCCTAGCTTTTTCACACAGGTTCTGAGAATCAAATTCAGGTCCTTGTGCTTGTGTGACAAGCACTTTACCAACTCAGCCACCTCTCTAACCCTCATTTTAGTCTCTGTTTGTCACATTCTATGTCCAAGGAGCAGTGACGTGCCCACACAAGCACAGCATCCTGAAATAATGTGTGCAAATTACCATTTTGGGAACCTTCAAACAACTTGCCTCAACTGTATGACCAACATTTTGCTAGATACAGGTATCAAGGATCAGAAGGTGTGAAAACTGGCATCCAAGAGTTTAATATCTAGTGAGAAACTAGCTCGTAATTTAATTATTATGAAATTCTACCTAACTGCTCAGGCCTAACAGCTCTCATGTGGGGAGAGGAGTGCTTTCTCAAGAGTTGTCACTCAAGGTTTATGCTTGAGCAGATAACTGTAGTCATACAGAACTTCCAAGGACTACAGTCAGGAGGTTAGAAAACTAGAGCATATGCCTTGACAATAGCCCATTGTGTGCATCTGGTATAATAAACAGATAGGGTAAAGAGGAGAGGCCATGGCACAGAACAGATGGGCAGACATTCCAAAGACTGAATTTTAACTATGTCCTTACCCTTTTCCCTGCATGGACCCCTTTAGAAGATGTACTGGCTGGTTTTCTGTCAACTTGACACAAGCAGGAGTCATCAGTGACAAAGGATCCTCTGTTGAGGAAATGTCTCCAGGAGATCTAGCTGTACAGCATATTCTCAATCAGTAATTGATGGGGGATGGCCAAGCCCATTATGGGTACTGCCATCCCTGGGATAGTAGTCCTGGGTTCTATAGAAGGCAGGCTGAGCAAGCCATGGCGAGCAAGTCAGTAAGCAGTACACCTCCATGGCCTTTTCATAGGCTCCTGCCTCAAGGTTTCTGCATTGTTTGAGTTCCTGTCATGACTTCTTTTGATGTTGAACAGCAATGTGGAAGTGTAAGCTGAATAAAACCTTTCCTCCCCAACTTCTTGTTTGGTTATGATGTTTAGTCACAGCAACAGAAATCCTAAAACACAATAGTTTATAAAGAGACACCCATAAATTTTTTCAGAAGAAAATGTTTATATATTACACAAAATTAAAAGAGCCACCCAATTACATTATAATATGATTTGATACAGGCAAAGATCACAGATTAATTACCTGAAGATGAGGCTGTGGAGATGGCTCTGTCAATAAAGTGCTTGCTATACAAGCACAATAACTTGAGTTTGACCCCCAGAACTCACATTAAAACTAATAAAAATCCAGACAGAAATAAAGCACACTTATAACCCCAGCTCTGGGATAGCAGAGATGGGCAGATCCCTGGGGCTGACTGGTCAGCCAACCTAGCCAAATCAGGAAGCCCTAAGTAAAAGTTTGAGACCTTGTCTTAGAAATAAAGACCCTGAGGGACAATATCCAAGGTTGACCTTTGAACCCCCCCCCACACACACACATACACAGAGAGAGGGATGCATGTTAGTTGTGGGATCGTATTTTCATTTATCCCAAAAGCTCTCAACACTCAGATGTGCTGAGAAACACATGTGCTCAGATGTGCTGAGGGAAACAACACACGTTGTCAGACTAAACCAAGAAAGAAGATTGGAGTAAAGGAGATATTATTACAATTGTTTATAGAAATCCTTCTATGCCAGTGTTTCAGCTTCCATAAAATCCAGCACCTCCTCTAATTTTAAATATTTTTAGATCTATTTTACCTCACTGACAACATACCTAAATGACAACATAAGTTACCTATGTATCTTTTCTTTACCATTGGAGAAATCTATAAAAATACATGTGCAGAAGGCTGGAGAGATTATTCAGTGGTTAAGAATATACACTGTTCTTACAGAAGATCTCAGCTCAATTCCTAGTACATCACACACTGTATCCCACCAGTAATTCCAGCTCCAGGGGGAATCTGACACCCACTTCTGGCCCTTTTCATAACTGCACTCACATGGCTTATATTGGCGTGTGTGTGTGTGTGTGTGTGTCTATACGCACACACACACACAATTTAAATATATATAAATACATCTAAAAATAATATATGTTTGAGTAAATGTGTATAAATGATATCATATTTATTTCCAAGATTTCAGAACAACTAAACTAAGAATAGGAGGAAGCCATAAACACCTGTGCTCAGAATTGCCTATAATCACTGTCAGTACCATATGCATCCAAGGTGATATAAATGTGCTGTGTCAGCAACTCACATTCCTCAGTGCTAACTGCCATTGTGATGTGAGTGTTCAAAAACACTGAATAACTTAAACTCCAAAATATGGCGAAAATAGAGTTTTCTTAGCATTTACTTTGAAGCTCTATTCCTAGAAGAGTCTTTGTTTAAACTATAAAAAATATTACCTCATGTTCATCAGAATAACAAAGCTATACTTAGGATCTAGTGGATTGTAGTGAGATTTCTCATCTGTATATGTGGATGGATAGATGGATGGATGGATACAAAAGTGGTTGACACATGGCATAGAGACCAATGGTGCTTCGGAGATTGTGTGTAAACTGAAGTTCCTAAAAGAAAAGAAAGAAAAGGAGAGGAAAGAAAAGGGAAGGAAGGAGAGAGAGAGAAGCTGCACCTTTGTTGAAGATTCTACAAGGCCAAATGACTAATCTTCAAGATAACAGAGCTAAAATGTTACAGGTGAGAGCCCAATTATCTTGGGTTATTTTTAGTCCCTTAAAAGGCACACTCTGCCCACGCTTGTGACTAGCCTAATATCCTGTGACTATGAAAATCTTACAATGCATTCTTAAGAGACCATTAGTGCTCACAAATCCAAATGCTAAGATCACCTGCCTGCCTGCAGCTCCCACCAATGTATTTGGTAAATGTCTTGGTTTATGACTTTAGGACATTTTCTGTTGTTTTGTAACTAATAAAATCTCATGTGGCCTCTTCCATGGTGATACCTAAATCAATGTTCATGAGCCATGGTCCTCAGATTCAGCCCCATCCCTTTGGGGTGAGAGTTGTGTTTCTGTGTCAACTACTGGCTTCCTGACATCCCTTGCCTTGGTTCATTTCCATAGCCCCAAAAGAAGTTGTGAGCCACTGTACAGACAAGTCCATCAGTCTTCTGCAGCAGTGCCAGCGGTATAGCAGGACAGAAAACAGCAAGCCCACAGCAACCCGCACACATATGCATGTGTGTGAACAGTGTGGATGTGGGCTCAGAACAACGGCACAGCATCCCACTGTCATGCTCAGCAACCTGAGAAGCTCTCTGAATCTTTTAGTGACTTCAACAGGTAAAACCAGATCCTTAGTGTCCAGAACAAGATAAATAATGTCAGGAAGAGCCAGCAGGAAGCAGAGCTGTGGGTCACTGAAAGACAACTCTCATGTGATACAGAATTTAAGGAAGATAGTGAACAGAAAATAAAGCTCATCAAGACCATGGGTGTGGGCTTCTCTCAAGAGTCATTGAGAGAACTGTCTTCATTCATTGTCTTTACAGTGGTCTCCTATGGGATTTGGGTGGACTTACTGCTTTTGCAGTGGGCATATATAGGAACTAGGTAGACTTCATTGCCTTTACACTGGGCCATCTATGGTGATTTTGAAGCTAGTACTTTCAGAGAGAGTCTAAAGAACCTAAATGAGATCTGAAAGTATTTCCGGAGAGGCCAGGCTGGGTTACAATCGGTAAAGTGAGAGCCTGGATAGTAGACATGCAGGAAAGCAGGGAATCGCTATGAACAAAGTTAGCAATTTTGCTTGAGCTTTGCAAGATATTGCTGGAAGAGCAATGAGCCTGGAGTCAAGGCCATGTCTATCCAAACCTCAAGCCTGCTTCATTGCTGTGTTAACCTAACACACCTGTATATGGAAGGAATATTTTATATGGACAGCCTTGACAGCAACTGTTAACTGTGCTGGAATGTGTGCCTCTCAGCTAGTAGATATTTCAAACTGACCCCAAGTGAGGGGTCCCTTTTCCTTCCCATGTTTCTGTCTTTTTATCCTGTCTCAAGGGGAAGTAGAAGAGGGAAAATGAGACAGGGCATGGAAAACTACAAGAAAATTCTCTGTAACTGATATCCTTATCGGTAGCAAAAGGCCAAAGGGCTTATAAAAATTCCCAGCCTTGGCCAACTCTCTTCTATCAATCTCCAGCTCTTGTTATCACCTAAGGCTTCAAAGGCAAGAATACCCATGACCTCCACTAGCTTCTCCAACTGCATAAGGGGAAAATTACCCTTTGACCCCGGAAGCTCTTTACTAATGACCTGCGGCTAAGGCTTGGACAGCTTACCTCATTAGCACATGACTACTCTGCAAATGTTATTGCCAGTGAGATGATTATAAAAGCATAAAGAGAAAGTAATTAGCACAATCATTTTACATAGAGTAAATTCTAGTCTAGCCAGTCTGTCAGAGATGCAATTTCATGGGATCACAGCCATGCATTATTGGAGTTATGGGAAACTGTTAATTTGTTATTTGAAATGAAATCCTTATCTCTGGCCAGTTAGCTCAGTTAGTCACTGTCTGATGCTAAAGAGGCCAAGGTCATGGGCTTCCTCCAGTATCATCCAGCTTGACTTTGTAACATTACATAACTGTTCACCCGGATTCCCAGGGGGATACTAACCACCCAAAGTTGAACATATTCTAGGGTTTCATGAATAGACTGATTCAGACCAATTTGCAGAAAGAATTTAAATTCAAAACAGATATGCAGGGTGATGGGGAGATGAGATGGCTTAGTAGGTGAAGCACATGCCATCTGTGACGGTTTGTTTATGCTTGGGCCAGGGAGTGACACTGTTAGAGGGTGTGACCTTGTTGGAATAGGTGTGCCACTGTGGGTGTGGGCTTTAATACCCTAGTCCTAGCTTCTTGGAAGCCAGTATTCTGATAGCAGCCTTTAGATGAAGATGTAGGACTCTCAGCTCCTCCTGCATCGTGCTTGTCTGGGTGCTGCCATGCTCTCACCTTGATAATAGTGGACTGAACATCTGAACCTGTAAGCCAGCCTCAATTAAATGTTGTCCTTTATAAGACTTGCCTTGATCATGGTATCTGTTCACAGCAGTAAAACCCTAGGATACCATCTAAGCACTAATACCTAAGTTCAGTTCACCAGAGCTCACCTGAAATGCTGATACAGTGGTGCACATCTCTCTCCAGTAGGTTGAAGATAGGTAGATCCCAAGTGCTCATTTGCCAGCCAATCTAACCTATTTGTGAGCTCCTGGTTTGTTTAGTGAGTATCATCTTAATAAAATAAAATAAAAGGTAGAGAGTGACTGAGAAAAACTCTCAGTGTTGATCCCTTGCCTCCAGGTACACACATGTACATGCAGAAAGCAATACTAGAGTCCTTTGTGGTGAAAGAACTGTCCTTTATTTTGGCTGTGGTGATAGATTCACAAACTTACATATGTAATAAGGTAAAATATACACATATACCCACAGGCATACACACATATACACACAAACACACATAGACACACAACACAAACATACATAGACACACATACAAGTATAAATAACAGCTGAAATCTGAGCAAAATCGGTGGATAATATCAAGATCAGACTCTTGGCTGTGATGCTGTAGTACCAATTACTGCAGTGCATTAATTTACAGGGATCTGAATAAAGTTACACAGAACCTCTGCATAATTGTTTAGGAATCTACAATCATACTGACATGTGTTTATTGAATTTGGAAAAACACACGTTTGCTTGGTAGTGGCTGTATAGAATAATCCTTGTATATCTCCCAGACAGCAGAGAGCTCAGAAAGAATAATCCAGAGGGTCATGCAAGTGTTCTGAAGAACCATATCATATTGCTCTAAAAATACAGCTTATCCTTGGCTGGGAGATGCCTCAGTCAGTTAAGTGCTTCTTGCACTAGCATAAAGGCCTGAGTTCCTAAATGAAAGAAGTAGTCAACTACTGTAATCCCAGGGCTAGGGGGGCAGAGACAGCAGGATATCTGGGGCACTATGGTTATCTTATCTAACTAGGGAGTCCCTGGCCTGTGAGTGACCCTGTCTCAAAAACAAGGTAGACTGGCACCTGCGAAAGAAGCCTGAGGTTGTCTCTGGCAGGCACATGCTGCACACACACACACACACACACAGAGAGAGAGAGAGAGAGAGAGAGAGAGAGAGAGAGAGAGAGAGAAATATAATACATAAAATTCAGATTTTAGATAATCAACCTCACCTTCTCTAACAATGTTAATTTTATTCATATTATATATCAATCATTAAAGTGAGTTACTGTGAATTCTCAGTAGAGTTTCATGCAAGGAAAAAATAGCAATATTTCCAAAAATTATTAACAGAATTCCCAAACACAAAACTATCCCAAATACAAAAAAAAAAAAAATGACATATAAAAACAATGAACTGGTAGTGTTTCAAAAATGACTGTCATCTCAAGTAAAACACCAAGTCAGATTCTCATCTGGCAATGCAAGTCATTTTGGAGTCAATCTTCTGAGATAGGGAGAAAGAAAAGATATATAATAGTTGATGGTGTATTTAGCCTTCAGCTACAAGTTTCCCATTTGATAAATAAACAGAGGTGGTATATGGGATCATTTTAGAATGGCCCACAGCATGATTCTGTGGTTTCAATTTTAGAGGACTCTAAGGATCAAATAAATAACCATCGATGTCTAAGCTGGTTCTGGTTTTATGTCCCTGGATCTGTGAAGAAACAGGTGTCTGGCCAGTTATGATAGAAGGGTGACTTACTACAACCCAGCCTTTTGCCACTATGTGGGGCTGAATGATGGTTCCCAAAATTTGGAATCCTCTGTTTGCTTGGACTCTCAAAGTGGGCGTACCCCTGCTTAGAAATAGGGTGTTTCAGACTTAAGGAATGTGACCATGAAATGATAAATTAGTGTGGATTACCAGTCCAATGGCTGACATTCTTGCAAAAAGAATAGGAGACACCCAGAGAGACACATAAGATGAATGTCTTATAGTAACAGAGGCAGATTAGAAGGATGCAGCCACAAGCCAAGGATTGTTAGCAACCACCAGAAACCAAGAGAAACATCATGAGGTGTTCCATACAACCACTCAGAATTATTAATGCAAAAGTTTATAATTTGCCCAATACAGAGAGGGAGAAGGTATGGTTTTCACTCAGAGACTTGACAATCTACTTTAAGAGGAAAAGAGTAATACACAAATAATAAGAACAAGTGTAAAATACTGTAAGTCCAGAAAAATTGTAGCAGGGGCTGGAGAGATGGCTCAGTGACTAATAGCACTTTCTGCTCTTCCAGAGGACCTGAGTTTGGTTCGAGGAACCAAATAGGTATGGCCCACAAAAGGTATAGACACACAGACCTTAGCACAACTGATACCATGATAGAAGTGCCATTCAGGCCACTGAATTCATCATACAAACAGCACCACATATCAAAATAGAGGCCTAGTCCATCAAAGTTCATAGTTTGGGGGAAGTCTCTAAATGTACTAACCTTGCTTATTTGGTTTCTCTAGGTCTGCTTATGGCTAACTGTCCTTGCTAACTGAGGCGTGTCAACTCAGGGTGTGGTTTTGTGCTTAAAAGCTTACCCTGAGAACGTCTCTGGACAGCACTGGGATCCCAGACATCCAGTGTAGTTGCCACCGATTAATTAAAGACTTTCTATTGGCTTGAACCCACGTCTGAATAGTCTTCTCTGGTAGATACCTTATGACAACAATCACCTGTGACTTCAGCTCCAAGAGCTCTAACACAGAGCTTCATTGTTCTACAGGCAACTGAATACTTGGTCTGTACCCCCACATAGAGGCACACATATACACACATTGGTTTTCTAATAAAAACCTTTGAAAAAGTTTTCTGCAGACAATAAAGGCTAGGGTTCTCAAAGAAGTCCCCCACAGTAGTCTGGGCTCCCTATGTCAATTAACTTAATTGGCCTACAAAGCAACACAATGTAGATAGTATGTCATCAGTACACTTCCCAGATGATTCTAGGTCAAGTAGAGTTGCCCATTAATGCTTACTATCATACCTCATCAGAGCCCACACTTCCAAGCAACTGAATCCATTGATGGGATCTGGAAGAAGACAGTGACCAAAACAGGAGTTCCATTTACTTCACACCTAAATTCTCTCAACTTCACTAATGCTCACTTCACAGATACAGAAGCTGAATTTCTTCAGCATCTTGATGCATATGGACAGGTCAAAAGTACCCTCTACTAGACACAATTTCCTGCCAAGTCAATATCTGTGCAGCAGACTACTTACGACTTATCATGACCGCGCAGCCTTGAACTCTCTCATCTCAGCCCACCAAGGAGTCTATCCCTGCCAAGTCTACCAAGGATTAGCTGTTTTTGCAGATTTCAGAATGGGCAAGAGTAGGAAGAATAATGAAGGAGCAGATGTCAACAAATACTATGTCAAACTAAAGAATGGGGAACGACAGGAAGAAGACAGATCTAGTCACAGACCAGAATGGTGACACGAAGACTGCAGCATGAGACCCAAGAAAGCTGAGATGAGCAAATTCAGCCTCCAGAGTGCTGCTGGGAGCTGATGCTCTCTAGAAGATAAGATCTGGAATTGCATTCACATCCTTGTACGGTTTTAAACTTGTATGTCAGAAAATGGGGCACCAGGGAGCTGGAAAGATGACTGTGATTAAGAGCACTCATTGTCCCTCCTGAGTTCCATTGTAAGTGATAAATACAGCACCCACATCCAGCAGTTCACAAGCACCTGGGGGCCCAACACCCTCTTCCTGCTCCTTCCAGGGTTCTGTGCTTACATGTGAGTAGACTCTTACATGTACACAAAATTTAAAAATAAAAATAAGTCTTTTTTTAAAATGTGTCATTGTTCTAATGCTAAGCAACTCAAATGCACCACAAGTTTGGGATCAAAGTGTGTAAGTTCAACTGCCTCGGACCTGTTAGGAAACAGAAAGTAGAAAAACATCCAGGATGCAAAGTTATTACATATAGTGGGGTTACAGCAATTGTATAGAAACAAAATGGGTCCCATAACTAGGGCAGACCACCAACCCCCAAAAAGACAGGGTTTGGTGTTCTTCGGAACTATTTTGAGGGAAAGAACATCGCAAGTTTGACAAAGAGGTGGCATAAAATAAACAGCCTTCAGCCGATGCTTCTCCAAACACATGGTGGGGGACAACACCCTCTTGAAACTTAATGACTTAGTAGGATGATTTGAGAAGCATCATTGCAGCAATTCTACATAAACTCAGAAAGAGAGAGGGTTTGGGTTTGGGTTTGGTTTTCTATTCTGCCTCTCCTAACACCACTACAGTCTTAGGAAATCCAGAAAAGCATGGCATGCATGCATGTGTTCGTGCATGTATAAGTGCATACATATGTAAATGCATGTGTGCGTGTGTGTGCGTGTATGTGCGTGAGTGCATGTGTGCATGTGAGTGATAAATATAGTTTTGTCATTTATAAAATAGAAACCAGAAGTAAAAAAAAGAGAATTAGGATTCTGGAGAGATGATTCAGTCGCTAAGAGCACTTGTTGCTCTTCCAAAGAACCCAAGTTCAGTTCTCAGGATCCACATCAGGAAGTTCATGATGCCTGTAGGAGGAACAGTGGTGGTCGTAAAGACAACTCCTGCAGGAGAACCTAATTGAAGACTGCCTGAGAGACCAAGATTGGCGATGCAGACAATGCCAGCCAATCGGGAACTGCTGCTTGGAAGGGATTTTGACTTGGGACCAATGGAGACAGTGGATGGTATAAAGGGCACCCCTGAGGATTATTAAAAGAGCTTGCAGCAAGCATTCACGTCAGCTTCCTGTGGCGTCCTCACCTGTGTTGGAGCCTGTGCCATTGATTCCACACCACCTCATCTCCAACCCCCAAGGGCAAGTAGGTTTGGACAGCCAATGGTCCAGGGCACAGGCAGCAGATGCCCTGTAAAATTCCAGCTCCAGGGGGTCCAATGCCTTTCTCTGGCCTCCACAGGCACCCGCACACATGTGGTATATAGTCATATACATACATATAAGGGAAAGAAACTTTAAAATAAGAAACTTAGCTATTTGTGTCCATAGCTATGGATAAAATGATATGGATAAGCAAAATAAACCAGACAGAGAAAGCCCCCCCCCCCAGATCCTGTTGTGGTTTATGTGTCAGGGGTCCAGATGTGGTTCCTTGTTCTCTGCTTCCTCCCGCTCACGGTGTCCAGACACCACTGCACATCAGGCTGGAAGAGTGAAGCGGAGTCCAGAACGGGTAGTGTTCTACAGGATCCGGGTCCAGCTGGTAGTGAGTGCCAGAGTAAGAGGGGAGGGAAAGGCCTCCTCCAAGGATCTTAGTGTTACAGCTTTTTTAGGTAAAGGCCTTCTCTGAAAGTCTTAATGAAACAGCTCTCTTATGTGATCTTTGCTTGTGTATGTATCTTTATTTGGGATGGGCTTCTATGCATACACTTTATTCAAGGTGAACCAGGGGTAAATATGGACCTTGGAGAGTGGGAAGAAGTTTTCAGGGTAAATGAAACTCATTGGCTGGAGTTTAAAGCCCTGAGAAAGCCTCATTTGTATGGAGAGGCAATCCAGGAATCCCAGGTCCTTGCTGGATGAGTTCTTATGGGGGTGGGGGTTGAACTTGCCAAGGACTACTTGAACTTCCCCAGGTACAGGGAGTTGGGATTCAGACTCTCCAGACAAGGTCAGAGAAGGGGAAGCCCTGCTGATAAAGGGAGTCTTCCATTTAGTGCTGTGCTCAGAGGAACTATCCATGGTAGACACAGGTAACAAGGGCCATAATGTCATTCAAGAGGTTCAAAATTAAAGTAATATAGGCTAAATAAGTTTTGGAGGACAAACATACAGTATAAGACTAATACTATACATAAGCTCCAAGGTTTAAAGTTCAACAGCAGTAACTATAAACGAGATACATATATGTTAACTAATTTAATTTTAGTAAGCAATTCATATAAACCAAGATACTATGTGTGTCTTCTAAACAAATGTAGCTGTCACACTCATCACCAAAGCAGTGATGGCTACCTCCAGATGATCTGTACAAAATCATCCTCTCAGCATTCCATTGTGGATGAGGGAGGGTCTTATGAGTCTCCACTCCATCTGAGGGACTAAGGGCAGTTAGCTGTTGCTGGTGAAAAATGAGGTATTTTCTTCAGTGATGAATCCACTGGTAAACTGCCCATACTCCAATAAATAAACCTCCCACCCATGTTCATGCAAACAAGCCCAACTAAACCCCATGGATCATGCAAGATGAAGATGGTGATGATGACGATACATAAAAGCAACTAGAGCTACCCCATGGATCATGCAAGATGAAGATGGTGATGATGAGATACATAAAAGCAACTAGAGCTTTACTGGGGAAAAGAAGGTTTTCATTGGAAGAGGGAAGAAGGCTGAGAGACGGGGATGAGGAAGTGAAAATGACAAAATTTGTTATGTAAAGGTGGTCCTTTTTTCAAAGAAGAAAATACAATACTGTATACCTAAGAAGTATGTAATTCTAAGTTAAACTGATAATATATTTAGATACTATATGTTAACTAAAGAACGTGTAACAAAATATGTACTGCAGGGAAGTGGATATTTCCGTCTAAAGTGGCCAAGAGCCTTGAGAAACAGATTGAAGAAAAGACTCTAGACCCAGGAAGCCTACAGAGAAAGGCTTCAAGGTCTGAACTTTCAGCACACCAGCTTCCCAGTTGCCTAGCAACCCCCTGTCTTCATGAGTCACAGTAGCCTTTCAGATGTCTACACTTAGTAATTTGTTGTAAGTAACAAAATTATGTCCAAAACACCGAGGAGTAACTTTGGCTTTCAAAGGTGACATGCTCACCACCAGAGGCATTCTGTCACCAAGGATTATTAAGGTAGGGTAATCAGCTACCATGGAGGGAAGATGCTGAAGAGAAATATAGGACAGCCTCAATCAATGCCAGGAGAATACACTTCCTAGGCAACAAATGCTTATATATGGAAAGTTATTGAAAAAAATCATCAAGGTCTCGATATATATTTCGTGTGTGTGTGTGTGTGTGTGTGTGTGTGTGTGTGTGTTCTTGAAATACACTGGGTTACCTTGTTTGTGCATACATAGCTTCTCAGGGATAATGTGAAGACTCTCTCCCCTATACCTGAAGGGTAGAATTCTAGGCTGCTTAGAGATAGGTGACTGAGGCACACATTGCTGAGAACAGTGTTGTGGTATCAGAGCCTGCTAGGGTTGGAGAGCTTGGTCTCCAGTGTGGGGATGCTTGAAGTGATAGATTTTGAATATTATAAGCCTTGTGGGAAACAACTGGGTCACCTACTCATAGAAGGAATTAGCATAGTTCTTGGGTAACTGCTTGCTATGAAAAAAAAAACCAAAAAAAACAAAAAACAAAAACAAAAACAGAAAAGAAAGACCTCTTAATCAATGACATCCTTTCTTGCCATGTGTTCTCTGCTCTTCCCATAGGCACTGTGTTGGCTAGAGTCATTTTTTGAAGAGGATGCTTTAGTTGAGAAAACGCAACCACAGATTCCTGGTGTGTGAGCCTGTGAGAACACTCTCGTAATTTATAATTGATGACAGAGGGCTTAGCTCATTGTAGGTAAGGCAATCCCTAGGCTGACAGTCCTGGGTGCTATATGAAAGCAGACTGAAAAGGACATGAGGAGCAAGCCAGTAAGCAGCATTCTTTTGTAGTGGCATCAGAACCTGCCTCCAGGTTACTGTCTTGAGTTCATGTCATGAATTCCTTAGATAATGACTACAAACTGTAAGATGAAATAAACTCTTTTCATGGTGTTTTATCAAAGCAATAGATCCCTAACTGAGACAGGTACCTCTTGACAAGGCCCAACCATGGCATCCCCAATCTAAGGCCATCAGTTTTGTTATGATTTGAATATTGTATGTACTCTGCAGGCTTCTGTGTGAAATGCTTGATACCTAACTGGTGGTGCTATTTTCACAGTTTCTGGAAACTTCAGGAGATAAAGCCTACTGGCTACTGGAGGTATGTCTTTGGGAATTTTGCCTGGTCTCTGAATCTCTCAGTCTTATTATCTCTCTGAATGTCTTCCTGCCTCTCCTACATATTTAATGTCCAAATGAAGGGTATATACCCAATATTTTCCCCTTTGATATAGGGAGACATACGGAGTGCTAGCAAATCGAGTTGAAACAGGATAACATACTAAACCTGGGTCATCACTGAACATGAGAAAAAACTTGGCTTGCAAGCAGTCCCTCAATACAGATAGAGAAAAGAATGAATAATGGTATGGGCTAGAGTCCTCTGTGGCCTGATTTAAATATCATGATTCCTGTGCTTTCTTACCTTGTGAATAAATCCTTTCATGAAGTTTTTCCATTTGGCTTGAGATTTTCCTGGAAATATTCATGCATTGTAGCAAAGTACATTACTCGGATTGGGTGTAACTCACTGAGATGCATCCTTCTTCTCTTTTGATTCTTGTGAGAAAATTAATTTTGTTCTAAGTGTTTTTTAATTGCTGCTAACTTTCAGGAAACTGAGAATCATGTAAATTAGGAGACAGGTGCACCACGGAAACTATTGGAATATGCAGGCCTTTCCCCAATTATAAATCAGGAGCATCCTGTAAGATGCTTAACAAATCTGGTACTGAGAAATTTGAGTATTTCTTCCTGAGAAGACAGAGTGAACACTGATTTTCTAAATCCAGGGGCAAGCGCTCTATCTTGTAAACACTGCTGAATTGTTTTCTGTTTTGTTTTGTTTGTTTGTTTTTTGTTTTTATGGTTTTCTTTAGAACATCATCCTTAAAGTGGAATCCAGATTCCATGGGATTCCTGGGCACTCTCAAGCAGGCTTCAAGGACAAGACCATTTTCACTGTCATCTTAACTTTTTCTCTGCATGGACATTTGACTGCAGGTCAAAAAGTGGTCATGGATAAAACCACCTGCTGAAGAACCCGGCCTCTGAGTGTCCCAGCCATCATCCTGACCTGTTCCAAGGGGCCACTAGGAACAAGCTAGTTAGCTACTGACATTCCCACAGAGAAGGACAGCATGGGCGAGTCGTTGGAGGGACACTTGCCTGTGATTCCAGCCACTCCTCTCAGCCACTGTGTACAACTTGCTCTAATAGCACATGCCTTCATTCCAGGAGGCTCTAGAATACTCAGGCCTGAGGGAGGTTAACTGAAGCGGAGCTCCATCTATGCCACTATGGGAAAGCCACTGTCTGTGCTATGTGAATACTGTGGTGGGGAGCAACATATGATCCTGTAAGCAATTCAGTACCCATGCTCTGTAAAAAGGACAAAAGACTCATTGGCTCCCATTTGAACTTTGGAGGGATCGAACTTAGATTTCCCTTGGGACCTCATAATAAAATCTTGAACCACCACTGATTCCTTTGCCCCAAAGAGGAGCAACAGCAAAATTCTGATAAGGTTTGTGGCCTTTAACATTTAAAGACTGTTGAATTCAGAATTCATATGGCAATTAATCAATGAAAATTATCCCTTATTAAATTTTGGCATAGAAACAAAGATTATCCATAAGTATTTGACTATTAAAGTAAACTTCATTTTTCAACAACATCTCTGGAAAAGCTAACGTTTCTTCAAATTTTAACTATGTCCATGAACTTGCATAAGTTGAAGGCAGAAGCAAATAGCAACATCCAAAAGATGTCTTCTAGGTCAGACATTAGTTTCCATAAAAAACAATAATGTGATTATTGCTACACTGTGCTTTATAAGTGTGACTGTCAATCTCAATTGTCAATTTGATGAGATCTGGAATTAGCTGAGAAACAGGTCTCTGGCCAGGCAGGCCAGTGAGAAGACCTGTTTGTTCACTGTGGACAGCAACAATCCCTGAGCAGGGATCCAGGACTGGATAAAAAGGAGACAGTGAGCTGAGCACCAGCATCCATGGCTTTCTGCTTTCTGACTGTGGATGCCATGTGACTGGCTGCTTCAAATTCTGATGTTTTGACTTCCTCAACATCATGGGCTGCTCCCTTTAACTATGAGGCAAAAGAAATCATTTTGATGCAATCGTGATGAGGTTATCAAGGGTTGCAGGAATGGGTTCTTTTTCCTGCTGATTCAAAGAATTTAAAAGACAGGGAAGAGCAAGGTCTCATTTTCAGCCAGGTTTTATTTAAAGCAGAAAGTTGCACATGCATAGTCGTGCAAAACACACTCAGAGAGGAAAGGGACCCAGAGCTAGAATCTAGGTTTCTCTAGAAAATTTCGAACTTTTATATGTTTGGGGTTTATATAGGTTTTCTTTCTTCCCCAGAATTGGTTAGGTTTGTGTTATTGTTGGTAATTTCATAATCCATACAAAGGAAGGGAACCTGATTGGTTTCTGACCCTAAGAGCCCCACAAGGAATAGAGGGAGGTTGACAGTCCTGCCAAATGTTTTCCTCCAGTGTGGAGAGGGAGAGACTACCAAGCTTTATCTTTTTTTCAATAATTTATTTATTCATTTTACATTCCGATCAAAGCTCCCCTTCCTCCTCCCCTCCCAGTTCCTCCCTTACAAATCCCTCCCTCATTATGCCCCCTTCTTGGTAAGGGGAAAGAAATAGGAAGCCAGCCATCTTAAATGTTCAAGTAAAACTCTGACTGCTCTACACAGAGCCTCTTTTGCTATCTGTCTGTCTCTCAGGGAGCTGTCTGTCTGCATCACAGTCCCCAGCTTTCATCCCTAAGATGTTTTTGTAAAGAGATTTTATCACAGCAACAGGAAATGAACTACTAAGAAAAGACAGTAAGGCATATGGTTTTTACTTCAAAACATTATTTATGGATTTTCAGAACTCTTTCCATGACTGTGCAAGTGAATACAGTCAGGAAGTAAAAGACAAACAGCATTCAGGAAGAGTGAATGGAAATGCTCAGAGAATCAGGAAAAGTGAATGGAGAGCTACAGGGCCTGGCAAAGCACAATGACTACACATGGAAAACAAGTTGCTGATAATCCTGACTACCAGTGAAATTTAGAGCTCCTACATGCTCTGATCTGGTCCTGAGATTTGATCTGAAAGTGAAGCCTCCATGGCAGGCTACTGTTAAGAAGACATCCATTGTATTGCTTGAGACATTTCACAGGGCTATAGATGCATGGACCTACTGTTTGGGACTGAGCTACTCTGGGGGCGGGGGGTGTCACTGCATTCAAGACCCCTTATTTTTTCATTACTGTGACCAAGTATGTGACAATAGGCATTCTCATCTCTTACGGGGTAGAAGAACATAGGATCAGGTTCCACAAATGGATCTCCTCCTCCACATAGGTGCAAGTAATCATGGGAAATTCTGGAATAAATATAAAATGGAAAGTTATCTGAAGGTGGGAGTAAGGAATCAATTATGTCATCAACCATGATGGGGACAGGATTTAGTAGGATATACAGCAGTTTCGGGGACACCCTGTCTCCTATATATTACCCCTCACCCATGCTCTGTAAAACAATCTATAAAGTCAGTGGACTCATGAAGTTTGACTTGGATGGAATTGTACTTTGGTCTGTCAGTGGTGTCCATTATATGCTCAAACTACAAAGGCCACAACAGGAAGTGTCCATGTCCTCTGTAATGAGAAGCAGACTCATCATCTGAAGGTAACTATAGATGGGTTAGTGGGTGTCTTCAACTCTAGAATTACCTCTCTGCTGTGTTTTTCCACCTTCAGGATAAGGAATTCCAAACCCTGGGATGAACAGAACACTCAATTTCTTCAGGTTATTTGGTATATAAGAACATTCCCCAGCTGCCATTGAATTGGGAAAAAGCAGCAGCTCAGAACACAAGTGTAAAGGTGCCTGGTAACAACAACCTTAGAGTTGTTGGTTGAGTTGGCAGAGAGAAGGCCATTCTCAGATAGCACATCAGGGCCTTTTCTTGGAACCTTTATCCCACTCATTAATCCAGGAGACAACACAGCTGTGACTTCCAGGAAACAATAGACACCCTGATGTGGCCAGTGTTCTCAGAAAACAGTCATTTGAATAGATTTCTGTTGTCGAAAATGCCAATTAGCAGCAAGAACAAAAAAGTTAATCAAAAAATTCTAGCACTCAGTGTCTGCTCCAATTTTTGCTTAAATGTTGATTAACTGATGTTAATTCTGCAAAGGGAAGGCCAAGCTATCCATCTGAGAGAGAGAGAGAGAGAAAGAGAGAGAGAGAGAGAGCACTTAATCCCTAAATATCTGTAAAAAGAATTCATTTATAAACAAGGACCTTTTTAGCTTGGTAGATATTATCACTATGACTATAAATTAATCAGTGGTGTATCCAAAAGATCCAATTAATTACTGGTCAATAGGAGTCCTTATTAATTGGAAATCATATCTGACTAGATTCCAGTTTCTAGCTAGAGGTTGATAATTTCCAGGAGGCTTTCCTGGATTACGTAGCTTCAGGGAATTGGGTCTAGCTCGAATTCCCACCATGCTGTCTGATTACATCACGTGCCCTGGAAGCACTCACTGAAAGAGGCATTGGTTTTTGTACTCCTGCCCATCTTCCTCAAAGTAGAGACCATGGCAAAGCTGTACAAGATGCCTGCCTATTCAGCTGAACTTGAATAATCAGAAAACACCTCTTCTTAAGCATTTAACCTTGGCAAATGAAAAATAAAAATAGGAAATGAATAAATAAACAGACCAGCCAGAGCTTCTATGATAGACTAGATGTCGAACCACTAAGAAAGTAGGGAAGGGACCGGCAGATAAGGAAACAGCTTACCCTTCCACCAGGTATGTTAGGAAAGAGAAAGGTTAGCTATGCACATTATTTTTGCCTTTGCAGTCTCTGCCCTGCTAATAGCAGCAATGTAAATAAGGGCCATGCAAATCAGGACAACCCTAGTCAAAGGCTCAGGTCACCTGGCACTGGGCTGCATCTCCCTAGTGTCCTGTCACAACATTCCCTGTAATGGGGTATCCAGGACCATGCTGGTGAAAATCCCTAATGGCAGACACCACTGTTTTCTGGTCCCTTATTATTGGCCTTCCATCCATGATAGCCAACATCCCCACAGTAAATTTCTTTTCTGGTGAGTTAGGTAGAATTATCTGATATTTGCAAATGGAAATGCACTAACAAACAAGACTTGAGCTGCCACAGTAATTAAAAATGTATCTCCTCCCAAGGGAATAAAAGACCAACTGAGAACAAGTTCACAAGACTCTACATCTCCTAGAGAAAAGGTTCAAAGCCCTTAGTATGCTAGGAACCCAACATAGCTTAGGCTGTGCTTGTGGGTATAGATTACAACAGAAGGCACAACCAGAAAACCCCAGAGTCTAGATTTCGAGAATCAGAAAGAACGTGAGTTAAAGGAAGAAAAGGATTTGGTGCAACTGAATGTGAAAGATGACCTACCAAATCATATACTTCAGACAGCTGTCAATTATCACCTGCTGTGACCATTACAAGGCTAGCTAGACACAGTAAAGCACCCTTCACAATAGTGCTCCAATCACCAGGGCCCTAACAATACATGTCCACCCAGTTAGCTCAAATGCTGATCATGGTTTTTATTTGCAAAAGTTCTGAGTTATGTTTGGTTTATATAAAACATTGGATTTACAAAGAACTACCCTCCCAAAACAAAACAAAACAAAACCAGGGGCAATTTACATGGGAGCAAGCAAGCATTTCTCATATTGTTATATAGTTAGGTAATTTCAAATGTTTCAACCAATTCTTATTTTGGGAATAGGAATATAATAAGCCCTTAAACGTATTTTCAACTATTTGAAACTGTTAAAAAAAAAAAAACAAACCTTGGACAAGCCTTTATTTAATTCACGTAAAATAACTATGTTTACGGATTACAGTTTTGCTTTACAGGAAGATACCAAAACATCTTGGGAAGGTTAATGATAAAGGGTGCGCGAGCAAGGCTGAACACTGAACAGGCGCTGCCACAGGCTCACAGGTCCTGCAGGCCTGGCTCTCTTTGGGTGCGCGCGCATATTTACGTGTGACCGTTGGTGCAGTCTTCTGGGACCTGTTATCTGGCAGAGCTGGCAGTTGGACCTTCCAACCCCAGACCCGGTCCCTCCTACGTTTATCCTCCCAGCCCAGGACCCTAGGGCTCAGGAGGTTGGCAGAAGAAGGTAGCCCAAACCCTGGCAAGCTACCCCACAACCAGCTCTCCACAAGGCTCCCCTTCCACAAAACCGGAACTCCTACATCCTCAAAGGTCTCAGCTCAGATCCTGGTACCAGAGATGGCCCCTTTGCTCTAAATTTAGCCATTTCTGGTATCCTTCACAGCTGCTGCTCCTCCTGTGCTCTCACCAGGAGGGGTTCTTCATGATGTCCTCAGCCTTTCCCCCACAGACTCCTCTCCAGGACGGAACCAGGACTGATCCAAAGTTGATCAAAGCTATCCCAGAGGCTTCTAGTCTCTGATTCTGAACCCAGGACCCAAGCTCAAATCAAACAGAGCAGCCTTACCCTCGGGTATGTCACGATATACTGTAAGATGAAGTGGAAGGCGGGAGAGGCCCGTTGCATTCTGATCCTCTGGCCTTCAGTAAAACCCTTTTAAGCTCACTCCCCCACCAGGAAGCCAAGCAATAGGTGTTCAGAGAAACACCTGGCCTCCCTGTCTGTCCATTTCTGTTGTGTGCAGACATGAGACCAAGCCCTCGCCAATGCTCCCACATGCTGCCGGGAAGACTATTAGCAACTGGCAAGATCCTCAGGATCTGAAATGAGAGAAGTTGAGATGGACTCTCCCCAACCCCATCAGGCTTGCCAAGGAGAAGAGTAGGTGGTTGAAAGAGCGTTCCGATTCTTACCTGCTTTCTTCCTGGCCTCCCTTTTGAATGTGGATCTGAGGGCTTCTGTGGGTTTGCCTTATGCCTCCTGTGGGGTGTGGTGGAATCAACAGAAGAAATGTTTCTACTCCAGAGCCAACGGAAAGCAAAGAAGCACTGCTGAGTGAGCGAGCGAGGGAGCTACAAGACATGGCAAGCACCACACAGTTCCTACTCGGTTACATTTGTTCCATTAGAGTTCGTTGCTCTTTTCCCAACTTCCGACCTTCCTTCCTGTCCTCTAGGCAGAAGGAAGCAACAACTCTTTCCCAGAGGCAAAGAAGGAACTTCCCAGAAAGCCATGTGAGGCCCACAACTTGTCCACCAATGAAAACAGATGATCAGGAACCCTACAGAGGACTGTGCTGGAGGTCTGCCCACCCCTATGCTCTAACTGCCTGTGTTGAAGGTTCTACCACTAACCTGCCGGTCAGCAATTCCAAGTTTGCAAGGACCTGAAGGCCCTGGGTGGACTCACCCAGCAGCTTAGTGGTGGTCTAGATGTAAGAATTTGACATGCATGTCTTGATGGGGCACGCACTCCCAAGGTGACCAGCTCCTGGGGCTCCACCATGATTTGCCGGTAGTCCCAGCCTCTCCAGCCTTCTGCAGCCCACAGAGAGAACCAAGCCCTACTTTATCTCAGGACAACTGGTTAACTGACTCTTCCTTCTTCAGGTGCCAGGCCTTTAGCACTGCCCTCTCATCTGATAGAGAGTTTTGCCTCCTTTGGGGAAGGCAGATGGCCCAACATGGGTCAGACACTGTGACTCCCCCAGACTCTTACTTAATGTACCCCCTGATGCTTTGGGCCTGGGCCTGGCTTCCCAGAGTCTTCTCTAGATGAGCTGGATACAGCAGTTTTCAGTGCTCTTACTCCTTGAGCTCCGCCTTCTCATACTTTACCTCCCAGGAAGTGGTTCTGGAGCCAAAATAGAGGGTCACAAGTATCAGTGGAAACCTGCTGTGGTCCCACATCCTTCCTGGCCCTTTTCAGATGGCTTATGTAGCTTCTCCATGCCAATTGTAGAGCCTGGGGAGTGGGGGAGGGTGGTCCTCAGGCACAGTCAGTCAGACTCCTAGGACCAGGGTCAACTTCACCCTTTATGTTTGGCAAAGCTGTTAGGAGAACAAGACATCAGCAATATTGGGGATGCTGCTTTTCTTCAACACTAGCTATGGAACCTTGTAAAATGTCACTTGCAAGCAAGAGAGGATCATGCTTGTAAGGGGGACACTGGAGACAAAGAGGGCAGGAGAGTGTAGGGGAGCCCTTCCCTTCTCAGCCTCAGCAATGTGCTCACTGTTTTCAGTGGGCAGACATGAGAATCGAGAAATCACAAGGTGGCGAACCAAAGTATCCTGGTGCCCAAAAGGAGGTGGGGAAGGCAGGGACAAAGCACCAAGTAGCAGAAGTACGCTTAGGTTTGTTTCAGAAATTCTCAGAAATTCTGCCCTAAACCCAACCCCAAACTCACTGAATGATTTTCTTTAATGAAACTCAAAGCAGGGAGGGGGGGGGCAGTCATAAACTTTTATCTGCTCTGCTGTTCATTTGATCTGAACACGAATCTCTGATTAATGGGCTGAGGCCACGGCCAGGCCTGTTTGGCCAATCTAAATTTGAATGCTAGCTCCTTTCTCTTGGCCTCACCAAGAAATCCAGGGTTAGCTTGTTCTAGCATCCCCTACTTGCCTGCCTTCTGCTAGAGCTATAGTTCCATGATGTCCAAGCTGAACCTGCAAAGCTGTGACAGTTGGGACACTGTTAACCGCTTTTCAGAGACAGGGAGACTGGGCTATAGATGGCATATATTGCTGCAATCCATGGCAAACCAGCCTATCACCAAGTACAGCAGGTATCACGGCTGCTACTCAAGTAAGCCTGGCTCTGCTCCTCAGATCAGAGCATGCTGATGCTCTCTGAATTTCTTGCAAGAGAAAGCCAAATGCCAGTGCAGACAATGGCCTATACCTAGAATAGTCAGATGGCTTCAAGACTAGAGCATTTAGCTCCCAGGGGCATCCTCCAGAGCTTTCTTTCCAGTGCACAGCTCTGTAGAATGAGTCTGCTGAAGAGAAGGTTCATCTGGGGATGAAGATCAGTTTGGTGAAGGTAATCCCAGGAAGATAAAGCTTGCAGGAGATTCTGGGATCAATCCTCAGCATCACTTAAACTGGGCATAACAGTGCATACCTATAATCCTGGCACTCAGGAGGTAGGGACAGGAGGATCAGAAGTTTAAGGTCATCCTCTGCTACATAGGAAGTTTGGGGCCAGCCTGAAATACAGGAGAGAATGACTTAAACGTAAATAAAATAATAAATGTAATAGTTCTGGAGTGAAGACAAGATTTTATAAAAATTTCTCTTGGACATGTGTGTGCTCGTGTGTACATATGAATATACATGTTTATGAAGATACACATTTGGGAGTATATGTGAGTGAGTGTGTGTGTATGCAGGTAGAGGGAAGAAGACAGC
This sequence comes from Rhynchomys soricoides, assembly GCA_019843965.1. Lineage (NCBI taxonomy): Eukaryota > Metazoa > Chordata > Mammalia > Rodentia > Muridae > Rhynchomys > Rhynchomys soricoides. Next base: position 3,525,354 of record JADRCH010000032.1, on the reverse strand, counting down.
CATGATTGTTTTTTTCTCACCTGTGTCAACCTCCCCCCTTCTACCCTACCCCACCCCACCCCACCCCACCCCACCCCACCATCACTGAACCCTCAGAGAAGAGCCACCATACTCAACTCTGTAAAAAACAAACAAACAAAAAACTGACTTAGGTCTTTTTTGCAAAGGCAAGTCCTCTACCAACTGAACCATCTCCCCAGCCTCCACTAAGAAATTTATTTTAGTGTCTTAAGATTTTATTTTCAATTGTGTGTGTGTGTGCTCGCACGCGTGCGTGTGGGTATGTACAGGTTCTGAAGAGTCCAGAAGTGAGTATCAGATCCCCTGAAGCTGGAGTTACACCTAACATGTGTGCTAGGACCCAAACTCAGTTCATAGACAGGAGCAGTGAGTACTCCTGAGACACCTCTCCACCCACATCCACTAATGGATTTTTAAGCAGGCCTCTGAGTGATCACCTTCCACTTTTGTATAGTCCTCAAGTCTGATGTCTAACATGATGTTTACCCCACCTGTGTTCATGTTCAAGATGGTCACACTGACCCAGGCTTATTAGCCTGTCTCCTACACCAGGGTCACGGAAAAAAATATGCTGAAAGTGTTTCTCAGTTCATAAGTGACTGGTGATATTAAGCTGAGGACTCCAGACCCTATGACACAGTTATGAGTGACAACTTAAGGAAAAAATAGGAGCTTGGAAATGTCCACTGAATCTGCAGATGAAACAGTAACTTCAGGAAGCAAAGGTCTTCAGGTATGAATTGCTATGCAGGCAGTGCCAAAGGCAGGTTCCCCGGCCAAGTGTGTGGCCTTTCTGGATCATGGAGGACCTGTTCTTTGGCACTTGACCCAAAAACATAGGTTACATATGAGGTGCCAATAAGTTCATTAATGAATGGCTCAATGAGTATGAAATTTTTTTGAAGGTATTTCTACAAAATGGACGAGGCTATTGAAATGAGTATCAGTTTTATTCAAGAACATCTCCTACAATCTAGTAATACATACACACACATGCATGGTCACATGTGTGAACATCCTGAAGGAATTAGGGTCTATGGTTCAAGGTAAGAGATTAAGATTATAGCAATGGGTGTAGCAACTATCTAGCAACAAATGAAGCCTTGAACTGAGACTTAGGTGGTGGGTAGATCTAACATTACATTAAAAAATACATATTTACAGAGTGCATTGTGATATTTCAGTATGTGTACATATATATGCCCATCACCTAAAGTAACCAACTGTCTTAGTCATGGTTTCTATTCCTGCACAAACAACATGACCAAGAAGCAAGTTAGGGAGGAAAGGGTTTATTCAGCTTACACTTCCACATTGCTGTTCATCACCAAAGGAAGTCAAGACTGGAACACAAGCAGGTGAGGAAGAATGAGCTGATGCAGAGGCCATGGATGGATGTCACTTACTGGCTTGCTTCCCTTAGTTTTCTCAGCTTGCTTTCTTATAGAACCCAGGACTACCAGCCCAGGTATGGCACACTAGGGACCCTCCCCCCTTGATCACTAATTGAGAAAATGCCTTACCGCTGGATCTCATGGAGCCATTTCCTCAAGGGAGGCTCCTTTCTCTGTGATAACTCCAGCTTATGTCAAGTTGACACACAAAACCAACCCAGTATACCAACGTTCTATCTTCTTGATGTTTTATGCTTGAAACTTTAAGCTGCCCCCTTCTAATATATAACTATATAGTGTGGTCACCTTTCTATGCTATTGAACTGCAAAACCTAGTCTTGCCTTTTAACTGTGCTTGGAGCCCTTTGACCAGCCTCCAGCTCTCTTCTTTATGTTTCACATGCTTTCCGTCCACTGGTGATCACACCTCTATTCTATCCCAGCTCTTGAAAACCTTCCAAACTTCCTTCTACTCTAGACCTCAGGTGGTATTTGTATGTCTGACTTACTTCACGTAACTTAGCAACCTCAAGTTCTAATCAGCTGCCTTCAAAGATCAATTTCATTCTTAAGTTTTATTAATTTTTGAGACACCATCTCACTATGTAGCCCTAACTGATTTGGAACTCTCGATGTAGCCCAAGCTACCTCCAGAGTTCTGAGATCCAAGTCATGCACCACTATGGCTGATCTTGCATTCCTTTCTGAAGTTTGAATTTTTCCTTTTCTTATACACACACAACGCATTGTGATTATGTTCAACCCCTCCCTTTCTCCTTTCTTATTCCCTACTCTTCATCTCAGAATCGCTTCTTTATCCCAGCGGCCTCCCAGGGCCATGCTTGGTTTTTAATGTGGGCACTGGGGATTCAAACTTGTATCCTCGTACTTCTGCAACATGCTCTCTTATACACCAGGCCACCTCCTCAGCCCTCTCCCATTCTTCATGCAGTCTCTTCTCTCTGCTTGTTTCCACTGTCCTGTTTCTTAGTTGTCCAGCCACTTAAGTAGAGATAGTAAAACAGTAAACTATCTCTCTATTTTAGGGAATTTTTTCTCAGTAATGGGAATATATATATATATATATATATATATATATATATATATATATCATGTCTGTTATATGCCACTGGAGGAGACTCAGAATATGTCATCTCCCAGTCCCAGAGGAGTAGGATAGGAATTAGAAACCTCCACTTCCCCTAACAGCATCTTAATTCACAACTTGAGGCTGTGGTCTCATGGTAATCTATTTTGTTCAAATTTTCCTTAACACACACCTTTTTTAAAAAAGAAACTTTTATTGCAATTGACAAGTGATTCATTCTTTGTTTGGCCAAAGGAAGAAAGAACAAAAAGCAACCCCCACATTTAGACGAAGGTGTTATCAGTCATTCCTGTATATTGCAGAGCTGCTCTAGAAGCCACAGGGCAGAGGCATTTATACTGAAGATAAGCTCATTGTGTTGAACAAATTAATGTGGAATTGTGAATTAAATAGCACATCTTTGGACAGCTAATTAGCTTTGTGCTGCTCAATTAAGTTCCGAAAGGACATGTTGTGTTTCTTGATGGAATACAGAATATATGTCAAGGCTATTGCTGCCTAGATAACTTCAGTTCCAAACCCAGTGGAAATAAGTAAAAAGCCAGGACTCTGTAAACTCCAAATGCTACCAAAGAACCCAGTGTTCAAACCATGCACAGCAAAACACATTTTTCAGTCATATCTTCTATGCTCCAGCCAATAAATGTGAAATTACATTGCATTGTAATGTTCTTACTGTAAGCAAATATTTCATATGTGCATGTCTGTGTATATAAGTGTGCACAACTGTGTAGAGGCCAAAAGTCATGAGGTGTCTCCCTCTGCCACATCACACTCACCTTATTTTAGATGTGTGCATGTGTGTGTGTGTGTGTGTGTGTGTGCATGTATGTGTGTGTTCATAAGCCACATGTATCCAGATGCCCTCAAGGCCAGAAGAGCTGTAGCTGGAAATAAAGGCAGTGATGAGTCACCCGCTGTGTTGTTGGGAATTGACCATGAGTCATCTGCAAGAGCAGCAAACACTCTCAACCGCTAAGCCTTCTCTCCAGAATCTCTTCCCCTTATTTTTCGAGACAGGATTGTTCACTGAACTTGAAACTCACTGATTTGGTAAGACTGACTAACCAGCAAGCTCTGTTTCCTCAATTCTGTGCTTCTAGAAATGGTTAATTTAAAATTGTGTAGCTTTATTTTTTCTGTATCTGGAGACAAAAAGTGTCTTTACTGCACAGTATTTGTACTTTTATAGCAAATCCTTATCTTTAGCCAGAGTCATCAATCAGACTTGGAAGCTTAGATACGGTAATAGACCAATCAGGAGACTGTTTCCTGATTGAGGGTCAGCAGAGATGTCCCTTTGCCCTTCCAATCATGTGCTGTGATTGGTTGCTTCACCCACATAAGAGATCAGTCCTCCTTCCACAGGAAGCACAATTGTGAAGAATAAGACATTTTTCTTGTAAAAAGTCACCAAAACACCACCGTTGCCCTCCCATCATTTCCTTTCCATTCATTCTACTATAATTCATGAAAATGATTTAGAACTTTGGACTTCACTGAATACTGCAAGATCCGGTCTGCAATTAGTTTTGTGTTTAAGGTTTCCTTCATCAGAATAAATCATAATTCTTCTGGAAGCAAAGTTAAACCTTGAAAAAACGTATGAATCTACGTCTTTGAAAAGAATTGATTTATAAGAGAAAGCAACAACTTCAGTACAACTTGCCAGGCTGAAAACTCCCTAAGTAAGCTTGAAGAGAGGAGCAGAGGAAGCTGCTGTGAAATTTGAGTTCTCAGCCCTCTACGTGAATCATTATCACTATTCAGTACCAGGAACTGTTTGGGGGTGCTCCTGTGTATCAGCTCACGCCTTGGAAACTAACTTTGTGTGATGTAACTTACAGCAAAGTCTAGAAAAAGCACGAAACTCTTTATGAGACTCATGTAACACCACTTGAAGTCAGGAAGAAGGCTCAGTGGTAAAGGTGCCTGCCACCAACCCTGGCAATTTAAGTTTGATACCATGGATCTGCACTCTAGAAAGAGAGGACAGATTCCATCAAGTTGTTTTCTGACCTCCACTTGCATGAAAATAAACACACACACACACACACACACACACTACAAAAATAAACTTCCAAGGCTTCTTATGTTGCATTCCCTTTGCTGCCCTTAGCCTTCTTTTGCTAGTGGATTGTTTGCCACTCAACAGGAAATGCTTGTGGAGTGGAGCAAAGGCCACAAAACCAGGGACTGGAGAGAAAGCTCAGTGGGTTAAGTACCTACTGCGCAATATGAGGATCAGAGATGTGATCACTGGCAACCATGTGAAAAGCCAGGAGGAGGGGCATTCATCCATAATTCCAGTATAAGAGACTGACAGATGCTTGCAGCTCCCTGGACAGGCTGGCTAGCCCAATCCTGGAGCCTAGTTCATTGAGAAGAGAGCTTGTTTCACAAAATGACTAATGAAGATATTCAGTGTCAACTCCTGACCATGCACATCACACGTATTGGACACACATACATGTGAATACATAGTCCCCAAGCTTTCAAAAAGTTTCTTGGAATGTGGTCCATACTTTTCCATGTGTTCTGTCTTCATTATTAATAAAATATGATATGGACAGAGGTATTTAATATTTTCAGACTTAAGTCTTTAGTACTTTGGTCTAGTAATCCCTGCAATCCCTTCAAATAAATCACATGTAGCTAATGCAATAAGGATGCTGTTCAAATTTTTCAAATGGGGAGGTGAAGAGAAGACTAAGTGGGTGGAGCACTTGGTAAACAAGCAAAGGACCTGAGCTCAGATCCCTCGTATCCATGTAAAAGTCTGGGCATGACTCCATCAGTAGGGGCATGCAGGAGTTATTGGCCACCAACCTAGCTCCAGATACATCAAAAGCCCTTGTCTTGGGTGAATAAGAGGACAATGATAAAGCAGGACACTGAAACCTTCTGTTGGCCTTGAACATTTGAGTATAAGAATACAGGTGACTAACTACTCTCCAGCTGTAGTACTTGGGAGAGCAGGCCCTATACTTCACTTGGGCGGTACAGTAGCTCTGGTCCTGGTGAAGTGAGAGTGGAAGGTCTAGCCCTGCCCTTCACCTGAACAAAGAGGAAGAGTTGGCCTTTGCGGTGTGGTTGCAGGAAAGCTGGCAACTCAGTTCCCATCTAGGCTTTGAGCTGGCCCACCCCAACGTGAACCCCTATCTATGAACTACTGGAGTATGTGAAGGGACTGGTCCTGCAAATCCAAAGCTGCATAATCTCTCTCCATGTCACAGGGCAACAACAGGATATCAGAGAGGAGCCCCAGTGAAGACCTAGTATTGATAGTGTAGCAGAAGCTAGAGGCCTCCAACTAGACCAATAATTCATTGCAATGAACATTTGCAACCTATCTGGGCTAAAGTATATACTGTGTGACACACTGTGATGCATTGTGACACATTGTGACAGTTTCTGTGGCAAGGTGTTTTTGCTGGTGGTGTTTTGTTATTATTATTTTTACTTTTATTTTTTGTTTCCTTTTTAGGGGGAGGTTCCAAGGGCAGATATAAAGGGCTAGAGAGATGAGTAGGACTGAGATGCAAGATGTGAAATTCACAAGGAATCAATAAAAAGTTAAAAATATAACAAGAATACAGGAGACCATATCACACACAAAGGATATAAAGATTAATTATCTACTAGAATATTGTTATGGTTAGTGTTAATTGACAACTTGACAGGATCCAGAATCCCTTGGGAGACTGACTTCTTGATTAAATGAACTGATTGGGAGGACCCATCTGAACTGTGAGTAGGATCATTCCATGGGTTGAATCCTGAACTGAAAGAAAAGGAGAAAGTGAGCTGAGCACCAGCATTTGCTGTCTTCTGCTTTCTGATGACAGATGTAATGGGATCAGGCATCTCAACCTCCTGTCCCTGTGACTTCCCTACCACGATGGGCTGTTGGAGTGAACCTTTCCTTGTTACTCTTGCCAGGTTATTTTATCACAGCAACAGGAAGGTAACTAAGACAGACTCCTCAAAACCTGGATTTACTCTCATCATCAGAAATGAATCACTGGATTGCTATTCACATCTGCTTCTGGGGTGAGTCTTTCTGTTTTGTTCAGGTGATATCTGTCTTAACAAACGTACCCACACTGGCTGGGTAGTGGCTACCTCTCTTGCAAGATGTGAGGCTTATTCTACATTATCACACTGGTCACAAGTCCACATGTGAGACCAAATGAAAACAAGCATCTTGTAGTCATAAATGGGATATCTATTTCATGCCATCTTCCCCCAAGGCTCAGAGATGACCAAAGAAAAAGGGACAGAAAGATTTTAGAAGCCAGAGGTTGGGGAGGACCTGAGCAAAACAATGTCTTCTGGGCATGGCAGAACTGTTAAAACCATGAACAGTGGCTATGGTTGCTTGCTCAAGACTCACAACAAGACCAAGCCAGTCAACAATTTAGTTTGAATGGGTAAAGACTCAAGAATCATACCCTTAGCTGAGATGCTGTTGACAGTTGATGACTTCTGCAAGAACAGAGTCAGTTTTCTTTAAGTATGTGACCACTAGTAAGTTGAGCATGCTACACCAGATGACCCCACACACATGTGTAAATGGACAGCTCAAATTGGAGTTAATGGGTTAAAAAGGAAATTTAAAAAAGAGAGAACATGAAGAAGGGAGGAGGTGGCAAGGTGGTGTGATTCTGAGAGGAGCCAGGGGGTAGAGTGGGAGGTAAAGAGAATCAAAGGACATTGTGTGTGTAAAATTCTCATCTTAGCAAACTGTACACTCTACCATAGAGAGATTTGAGCCCTCATGATTGTGGATAATTTATTCACTAGAGCTAAGAATTGGAATCAACCCATTTGTCTATCAGCCAATGAATGGATAATGAACATATGATCATTATATAGATAGATAGGAATTCTAAAAACATATAGAATTAAAGAAAAAGTTTAAAATTCTGCTGGAAATTGGTCCATTTAGCATGTATAATAATAAGAGAGTTACACAACTTCAGGGAAAAATTGCACATTCAATTGCAATGCAGAATCTAGCCAATAATAATGCATATATGTAGCACATGAGACATGGTATAACGTGAAAAAATGAGACAAGAAAGGCTAAATATTATGGGATGAGAAAGGACTGCATTTTGGTCTTGAGCATGAGTTATGAATGGTGATATAAAGAAAATTGTCTTTTTAGTTCTAATCCTGTCATGGCATTGGAGTGTCAGTGGTAGATAAGTGTATAAAATATTCTTAATGCTGAAAGTGTACATTTTAATGTGAGCTGCCACACCTGCTGTTCTGAATGCCTACTCTAACTGTATAGAAATTCACTGAGTTGTATAGTCGTTTGAGTCTGCTTAATTTTGCTTTGTGATTTTTCTTATTTGTCAAGTTTTGTTACTATAAAGTATGTTAAAAACTAAAAATTAATTAAAAATAATTTATGAGACTTGTTATACAATTGCATATGCTTCTCTTCATATCTCGCATTCTAATAAACTATACCAATCTAAAAAAAAAAATTAATAGAAGTATAGTTTAAAAAATGAAAGACTGCTTGGAAGTCAAAGGACTGTTGACCAGTCCCTGAGTAAGTCTCACTGACTGTGGGCATTTTCTTAGATTGGAGGAAAAACTGAATGACTATCTGAGCCAGATTGTGTACTTTGACAGAAAAAGATCTTTTTCTACCCAGAATTTCTTGCTGTTTTAATAAAAGAAATGTAAGAAGTGCTATGTTAGTGTGACCTCTAGTACAATATAAAGATTCAAAGTTGGAAAATAAAATTACAGTTCACCTGAAGTAGAAAAGCAGACACAGTCAGATAGGTGAATGGCCTCATAACCTTTTAATGCAATGAGCTGTCAAGACAGAGCATTTGAGAAAATTCCTCTGGCCCAATCTCACAGTGACATTTTCCTTATAGAGATAGCGTTATTATTTGTCTCGTTTATTTATTCATTCAGTGTGTACACTGATATGTATATCAAAAGTGTGTATATGCATGTATATACCTATATATTTATATATATATAGGTATATACATACATATATACATGTGCACATTTACAAACTTTGTTTTTCAGTTTTTATTAGCCAATATATAAGAGGTTTTATTATAACATTTTAATATATGCATATAATATATTCAGGAGTGTGTGTGTGTGTGTGTGTGTGTGTGTGTGTGTTTATCCTTAGAGGCCAGAACAGAGTGTTAGGACTGGAATTATAGGTAGTTGTGAGCCACCAGGTATGGACGTTAGAAGCCAAACTCAGGTCCACTGCAAGAGTGATAAGTGCTCTGCCTGATGAGTCATCTGTCCAGACCCACAAAAGGCATTTTCATAATAATCACCCCATCATCCTCTCTTGTCCCCCTTCCCACTCATACTCACTCCCCACTGCCCCACCTTCCCTCCCTTCATGTCTTTTTTTTTTTTTTGGGGGGGGGGGGTTGAGTGAACCAATAAGATCAATTACATTACTACAGGAGCATGAGTGAGGCCTCATTTACAGGAGCACAGAGACTTTACCCATGGCTACACCACTAAAGAAAATGGATCTCTCTCTTCAACCAATTATTAACTGGATCTATAAATTCTCAAGAAAGGGAAGGGCATCCTGAGCCCCTCCCTACTCCAGAACAAAAGATTAACAGGACCAATCTTGTGGAACTCTTATGCAAGGTGGTCACAGAGGCTGTGAATTCAAGGTACATAACCATGTCGCTCCTAGAAGTAAGCAATCCACACCATTCCTACCTACTTTTCCTTCTGATATCACATGCTATACATACTCCCAGCCTCTTTCCATGTTAATCAGCATACTTTTTTTTAAAGAAGTGCTACCCCCAGGTTCTAGGATCATGACAAGGACTCTAGGCAGTCAGAGTTATTCCCAACAGAGGATTAACATTTTAAAGAGCAGGAGAATCATAAGTGGCTACCACAGCTCAGTATGGAAAATTAGATCAAGGGTAAGGAAAGGAAAGGCCAATAGCAAAACTGAGGATTTGACTTAAGCAAGAGTGTCGAGGAGAGACTCCCAGAACAGAGGAAGTGGCCTTTGGCCCTGGAAGTGTGAAAGTGAATATAGGAAGCACACTCCAAGCTAAGCCCTCATCTCAGGAAGAAGCACAGTGGCCAGAGGGACAAAGAGAGGAACCAGCATGTAGCTGAAACACAGAAATAGTGGGAGAGGGCGTGGGGGTTGGAAAGAACAGACCACGATGGCCTTGTTTCTCAGCTCAAAAATGTTGCCTTCCACATCATCAAACCATCCTCTAAAACATGTCTGTATACGAGCAGCTCTTAGACCTAATCAGAGAGGTTTCTTTGTGTCTTGAATGGTAAATAACACAGAAACTCATACCTCGTCAAAGTGCAAAGAATGATGTTTACGAAGTGTCTATTAATGGAACATCTATGTAACATACTCCCTGCCAAACCTCAGAGAACATCTCTGAAAAGGGGGCAGAAAGATTGCAATAGCCAGAGGTAGGAAACTGGGAAACATGGTCTCTTCTCAACAAAATAGGACCACTGAACTTACGAACTCACAGCAGCCATGATTGCCCACACAATATCAAGCCAATTGATATTTCAGCATGGAGAAGGAGGGGGATCCCCAGTCCCATTCCCAGATGAGGAGCTATTTACAGCTCACGGATGCTTAGGGAAAGCTTTTTCTTAAGTGTGTAACCCATGGTACTTTAACCATGCTTTAGTGAATGGCCTCATACCCATATGGACAGCACAGACTAGATTCAGTGAGTTATTTTTAAAGAGAAGCATAAAATTAAGGGGAAGAATAAAAGGGGTGTGTCCGAAAGGAGTAGGGGAAATAGGAGGGGTGGATATGGAGAAAGAGGAGGGGAAGATGTGGGGAAAGAGGAGGGGTGGATATGACCAAAATATATTATATGCAACTAAAAGACTCCCAAAGACATATTAAAATGTTCAGTTTTTAAAGAATTGTGTCTTCATCTTATAAGCAACAGGAATCCATGGAGAGCTTTAGACAAGGAAAACATTTGATCAGACTTGTGTTTTTAAGACAGGTACAAGAAGGAGCATTCAATAAAAGGCCAGAATTACATTAACAGATGAATGGGGACACCCAGTCTGAAAAGAAGATGGCAGTAGTTAGTTCTAGCAGATAGCACTGATGTGGGAGGAGAGAATTAAGAGTAGCTCTCCTAACACGTCCATACCCTGCCCTGCGCCTTCCATTCTAAATAGCTCTACTCTCTCCACATTGATTTCCTTTCCTCCCATCTGCACAACCAGCTTTTAGTGCTGTGTTTTATAGGAAGCACTCAGTGTACATTTGTGTTATGAATGAGTGCTTCCCACTTCCATTACGTTCGTCTCTGCACCATAAAACTTCGGCAGTTCAGTCTCTCCTGTAGTGTACCAGGGAGGAATACACACACACAGAGGAAAGAATTGCCCCACCAACCCACAAGAACAAAACTGGAGATTCCCCAAGCATCCCCATCATGGCCTTCCCAACATCCCCTGAAACTTAGTGCCGAACAGGATAAGCAGTTAGGAGAGGGAGGAGGTATGTGGTGTGCACCTCTCCTCACACCTGATGCCACTAATTCCATCTGTTCAATCACCCCTGGGACCATTTTGATTAAATTATCAGTATCTGTTCAATCTCAAATAGAATTTTACCATTTTAGTAATCCATTTCCTAAACTATGTACTGTTAGATCATGTTATGGTGATTTCTTCATTCTTGTCCTTTTGAAGAACAGAGTTCAGTTGAGACACACAGATAGTTTAAGCAGAAGATTATTTAGAAAAGGAATGCACACACGCCAAAGAGAGATTGAGGTGGTCTGCCCCAGTATGGGTACCATCCCAGTGTCTATATTATGAACTTAAAGATTCTATAACTGTTAATGAGGCAGGTCACATATAAAAGTTACCATTTGTTGAGGTTCAAATAAAAATTGTACACCCATAGGGGCACATGTATTTGAACAACTGCTCCCCCATTGGTATCACTGTTTGAGAAGGCTGTGGGACTTTTAGAAGGTAGAACCTTGGTGGAAGAAGTGCACCACTGTGACCAGGCCTTGGAGGTTTTTAGCTTTGCCCCACTTCCTGTTCTCTCTCCCTGTTTCCTGGATGTGGATGAGAAGGTGACCTGCGGTCTTCTTATCCCTTCTGCCATGCCTTTCCCACCATGAGAGACACTTAGCCCTCTGAAACCACAAACCCAAATAGACCCTGTCTCCCTTAAGTTGCCTGTGTCATGAGAGTGCACATGTGAGTATTATATCACAGCCATAGAAAAGTAACGAATACAGTCTTTTCCCTCCCAGATTTGAATGGACCATCTAAAAGAACTCACAAAAATGGGTAGGTATAGCATGCACAGCGTAAGTGGTATTATAGTGACACCAGACTTTCTGAGGATGCAAACCCATCATTCATGCACTTGTGTAGGAAAGTAGCCTGGAAACTTAGCTTCTGACACAGTGGGAACAACCTAAGTGATGCTTAAGGGCATTTAACTACAAACAAACATCTGACCATGAGACACAGATGCCAAGGTGCAGCTGCAGCTACTTCAGTTGCCTCATATCTAACTCCTTGCCTGCCTGGTACCAAGAACTCATAACCTAACAATGACAGTATATATAGAAAACACTGTGTGTGTGTGTGTGTGTGTGTGTGTGTGTGTGTGTGTGCGCGCGCGCATGCACATGCTGCACACATACATATATATTTCACATTTGTATGAGTGTAGGGGCATCTGTGTAGGCCAAAGAACAACCCATCACTTTGTTTGTGGAGCTGCTGCTGCTGCTGTTGTTGTTGTTTGTTGTTGTTGTTGTGTTGTTGTTGTTGTTGTTGTTGTTGTTGTTTTGAGACAAGATCTCTCACTTGTCTGGAATTCATCAACAAGTCCCAGAGAGCCACCTGTCTCTGACTACTAAGCACTGGGATTGCAAGCATATACTACCACATCTACCTTTTCTTAAATAGATTCTGAGAAATTGAATTCAGGTTCTCATGCTTGTAAAGTAAGCACTTTACCTGCTGAGTTATTTCCCCAGCCTTAGAAAATAATCTCATTCATTTATTTGGGTGTATATGCATGTGTACATATGTGCATATGTATATGTGTGCATGGACATGCATGCAGGCTAGAGTGGAGTGGAACAGCTCTATCAGTCTTCGCTGTATGCCCTTGAGGTAGAGTCTCTCCAAGTACCTGGAGCTAGCCTGGTAGCCAACAAGCCCCAGTGATCCCCCTGTCTCTACTCCCCACAGTGTAGGGACTATAGGTGTGATTGTGGCTACACTCAGTTTTTTACTTGGCTGTTAGAGATTTGAACACAGGTCCTCAATCTTGCACAGTAAACACTCTTACCTACTAAGCCATCTCCCCAAACCCCAGAAAACATATTTTTAAAAGGAAGTATTTTATCTGCATTTATCTTTTTGACACTTATAATAATTCTGCAGTGTGTTAAAACTGAAACCGAGTCTCCAGAAGTGACTCCAGCATGAAATCAGCACCTTTGAGCAAAACTACGATGTCTTAGAAGGTGGAATTTGGCCTTCTAACGAGCCATCATCAACCCAAGCACCTGTGCTTGGAGGGCATCCCATTTCCTTCATGACTTCTCTGGAGTGCTCAGGTGTCTGATATTCACAAATATCCAGTTCATCCAAACTTACAGCATCCAGTTCATCAGATAATGTTCTGAAACTAGAATTGACACATAGAAATGTTGAGTGTGCACGGCCTCTTCCACTGTCCAGAAATTATTTCCACTGGATTTTCTTGACTGGGTTATTTACCACAAATAAGACATTTTCTTGCACTAATTATAGAAGCAAACATGACGAATGGAGTAAAATTGGCTTTGACACTTCCCCCCACTTTCTCTGATAGGTAAATATGATAAGAAAAGTGTGGATTCAAAGAAGCAACTGAGCATCTTAGCTCTAGGTGAGGTTGTACATTGTGGCTAGGTCACCACTGGGTAGAAATTGCCAATCTCTCCTGCAGACCTGTACTGTTCTTGAAAGGACACAATTTGCAGGTTAGGACAGCTTAGCTACTTTTTGGACGGGGACAGAGTGAGGAGAAAATATAGCTACTAGTGTCACCCGGTTTTAATGGAGGATCCATCAGGATTCGCCTCTGGAGGATTTAGATTGATTAAGGTTTACAAGATTAGATTTTAATTGTTGTGCCCAGTGATTGAGTTACCATTGTTTCTGAGCTAAGTTTGTGTGGTGTTTTTCTTCTCACGGTGGCTCATCTGGGTTCTCAGGAGAAAGGTACAGTGGCAAAGAGTGGGTTTGCCAGATGTGCACCACAGAGACTGTGGGGGATTTGAAGCATGGGATTGGTGTAGTATCGACCCACCAGTGGGAACCTAGCAAGCTGGTTGGAGAGATTTTGGAGGTCTGAGGCAGAGAGTCTCCATAAGATAAAAACAGGTCGGCCATTGCCCGCCAGTGCATCACCAGCCAGGCAGCCCGGGCAGAGAGTTGCCAGCACAGGCACAGGAACATGTTGGCCCATCTTTTTATCATTTCCCGCAACAGAAAAGTCTGGGGAGAGAGCCCAGTTATCGAAATTCTTGTAAGCATGAAGATAAATCTGAACAGGATCTTCCAGAATCCACTTTGGAAGTATAGGGGATGGGAGGTCGAATGTGAAGACATAGGCTCACAAGTACTGGTGATAGAGAGACAAACATTGCCTGGGATCTCTGGCCAGCCAATTGAATCTACTCAGTGAGTTACACACCCATAAGCAACTGTCTCAAAAATAAGGTGGATGGTGCCTATAGCGGATTGAATGAGATATGCTCTCCATACGTGCAAATATCTGAGCACTTGGTCCTCAGTTGGAAATGCTGTGTAGAGGGTGGCACAGCCTTATGAGGGAAGTGCGTCACCAGGAGTGACCTTTGAGAGTCTGTAGCTTTTCTCCACTTCCATTTTATTCTCTCTGTTTCATGTTTGTAGTCAAAGATGTGATCTCTCAGTTCCTACTCAGGCTGTGTGCTGTCTTATCCACTATTGTGGATGCTTCCTCTGGCTCAAATAGACTCTTCTTCCTCCCAAGATGCCCTGGTCCTGGCATTTTAACCACACAACAGAAAAGTAACTAATGCAATGCTGAAGGAGTGATCACAGAACTTAGCCTTGTACCTCCACATGCATGTACCCATATATTCACAGCGAGAGAAAAAGAGCAAATGGTCTTCTGTTATAAAGGCCTTGAGTAAAATCTGTGTCATGGGCCCATTTGTTCATATCAATCTTCGCGATAATGTAAGTCTGTGTGTCCAGACATGTCACCTCTAAGTCTAAGAGCCCAATAATAGATGGCACTCACAAATAATCCAATCCGCCTTTGAGGAATTTGAGAATTTGACATCCAAAAGGAATCAGGGAAATATGGTTACAGGTGTGGCAGAGCACCAGAACCTTCCTGGACCTTAGCTGCTTCATTTTCTTGGATCTTGTCTGCAAAGGGCCCTCGTAGTCCTTCGCAGACCCAAAACTCAATTCAAACTTGGCTCGTTCTGAAGCTATGGATGGGATTAAACTGTGAGTGGGCTCAGTTGGGAGAGTATTGGCAAAGTATGCACTAAGACCTGGGTTCCATCCCCAGCACCAAATAAACTAAGCACAGAGGTACATGCCTCTAAACCCAACACTAGGGAGAAGATCAAGCTAGATACCAAGTCTGAGGCCAGCCTGTGCTACAAGGGACCCTGTATCAAAAAACAATAAAATAAATAAAATAAAACAATGCCTCTTTTTAAAATTAACTTGTACATTAGTATACGAAGTACTGGGTTTATGGTGGCATCATCATACTTGTGTGTCATTATTCTGTATCCTCATTTGCTCTGCACCCCCCAGACTCTTCCCCGGGCCATCCACCCTTACCCTCAAAGCTAGTCCCCTTCCTTCCCCTTCTCCGGCTTCTATTTTCCTATATGTAATGTTCTATTTCCCACCTCTCTTCCCCCTTCTCAGTTTTATGGTCTGCAAACATATGGATATTTTTAATATTTATTTCATTTTATGGAAGAATATACAGGCACATGTGTGCTGGGTTCCTTAGAGGCTGGAGGAGGCCATTAGCTTTCTTAAAGCTGGAGTTATAAACAGTTACCCCCCCAAAACCATACACCATGTTGGTGCTAAATATCAGTCTTTGCTATTGAGCCTCCAATGACCTTAACTGCTGATCCAGGTCTCCAGCCCCAATAATTTTGAAGCTAGAGTCTTTATTTTAGAACAGTATGTGGTATTTGTCATGTTATCGCTGGTCTATCTCACTTAACATAATGGTTTCCCAGGCCCATCCACTTGCCTGCAACTGTCAGGGTTTGATTTTTCTTTATGAATGCATGAAATTATTCCCAGACACCACTGTCTTCCTCTGGAGGCTCAAAAATGCACTGTGAGATGGTGACTTATCTACGAACAAGCACAGGGACAGAATGAGCTGAGCCACTTAGAGAGCCACGGTTCCAGCACTGCAGCCCTCATCTGACAGCTTGAGCACCTGTGTCCATGTATTACACCAATTGATTTAACGATAAAGATTTTAAAAGTGTGACACTTACAATCATCCACTGGCAATTAGCCCAACCCAGGGTGGGGAGAGGAAGGGAGGGTGTGAAGTTGTTTATGGCATGTGGGAAACCATGATTTTAGGTCTTGTTATAAAACTAAGAAGCATAAATATAAACAAAAACTCAAAAACACCTTTAGGGTTTTTCAGAGACCACAGTCTTTTCAGTTCATTCCACCTCTCCCAAATATGTATTGGTTTTCTTCTTTAAGGTGGACAAATAATTTTATCTTGTACATGCAAACACATGTCAAGTACTACAAATTATTTCCACCAATTTTCTCTTACACATGGTGTGTGTGTGTGTGTGTGTGTGTGTGTGTGTGTGTGCGCGCGCGCGCGCGCACGCCTTCAGAGTCCAAACAAGGGCATCATATCCTTGGATGTTGGAAACCATACTTGGGTCCTCTGGAAGAGCAGCAAGTATCCTTAACCACTGAGCCATCTCTCTAGCCCTGTGCTTGCATACAATTATGAGAACCTGAGTTTGGATCCCCAGAACCCAAGTAAAAAGCTGTGTGTGGTGGCTACTGCTTGTAATCTGATTGGTGGTGAAAGGAGAGTCTGAGACAAGACAGGTTGAGCCTACAGGTTCACTGACCAGCTTAACTAGCTTTCTTGGTGAAGTCCAAATTCAAAGAGAACCCATATTTCAATCGAAAAGTGGAAGGTACCTGAGGACCAGCTGAGGTTGTCCTCTAGCTGTCACATGCACATACATGTGCACCTGTACCCCTGACCACAATCAAGCACTGAAAGTAAACGATGCACAGAAATATTTCTAATTTTAGAAGTGAAAATAAAAATCCCAGTGAAGAAGTTGCTAAATGATGCTGGAGAGAAGACAGAGCAGTTAAGAGTACTTCCCATCCCAAGTGGCTCACAGCTGGGTAACACCAGCTCCAGAGGATCCAGCACCCTCTTCTGGTCTCTGAGCAATACACATGCACACAGACATTGGGGGGGGGGGGGTTATAAAAGAAATATTTTAAGTTTCATAAGTAAAATTTTGTATACACCATCAAATAATTGCATACATGTTACACAAATCATTTGTATATTTGATATATGTCTATATGTGTATGTGTGAGTGTGTGTGTGTGCGCGCGCGTGTGCGCACATGTGCTGATTTCTATGGGTAGCAATGAATTTTAAGTTTTGTTTTTGTTTGTTTTTTAATCTAACTCTCTACAAACTGTACCTAGACTGCTTAAGGCAGAGGAAGTTTGGTAGTTCAGAGGAAGGCCTCAGCCGTGCTTATTTTGCATATAAAAAGGCGTCCCATGAATTGAATCCTTTGATGACTCAAAAATGTCCTGTCCTTTGGAAGAATAACCTATTTTCCCAGGCAACAAATGCCTTGTCTGTTCAAAAACACAGCCCTCACCTCAAAAGGGAAATGAGATCATTTATTCTGGAGCCAAATATTAATGACCATGGCCCAGGAACACAGATTTAGGTTACCCTAAATTTGATATTCCAATGAGGTAGCAATTTTATAAATTTTTAATTTTTTAAAATAATTTTTACTTAAAATATAAGTAAAATATAACTTGATTATTTCCTCCCTTTCCTTTCTTCAATCCAGCCTCTCAACCCATCAGCCTTCTCACTCTCAAACTGATAGTCCCTCTTTTTTTATAAATACAGCATACTGAGTCTACTTTTGTTGTTTGTGGGTATTGTTTTAAAGCTGACCATTTCTGTTCCTTCCAAAGATTGAAAAGAAAGGCCACCAATCCAAATTATGATGACCAAATTAATAAAAGAAAACAGTTAATTATTAAAGCAAGCTTTTTTTTGTTCCTGTACATGGCTACCTCCCCATTGTCTGCATTGGAGACAGGTAAGATACAGTTTTAATAGCTTGGGGGTAGAGGGTTTCCAAATGGAGGGATTTGGCAGGCAAATAGGCAGAGTCGTATAAGCAGAACTTAACTAGATGGTATGACACCAGGTGGTTATAATAACCTTTGGAAACAAAGGTAATGTTGCAAACTGGTCATAACAACTTTTTGAAATGAAAACGTTGTGATTTAAATAGGTGTGGCCTTATTGGAGTAGATGTGGCCTTGTTGGAGGAAGTGTGTCTCTTCTCTGTAGGGAAGGACTTTGAGGTCTCCTATGCCCAAGCTACACCCAGTGTGGCACAGAGTCTTTCCTAGCCACCTTGGGATCAAGATGTAGAACTCTTAGCTCCTTCTTCAGCACCATGTCTGCCTGGACACCACCACGCTTCCTGCTATGATGATAATAAACTAAACCTCTGAAACTGTAAGCCAGCCCCAAATTAAATATTTTCTTTTATAAGAGTTGCTGTGGTAATATTGTCTCTTCATAGAAATAAAACTCAAATTAGGACAGACATGGTTTCTGTTTCCTGGAACAGCCAGTACAGAACCATATGTAGTTAAGATTTCAGGTCCAGCATAGACCAATCCTTAAGAAACACAGGTTTAATTATAAAAGGAATGAGCCTAGTTTGTCTTTATTATAAGATGGCTTTCAATCCTAAAACAGAAGCAGGCTGACTCATCACTTTGTATTAGATAACCAATCAGGGGGTTCATCCCTGGAAGAGGCTAATTTCCCTCTCTCCACAGCCACTTGTTACCTATAAATCTTTGTCCGTAGCTGGAAGAGACCTGTGAGAGTTTCCCCTCTGCATACATATGTCTATTTCTTCAGTCTTTATTTGGGTTTTGTTATGCAGCCATTTCTAGGAGAGGCAGTCTCCCGTAAGAAGTTCTGGTATTTTCAATAGTAACAGAACAAGCAATGCCATAAAATAAGAAAGACCGTTTTTAAATACGCTGGTGGGAACCTCAGGTAAGTCAAGTTACAGCAAGATGGAGAGAACTCCAATAGACCTTGGGTATTGTCTGACGACACTCTTGGTTCCTTGATTGGTGACAAACTAGGGTTTTGTTAGTTAATATATTCCAAAGGGTTTTTTTGTTTGTTTGTTTGTTTGTTTGCTTATTTTTGTGTTTTTAGCTGTTGTCAGGATGTTAGGTCCAGTTTCATTGGTTAATCACAGGGAAAGTAGATCAAGCTATCTAAATATAGATAGAGATAAACTGTAGTAAACTCTGGACCCGAAACATTCCACCCCTCTATATCATAAAAGTTTTAATCCAACTACCAATCAACCTTTGCAGACACAGTTTCTTTCCCGGAATTCTGATTCACAGCTAGAGGATGGAGGAGACAGAGTACAAATAATATGCAGATGGTAAGACCTCTTGAGCTGCACAGCACTGGAATGAGTTAGCTGTAGGCGCGTACAGAAAAGCTGAGATCAAGTATACCCACAGAGATAATAATCTCCATAGAAGGGAGAATTTAAGTATACATAGATGAATAAATAATTGAGGCTTTTGATTTTCAATTGTAGTTCAAGAGCAGGGCATAAGTAGAAAAACCTTATCTCAGACACATAGTAAAATCTTATGTTAATTCAAGTTATACAAAGAGGAAGGAGTCCATGAAAAGAGCGTAGGAGAAAGGCCGTGCTGGGAAGATGTAGGAGGGAGAGAAGGCCAAAATGTAGGTGCGAAGGGGAAGGCATAGAAAGAGCTAAGGGAGGCTCAGTGGCAGGAGCATGGGCCTGGCCCATTACAATGCACCAACAATCAGGAAGCAAAGAGAAAACAGGAAGTGGAGCCAGGCTATAAAGCCTCAAAGACTATCTCCAAGAGTGTACTTCCTCCAGCAAGACTCTACCTCCTAACAGTTACACACACACATACACACACACACACACACACACAACTCCTAGACGTTCACCTAAAGGGCACATTTTGTATTATTATGAATTCCCTCAAAGCTGATCTAGACTGAATTAGCTGCAGCCCACTGCCTTCTTACCTAAACATAACTCAAAGATGACTGAATCTAGGTTTTATTGTCATTAAGTGCAGAAACTTTTTCCATTGTTTGAGAGAAGTGTGTGTGCAGCTCAATGGAAGTCCTAGGTTGCTAACAAGTTGCTAGGTGCATTGTTTAAAGCTGCAGGCAAGGAGAGGATAGTACATACAGGCAAGGTCTGAGGCTGCTGAGCGCACTCTCAGAAGAGGGTGTGCACAGCCCAAACCAAGTAGAGTCCCAGGTTGCTAAACTATTCCCTATGCTTGCTTGCTTCAGCTGTGTGTGGTGTACTTTAATACACTCTGTCTTACTGTTTCCTTGCTTGAGGGTGGGGTTCTCTCTTCCCCCCTCTTTGCTTCTATATTAGTGTAGGTAGTAAGGGCATGAATTTGAATATTAGGAGCACCTACTGAAGTTCCTATGTTCTTGTGATTCAGAACAAAGAATTGCCCCAGAGACAAGTAAGGTACTAGGCATACAGTTGTAGGAGAAAACTCCCCAGAGAATGGGAGATGATAAGGGAGCTTAGAGAGGCGTAGAGAAGTTCAATGGGAGCCACAAAGCTCCTGACCCTTTAAGGTCATTTACACAGATTCTGACTCTTCCAAGTGTGTTTCCTGTAGCTCAAGTGGGAAAGGGTTTGCAGTCTTTTGGTTTTTTTCAATTCCCTTCTTTCTTGTGTTAATCTTGATTTATCTTTCTCCATTCCCTACCCAGACTTCACACAGCTGCTTCAAGTGATATGCACCTTTTCAGGAAGTCAGCTTTGGCCGCCATTGTTCCTACTGATAGCCAATCATTCACATTTCCCGCAAGAGTATTCTTCAAATCTGAAACAGAGACAGAATAAACATATGGATCCTTGCTTGCTTGCTTGCTTGTTTGCTTGTTCTCAACCAGCTCTAGGCTTTCTTATACTTTTCAGGACCCCCTGACTAGGGAATGGTATTGCATCTTCCTATATTAATCCTCCACAGACATGCCCACAGGCCAACCTGATGTAGACAATTTCCCAACTGGACTAACAGAGCTAAGAAACACTTTGGTGTATGTGTCTATAGTATGCCCATGTGCATATGTTTGTGTGTGTGTGAAGATGTTCGTGCAGAGGACAAAGGTCAAAGGATCTTCTATCTTTCTCCACCTTGTTTTTATTGAAACAGGGACTCTCATTGAACATGAAGCTTGCCTATTCCCCTAGAATGGCTAGCCAATGAGCTCCAGAAATCCATTTGTCTCTGAACTCCCAGTACTAGGTTTACAGACACATTTTGCCACACCCAACTTGTTTAAAAAAATTGTTTGTGTGTATACGTCTATGTATGAGTGTTCATGCGTATGTGTGTATGTGTGTGTATGAGTGTGTGTATATATGTGTATGTGTGTGTATGTGAGTATATTATGTATGCATGTGTGTGTGTATATGTATGTGTGTGAGTGTGTATGTGTATGTGTGTGAGTTTGTATGTGTGGTGTGTGAGTGTGTGTGTGTGTCTGTATGTGTGTGGGGGGAGGGGGTATACATGTAAGTGTAGGTGTTCAAGAAGGCCAAAACAGAATGCCAGATACCCTGTAACTAGAGAGGGTGGATGTGAGCAGATTGATGTGGGTGCTAGGCACAGACTTTAGGACCTCTGGGAGAGCAGCGTAAGCTCTTACCACTGAGTTAAGCCCTGCCACACACAGCCTGGTTTTTACATAGGCGCTAGGGATCCAAATTCAGATCCTCATTCTTGCAAGCAGGCACTTTACCAACTAAGCCATCTCCCTGGCCCCTCTCACCTTTGTCTAATAGCTCTTGTCTAACAGCTGAGAGATGCATCTGTTCTGCAGGAACAGATGAGACCTGCAAGCATGGCATGTGATTAGAGCAACTTGGGCTTGCTCACAATGGGAGACTTGTTAAGCAATTTCCCATCCTTCTGGAGTTAAGCCAGCTGATGGGCTGTGACACGAGATAATCAGTGCCACTGAGGTGTGAAGGTCCCGCAAGAGATGACAGACTCTGCAAATAGGAATCCCAGGGCCTCCGTATGGGCACTGATAGCTTGGACGCACAGAATCACAAGGTGTCCGTTTGCAGAGCCATAGCTTCCTTCTGTAAGCTCATAACAACACAGAATGCACTGTGTTGCTCTTCATACTTGCGGGGGGGAAAAATAGATGCAACTTTTGTTTCTGGTTTTTAAAGATGGGGGGATGTTCTAGTTTCCTACGTGTCACTGAGATAAAACATTCTGATAAAAGCAACTTAGGAAAGAAAGCACTTATTTGGCTTACACTTCCAGGTCACAGTAATCATTGAGGAAAGTCAGGACAGAAAGAAACTCAAGAAGTTTGAAGCAGAAATCATGGAGAAAAGCTTCCCAGGGTCATCCTTAGCTAGTTTTACTCTACAACCCAGGCCCACCTGCTTATGGGATGATGCTGCCCACAGTGGGCTGGGCCCTCTTACATTAACCATTAAGACGACACCTCCATCAGTCATGTCCACAGGCTGATTTGATCTAGTTAACTCCTCAGTCAAGACTTTCCTCTCAGATGAATCCAGGCTATCTCAGGTTAACAATGAAGTCTTCCTAGGATAGAGAGTGTGTGGAAGATTTTCTGTTTGATGACTAGTGGATTCTCAGGAAGAATGGAAATGTGCCCATCTATCTTGTGGCTTTTATTTTGTATTGATTTTCAGAGGTGAGAGCAGAGGAAGTGATTCAGTAGGTCGAGCACTTGCCCTGCAAACATAAAGATATGTTTGATCCCATACACCAGGTTAAGGGTTGTGTTCTTATAAACCCAGCAGGGGGATGGAGGAAGGCACATGCCATCCTGAGACTTTGTAACAGCTAAACTAGCTGAATAAGTGAGCCCCAGAGCAATGAGAGATCTAGTAGCAGAAAACAAGGTGGTAGGCTAGGGAGATGGCTCAGTCAATGAAGTGATGGCTGTGCAAGCAAGATGGCCTGAATGTGGATCTCTAGAACCCACATAAAAATGGTCAGCCTGACTGTGTCATCTGTAATCCCAGCATCTCCACTCAGAGATGGAGAACTGCTAGGGGGCTGACTACCAGCCAGACTGGAAAATGGTGTGTTCCCAGCTCAGTAAGAGATCCTGGTCCAAGGAGACAAGGTGAAGAGTGACAGGAGAACAACAGACACCTCGTCTGGCTTTTGCGTGTATGTACACCACAGAGACATGCACACATACAGTGCACACACATACACAAAGGTACACAAAGTAGACAATGATAGTGATTCACTATCACTGTTTCCTAGCGAGACTGGCAGTCAACCACCATAGGACATGTGACAGCAGCTATGGAATGACACTTGAGGTCATCCTCTATTTACACACGCACATATACATCCATGCACGCACACAAATGATCACAAAGTGGTACAGTGGTCAGCAACAGTTACAGTGCCTTCTCTGTAGCCCTGTTTGACCCTGTGGCCACTCTTTCCCTCACGTGCCCATCACGTCAGGTTCTGACTAAGCAGTGTGTGTGTGTGTGTGTGTGTGTGTGTGTGTGTGTGATGTCCCTCTGGTGCTTTTTAACTTGGGTTTTTTTTTTTCTCTCGTTGGCCTGGAACTCATTAACCAGGCTAAGCTGCCAGGCCACTGAGCAGAGAAATCCACCTGTCTCCGTCTTCCAAGTGCTGGGATTACAGCACCATCATTCTTGGCTGTTCTGTTTGTTTGGGTTTTGTGTTTTATTTTTTCCCCTAGGAGAATGAATTCGGGTCTCTGTATGTTCAAGGTAGGTACTTTACCAACTGAGCTATTTCCCCAGCCTGGATTTACATTTTGAAATCTGAAAGTTTACCTGAGTCAAATGATCATGTCCACACGCCAACCTCTGAACACACTGTCACTGTTCTTTCCCCTCCCTCAGTCCTTTGGGGATGCCTCACCTGTAGAAAGTCTCCTCTGCCAACCCTCAAAGCCTAGAGTAGGCCATCACCATATAATTCCAGGAAGGATCAGTAGAGTAATTTGAGTCAGACTGGTCTGGCAGAATGCAAAGTCACTGAGAATGAGGGCTGAATAGAGGGTCCAGTGAGTCAAGTGTTAACCTTGCAAGCATGAGGAGCTGAGTTTGAACCCCCAGAACTCACACAATAGCATCATAACACCAGCACTCCTGAAGCTAGGTGGGAGGCAGAAACAGGAGAATCCCCAAAAGCTCAGAAGCCAACTAGCTTGACACACAGAGTAGATAACAACAGACCTTTTCTCAAACAAAGAGGGGGCAATGACCACAACCAAGGTTGTTCTCTGATTTCCATAGGTGTATATCCACACACATGAGCGCGTACACACACACACACACACACACACACACACACACACACACACCGTGCTCCAAATCACACATACAAAATCACTGAGATTGAAAATGATGTCAAGGAAAGAAATGGTTCTCATCTCAAAGAAACAAAAGATATGGTTTATTCTGGAGCCAGGGCCAAGGAATAAAAACTTAGTTCTCCCCAAATACTATAGTCCAGTGTTATAACAAACCATGAGATTCTTATAGTACCAGAACAATCTTAAATTAAGAGTTTTTAAATACATTGATGGAAACACTATGTAGGAAGTTCACCCAAAAAAGTGAGAAAAATCTCAGCTATCAATACGTATCAAGGTACCATTTCAAGTTCTCGGACATTCTGAATCAATGGGCCAGGACTGTAGACTGCAGTACAGTATGCAAGTAAAATTATTGAACTATAATCAGAACCAATGGCACCTTCTGCCATGCTCTCAAAACATAAGTGATCCGAGGACATGCAAAGCTTGGGTTCAGCCAACCCTTATCCTATGAATGAATGACATATTCTTTTGTTGAACATTCATGGAGAGGGTAATAATAGTGAAAAGCCAGCCCTGGAAAATACATCATACACCTCTGCTGCTTGTTCCACCTTGAGTCAAATCCTGTTTCAAAGACATCAGAAAACACATCTTCAGTTTTAATCTCCAAGCAATGCTCTGTGTTGTGAGACACTGTGGCTCCTCTAGGAAATGAGCATTCATTTGGTGTATCAGTCATGTTTATCATTGCTTTGACAAAACACCTGACATAAACAACTTATGGGTGGGAGGATGTATCTTGACTCCTCATTTGAGAGTCCAGTCCATCCTAGTGGGGAAGGTATGGCGGCAGAAGCATGAGGCAGCTGGTCACATACCATCCACAGTCAGGAAGCAGAGCGAAGAATACTGGTGCTCAGCTCACTTTCTCCTTTTGATTCATTCCAAGCCCACATTTGAGGAAGATCTTCTCACCTCCACTATCCTAACCTAAATCCCTCACAGACACTGGAGAGGGCTATCTCTTAGGCAACTCTAGATTCTGTCACATTAACAATTGATATCAACCACACATTTCATAGCAGGAAAAGTTGAGAATATAAGAAAGCACCTACAGAAAGAGAAACAGAGGATGAAGTCATACATACATTTTTTTTGAAAAAAAAAATGTCCCTGGCCTAGAGAAGGGGAAGTACTAACACAGATGTGGACACACTGGGAATAAGGAACACATACCTGTGCAGAGCAAATAACAGAAATCTACCTGTTCTCTTCAACAGAGCCCACCCCTGATGTTCTAGCCTATTGGGGTGGGGGCCAGTGAAAAGGGTCCTCTGATTAACCTTGCTTCGCCAAGATGCTCTGCCCTACCTCTAAAATGTTCTCTATTCCTTCTGCCTCCTTTACCATCCCTGAGCAATTCCCTCTGAATGCCAAAGAAAGAAGGACTACTTCTGTCTCTTGGCCTGTCTGGAAGTCTCATGAATGACTGATGTGCTAAGATAGCTAAGCAAACTATCTGCATGAATGAAAGGTTGGAAGAAATAGGGGAAAAAGGAAAGAGGAAAGAGAAAGGGAAGGAAGAAAAGAGGGGGAAAAGGGAAGGAAAGAGAACAGAAAGGGAAAGCAACTCACCAGTTACTCTCTCTGTCTGCATCAGGAGTCCCACAGAGGACAGGGAGAACCCCAGCCTGCCTGCTGTTTTACAGAGAACAGCAATAATACCCAGCACTGGCTAAGGCATTTAAGGAAATGGCCAGGATGCTTTGGCATTACTGAGTGACACCCTACCGAGACCAGTGACTCTGAGGAGTCACAATCCTGTCCCTGTCCTCTCTTTCCACTGAGTGGATCTGACAGCTCAGAAGTTTCTACCAGCAGGCTCAGAGCCTCTGTCCACTGCTATATCCTTTGGGGGATTGCACAGGCAACTCTAACTCATCTTGGTTTTAAAAAGAAAAAGCTGGGCTAGTGAGATGGCTAAGTTGAGAAAGTTGTGGCCAAACCTGAATCCCACAAGTTCTCTCTCTCTCTCCTCTCTCTCTCTCTCTCTCTCTCTCTCTCTCTCTCTCTCTCTCTCTCTCACACACACACACACACACACACACAGAGAGAGAGGCTTTTAATTTTTTAAAGAAAAATGTCAGTTGTGACAGGTAGTGTTCCTTATCCATCTGTTTTTCTCCATAAACTGGCAAATGATGCCCCCAATTTCTTATAGGCCATGACAAGTGGATCTTGAAAAAACCTCTTGCTTTTGGAGAGATGGCTCAGCTGGTAAGAACACCTGCTGCACAAGCACTAAGACCTGAATTTGAATATCCAACTCCCACTTTAGAATCCATCAGCCCATCAGTGTCACGGTGCAGTAGAAGGATGGGGCTTGAGGACTGCCAGTCTAGCTTCAGTGAGAAACTCCATCTGGAGATTATAGTACAAAGAGTGACCAAAGAGAGTACTTGACATCCTTGTCTGGTCACCTGCACACACACCACACACACACACACGACTTAATTAAAAAAAAAAAGAAGAGCCCCTCCCCAAGCAGGACTATTTGAAAGCAAATGCTTTGTAAGCCCCAACAAAACCAAATGTTATTACTTATTTATATTCTCTGCTTCTATGGCCATCAGTTAAGAAACTGCCTGAAGTGCTTCCTCTATGTCCTGCCCTCAAGCTGATACGTCCTCAGGTTCCCCATGCTCTCTAGCTCATGTAGAAGGCTTTTTGCTTTTTTTTTTGGTTGTCCTTCAAAAATGAAATTTTTTATTTTTTATTTTATTTTTGATACTTTATTTACATTTCAAATGTTTTCCCCTTTCCAGGTCTCCCCTTTGGAAACCCTCTATCCCATCCCCCTCCCCCTGCATCTATGAGGGTGCTCCCCCACCCACCCACCCACCCACTCCCATCTTCCCTCCCTGGCATTCTCCTATACTGGGGCATCTAACACTCTCAGACCCAAGGGCTTCTCCTCTCACTAATGGCCAACAAGGCCCTCCTCTGCCACATATGTGGCCAGCACCATGGGTCCCTCCATATGCATTCTTTGGTTGGTGGTCCAGTCTCTGGGAACACCAGAGGGCCTGATCAGTTGACACTGTTGCTCCCTCCATGGGGCTGCAAACCCCATCAGATCCTTCAGTCCCTACTCCAACTCCTCCATCTGGGACCCCACACTGAGTCCAACGGTTGCTGTGAATTGAATCATGGGTATTTTGAACTTTTGGTCTAATATCCGCTTGTCAGTGACTACATACCATGTTCGTTCTTTTGTGATTGAGTTACCTCACTCAGGATGATATTTTCAAGTTCCATGCATTTGTCTGCGAATTTCATGAAGTCATTATTTTTAATAGCTGAGTAGTATTCCATTGTGTAAATGAACCACATTTTCTGTATTCATTCCTCTGTTGAGGGACATCTGGGTTGTTTCCAGCTTCTGGCTATTATAAATGTGACTACTATGAACATAGTGGAACATGTGTCTTTATTACATGTTGGAGCATCTTCTGGGTATATTCCCAGGGGTGGTATAGCTGGGTCCTCAGGTAGTATTATGTCCATTTTTCTGAGAGTCTGCCAAACTGATTTCCAGAGAGGTTGTACCAACTTGCAATCCTACCAGCAATGGAGGAGTGTTCCTCTTTTGCCACATCTTTGTCAGCATCTGCTGTTACCTGAGTTTTTGATCTTAGCCATTCTGACTGGTATGAGGTGGAATCTCAGGGTTGTTTTGATCTGCATTTCCTAGATGACTAAGGATGTTGAACATTTATTTAGGTGCTTCTTGGCCCTTCAAGTTTCTTCAGTTGAGAATTCTCTGTTTAGCTCTGTTCCCCATTTTTTGATAGGGTTATTTGGTTCTTGGAGTATAACTTCTTGATTTCTTTGTATATAGTGGATATTAGCCCTCTATCAGACATAGGATTGGTAAAGATCAATCTGTTGGTTGCCATTTTGTCCTATTGACAGTGTCTTTTGCCTTACAGAAGCTTTGCAATTTTATGAGGTCCCATTTGTCGATTCTTGATCTTAGAGCATAAGCCACTGGTGTTCTGTTCAGGAACTTTTCCCCTGTGCCCATGTGTTCGAGACTTTTCCCCACTTTCTCTACATAAAAGGCATTTTATAGATGATCCTCATTCATAGATGAGCTATCTGAACAAGCCCAGAGAGGTTAAGTAGCTTTTCAACATCACAGTTTGTGTAATCTGGTAGATGAAGCAATACCTTCTTCTTCAAGCTATATGCAGCCAGGAGACACTATATATTCTCATTTGTCTGTACTTGACGCTAGGAAGAAAGTATGTCGAGACAGGAGGCTTTCCTGGGGCTTTCTGGCCTGTTGAGTTGGGGAGAAAAGGTGCTCCAGGTCTGGTGAGAGCCCTGCCTCAAGAAATAAAATGGAGAGCAATTGAGGGAGATATTAAATGTTGACCTCTGACCTTTATAAACACATGCATCTGCATGCACTTACAAACACACACACACATACACACACACACACACACACACACACACGTGACAAGAATCTGGGAAGCCATGAAGCCATGAAGTGGATGTCTGGGCATAGCACAATAGGGTGACACTCCTTCCTGTAACACACATGCCCTTGGAGTTATAGTGGTAAAGCTAAGCAGATAAATCTCAATGAATGGCCCCTTGAATGTTCTGAGGGCCAGAAGCCAGAAAGGAAGAGGACATGTCATGTTATCCTATACCTGGGGAAAGAAGATACCTCTAGCTTCTATTCAAAATCCTTTGGGGGTGGATTTTTTTAACTTTTTATTGATTCTTTGTAAATTTAATATCATGCACCCCAATCCCACTCATCTCGCTCATCTCCCTCTCACTCCATATCCACCTTCCACCTTAGCAACCTCCCTCAAAATAAAATAAAATTTAAATTTAAAATTTAAAACAAAAAAAAAAAAGAACATCTTGCCCCAGAGGCTGCAGTGATCAGCATCTCACAAACAACCTGAGAAAACCCTTTGGAACAAGCTCAGCCTGACCCTTGTAAGACAGTTGCAGTAAGCAGTTGGCTATCTTGGCTATCTAGAAGAGCCGACGCAGTCCAGACTATCACTCTGAGGATTGCTAGCAGAAGAAACCTTGAGAGACAAACGCAGTTCTTACTCATCACAGCAAACTGTCCTATAAAAGGCAGAACACTCTTTCAATTACCAAGCGTCAGCTCTAATCCCCACTTATAAGCCTAGGAAATAAAACGATGTGATAATTACACAATCTGCAAGAAAATTGACAAATATATTCCCAATACGAATGATTTATTGAGCCTGGCCAGCCACAGCCCAGCTCTGCACCTTAATGGAAGCTATAAAAACAGAGGCCCGTGCTTCAATAATCACAGGGATTTCCTGCAAACCACTGATTAAGCAATAGTTGAGGCAAGCGCTTTGGAAACTGAAATAGCTGTGATCTGCTGGGTAGCTCTACCTAGGTGGCCTATTAAAGACTCCTACTGTGGTTATTTCAGAACACACCTTTTACAGCTGAGGTGAAGAGAGGTTAAGTGGTACTCTGAAAGCGTGTGGTAGAGTTGGAACAAAACCCTAACATTCCATTTCCAGGTTTTCCCATGATCTCCACAGCTTCGGCCAACAGAAGTCCTAATCAAATACGGGCTATTAACCTCTACTACTTCCTGCTTGAATGCTAAGCCAATCGATATGCTACTGTCGCCAATAAAATGATGATATGGTAAATTGATGGCTTACATAATATAGAAATCATTTTGAAAAATTCTTGTCAGAGGACCTGGAAGATGGTGTTTACCTGGGAAAAGACGTGGGGAAGACCATGCACTTCTGTTACGGTGGGTCTTTGGAGCTCTGTGCATACCCAAGGGATTAGAGGGAATTGAGTCCGGTGTGGTAGACTGTAAGGCAATGACAAAGGATAATGAGGGAGTGGGAAAAGTAACATGTCACTCTCTCCAGTGCTGTAGCTAATGGTATGTGGGCCACTCTCCAGTAAACAGCCCCCAACCCATGCCCATGCTGGCAGCTATAATTAACTTCAGTGGCCCTAAAAACTGACATGAAAGTGGAAGAAGGAGGACTTGTTCAGAAGTAGAAGAGAAAGGGGATGAGACAGAGAAAAGGATGGGGGTGAGAAGACCATAACTCACTGCATATATACATGAAATAGCCAAAGAATTTAAAGATGCTATGAAGCAGAAAAGAAAGGGTGAGACGCTGTGAGGCAATGATAATGTTTTATTCAGTCATGAAACATGGATAGGTGAATACAATATTTAAGCATGTAACATTTTGAGTTTTAAATTCCAGCAGCAATCCTATACCACTGTTTGTTGAGATGCCATGAAGGAGTGATGATGTTCTTCTAGATGACAAATTCTTAAAACCTGATGAAAGCTGATACTCACTACCCATAGGAGCACATACCCTTGTAAGCATTCACAGACTCTCCAGAAAGCCCACGACTGCATCCTAAAATATGGTGCTTTCTACTAAATTGAGAAGTTTTAAATTATGATATAAATATGAATATTTACAAAAATTTTCCCTGAACTAGTTTTCTGGCTCCGTGAACTCACATACCCCAATTAACTGTAATCCATAAATATTAAATGGAATATTCCAAAAATAAACAATGCATACATTTTTAAGTACACATTGTTCAAAGAAGCATGAAATTTCATGAATGGGGACCTTGCTCCATCTCACTTAGAACATACAACATGCCTTCATTCACCCATGTTCACACAAAGACGTATGAAGCATGGCCCTATTCCCAAAGAAGTAAGAACCTGATCAAGAAGCTAAGACTGGTAATAACTCACAGTGCTTCACATTAGTGTTTCATGATGTGAGGAGAGCTGATTGATAAGGCTACGGAGAGTCAGAGTGGATCCCCATCACCCTATAAACACTGGATGGGTGTGGCAGCCTGCCTAAATCCTAGGAGAGATTGAGAAGACAGACTGGGGATGCCTAGAGCAAATCATCACAAAGCTCTGGCACAAGTAAGAGATCCTGCCTCAAAATATACTGTAGGGGATTACCAAGGAACATTCCCACCATCATCTTTTGGTTCCCACAAGCATGCATATGTGAGCATGCATATACAGTACACACACATAAAACACAAAGGAAGGAAGGAGAATGGAAGGGGAGAGGAGGGGAAGGAAGGGGAAAGGGAGGAAAGGGAAGGGCCAAGGAAGGGGAAGTGAAGCAAAGGGAAGAAAAGGGAAGGGGAAGGGAAGCAAAGGGAAGGGAAGGGAAGGAGAGAGGAATGGTAGATAGGGAGGAGGAGAGGGAGTGGGGTAGAAAAGCTAGCTGCTTCCAGAAACATAGGGAAAGACCATGGATAGATGGAGTTTATTTATGCTGGTCCATGGAAGACCAGCCAGATGCTACCAGTGAAGTGTCAGCTCTACAAAGATTCACCCAGGGTCAGAGAGAGAGAGAGAACAGTGAAGATGAAAGTCCTTGCCTTTTATTTTATGGATGGCTTCTCCCACCCCAACCCCTGGCAGAGATCTAATTATTTCTAGGGGGTAAATTTGCAGAGTACTTTAAGACCTTCAGCCATTGGGTAACATGGGAAGACACACTGTAATGGCCATATCTCCTCCAAGCTAGGTCAAACACTGTTAGCTCAGCTAAACACTGCACTCTCTTCCCAGTGCCAACCGCTATGCTAATAATTCTTGACTTAAACCCACTAATCATTTCTTCCTCTGCCTCTCCATTGCTACAATTTAATATGTACAACTAGAGTCAAGGCTTAACTATTTCTTGAATGAGCTAAACTGCAGTGTTTGTAAAAACACATCCATTTCAATGAAACCCCAGTATGGCTCAGCAGCCCCAACCAGCCCCATTAATGACACCTTCAGTTGTTCACCCACAGAGCCTAGCTGCTTCACAGCACTGATTCCATTAGCTAGAAGAAGGTCATGGTGAGCTGGAAATTGCCCTTCAGTGGCCTTGCAGTGCCCTCTGGCCCTGGCCTCCCTACCCTGTCTCTGTTGAAAGAATTAAATGTGGAGCGTAAAATATATTTAAGTGTGAAGAGTCTTTTCCCTGGCGACCCACTAAGAAGAACCTGGCTTTGTTTTTGTGGATCAAGAAGCAAGAGTCTGATGTATTTTCACCAAATTAAGGAGAAACATGAAAGAGGGTAAGGAAGAAAGGAAGGGCATCAATGTGACCTAAAAGATGCACTCCAGTGGAAGGAAGAGAGAAGAAAGGAGTTTGTACATCTAAATATAAAGGAGAGAGGCTTTGAAAATGTGACTTCAGGGCTGACGAGATGGCTAAGTGGTTAATCACTTGCAGCCAAACCTGACTACCTGAGTGCAGTCCCCAGTACCCACACAGTAGGAGAGAACCAGCTCCTGCAAGCTGTCCTTTAACCTCTGCACCACATGTGCAAGGTAGCCCACCTATGCTCACACACACAATCAACCCATCCACCTATCAATCAATGTCAATAAATAAGGTGGACAGCACCTGAAGACTGACAGCTGAGATGGTTCTCTAGTGGTGTATGCTCACACACAAAAGACTAAAGTAAAGATTACAATTGCTTTTCAAGGATCATCAAGACTCTGTCATATCACTAAATAAAGATGGGTCTGAGAATGGATAATCTGCATCATGGGCTCTGAGTGGACTTTGAGATGAGGACCAGAGCACAGTAGTATTGGGGTCTAATAGCTCCTCCTCCCAGGCAGAATGACACTGACAGGTCATTTCTCCCAAGAGCAGTGTGCTCATTGCTCTTGCACCAAGTTCGATGTGAGTAGAAGGGAACTCAGAACCTTCCAGAATTATCACATTACTTTACACCATTTCCCTCACAGGAACCTTCCTCTTTCCTGAACCCTCTTCCTGTTCCTAACAGGCTCAACCTTTGCCATTTATTCTAAATCATTACATTTGGAAAATTTGGCTTCACATCCATCATCCTTGTTGAAAGCCTGCCTCCTCCATGGGACCTTCCCAGTTTGAAATGAACTGGTTCACTATATTTTTTAAGATACAATCTCATATAGCCCTGGTTCACCTCAAATTCCCTATGTAGCTGAGGTTGACCTTGAACCTCTGGTCCTTCTGCTTCCACCTCCCCAGTGCCTAGATTATAGGTGTGTACTACCTGGCAGTTCACACTGATGTTCACTTCTTCCAAATTCCAGAAAGCTGATGACCTTTCTGGTTGACTCATATCATTATTACATTATTGACACTATATTGTGTTTGGTGAAAGACAGCATTGAGAGCAGGCAAAGATGTAAATGGTAGATATGGCTCCATAAACAGTAAAGCACTAAAGAAGTATAATTAAATGATATACTGAGGCAGGATCCCCTTGACCATGGGGACCTGAGGTAGAATAATGTTCTAGGGCTGGAGAAGTGCCTCAGCAGTTAAAAAGGATGCTTGCAGCTCTTCCAAAGGATGCAGGTTTGGTTCCTAACACCCACACTGAGACACAACCACTTGTAACTTCAGCTCCAGGAAATGCTGTGCAGGCACCTGAACTCACTTGCACATACCCACACACATAATCATAAAAGAAAAATGAATCTTGATGAATTAATAAAGGTATCTATCCATATCTTCATTTCAAGAGCCTGTGAAGATGTTACTTTATATGGTAAGAGGACATGTGTTACTAAGTTTTCTCACTACTGTGAGAAAATAACTGGCAAGAAGCAACATAGGAGAGGGGGGGTTTCATTTTGGCTCACAGTTTAATAGTACCAGTCCATCACAACAGGGAAGGCATGGAGCCAGAAAGTTGAAGAGACTAGCCACATTGTATCCACAGCCAGGAAACACAGGAGAAGATGAGTGTTTGGCTTGCTCTCCCATTTTTATTCAGTTAAGCCCTCACCCCATAGGATGATGCTACCCATATTCAAGGTTGGCCTTCCCATCCTGCCTGGGGGCATGTCTCTTCAGTGCCTCTAGATCCTGTAAAGCTGACAATCAATATTCAGCTTCCACAGAGTGATTGGAGTTGAAGGTAGGATGAAGGGTGTGGATCAACTGCTATGAAGTGGGAAGATGAGCCTCCATCATCCCAATGGGGCCACAGTAATCACAGAGCTCTTGTAAGCAGAAGGGGGAAGCTGGAGGTAATGATCCAGCCAGCTGGCAGCTGAGAATGGTCATGCTGGTATGCTGTGATGTGACAATGGAAGACACAGGTGAGGAACCATGAAATTCAGGCAGCTTCTCAGGCTACAGAAGGGCAGGAAGGACACCCATACACCCAGAAACAGCAGAGGCTTCCTGAACTCTTGTGAATAAGTGAGGGGGGAGAGAGGGAAGAAGGGAGTGGTATATGCCAATATGTGTACATGTTCCAGTGTGCATGAGCCATACGTCAACATGAGATATCTTCCTCTAAGCCTCTTCTCTTCATGTTTTGAGACAGGGTCTCTCACTGAAGCTGGAGCTCACCAGGAAACCCTAGGGATCCTCCTTTCTGACTGGTGTACTCACCAGGTCCAGTATTTTGTGTGGTAGCTGGGTATCTACCCAGTCCTGCTTGTATAGCAAGCATTTGACCAACTAAACCATCTCTCCAGCCCCTCAACCTGTCATTTATAACCCAGTGGGTCAATTTATACTTTCTGACTCTCAGGACTGTAACAGTAAATCTGTGTGGCTTTAAGCCACTAACTTTTTGGTCATTTTCAACAACAGCAGTGAGATATGAACACATCTCTCTGGAACCCCCAGCCCCAAGCCATGAGCCTTATGGTCAGCAACTCAGAGCTAGAGGACACCCATAGTCACATTTCACAGAAAAACACTATCGTCCAGATGGAGCCAGCAGAGCCCCGAGGAGTCAGTAACATGGCTTATTTGTGGTTTTAAAAAGCTCTATTGGCTAGCTGGAAAGCTAAAGTCTCCTGTTAGCATGAGAAAATAAACTCTGGTGCCAAACAGCTTACTTTCCAATGGGTATCTGGATTGGTATATTGGATACTGCCTATGATCTGTGCCGATTGTTAAATGTGAGCCACTTGTTCCTAATCTAGTCATGGGGAGAAGACAATCTATTTTTCATTTTCAACTGTTTGAAATTCTAGCTGGTAGTCTGACCTGGAAAAACACAGCCTATTTCAGTAGAGTCCTGTGTGTGACATGAACCACCAGGCATGGCAGTGCGGGCCATACATAAAGCTCTCAGAAAGTGCATCTCTGAAGACATTATTAGAGGATCTGAATCAATGAGTCATGCTGCTGAAAAAAACAAAAACACAAAAACAGACATCTGGAGTGGGATTGTGGCTGTGGCTCTGTTAGTAGCATGCTTGCCTACCACACAGGATGCCCTGAGTTCAAACATCAGCATGTCATAAGCCAAGCATGGCAACACAGTCCTATATCCCAGCAATGGGGCCAGGGGTCAGGAGAATCTGAATTTCAGGGTCATTCTTGGCTATACAGTGAGTTCAAAGCCAGCCTTGGATAAAAGAGACACTACCAAAAGGGGGGAGATAAGAAAAACAGAAAAGAAAGAAAGAAGGAAAACACTTCTTAGAATGCTTGGCTAGGGAAAACAGGCTTGGAATTTCTTCCTCATCAAGACGTAAGATAGCTAATCACACACACACACACACACACACACACTCACACACTCTCAGACATTCCATTAGATGTAGAACTGATACATGTCACACTAACAATATTTCACTTTGGATAAAAGCCTTCCTGTTTCAGGAAATATTAAAAAAGATGGAATATATAGCATGTTCCCTCACTATTCCTTCGTTCTCTCAGACCCGTCGGGCTGGCCAGCCATGCACTGTCGGGCAATGGCTTACCTGCTTTTATCTTGTAGAGCTCTGACTCAGAGTTCCATGATATCTCCACCCAGCTCACTAGTTTCCCACTGGCTACCACACCAGCTCCATGTTTCAATACCTCCATGGCCTCTGTGGTGCACATCAGGCAAACCCACATTTTGCTGCCCTTTCTCTCTTGAACCTAGACAGCCACCGAATGAAGGAAAACACAACACAAACTTAGTTCAGAAACAATGATAATCCAATCTCTGGGCACATCAACTGAAACCTAATCTTGTAAACCTTATCAAAGTCTGATTCCTCTGGTAGTGAATCCTTGCAGATGCGCCATGATACCAGGAGACTCTACTAGCTACATCTTACTACTACATGCTGTCCCCGTTCCAAAAGTCACCTCTCTCTCTCCTCCTTCTCTCTTACTCTCTCCGACATTGAAGTCCCCTCTACACGCCCCGTGATTGGCTCTTTTACTAATTAGGGGATTGGTTCACAAGAAGTCACAGGTGTAATTCACTCCTTGTCTGAAGCCACTCACAGGAGAGCAGAATTAGAATATAAAAGACCCAGAGCTATCCACAACACTTTCCAGTTTCCATCTGTGGCTGGGGACTTCACCATGTGTCACAGGGCTCCATAGCCAAATAGTGCCAGGAGAAAGCTCACCTCCCAGGAGCTTGGACAAGCCTGTGAGTGGAGGTAAGACAAGCACCGCTGCTTAGCAAAACCCACCCAGAACCCTCAGGACTCAGGGACTGAGGAGCAGCCTGGGACAAGAGGTTTATACCTGTGGCCTGTGCCATGAGGCTCCATACCCAAATAGCACAGGGAAAGAGCTAGCCTCCCAGGAGTCTAAACAAGCCTGGGAGAGGGGGTAAGGCAAGCACCTCTGCTGAGAGGGACATGCCCAGAAACCTCAGGACACAGGGACTGAGGAGTGGCCTTCCAGTTTCCTTCTGCATCCAGGGAGCTGATCTTGCGACACAGGGCTCCATAATCAAATAGTGCCAGGAAAGAGCTGGCCTCCCAAGAGTGCCAACATGCCTTCAACCCCAGGAAAGACCACCACTTCTCTTCAAATTCCTCCATCAAGAGGGACCCTTGCAGAGCCATCAGGACACAGGAACCAAGGAACAGCTGGAAAAAGGATCCTTCTGGTATCTGTCTGTACCCCAGAACTGACCCTGTACCACAGCTCTCCAAACCCAAATTCCTCTCAGAAAGAGCTGGTCTCCAAGAAGTACTGACACAGAGGCTTGCAGGAGGGACAAGCCACAGTCAGAGAGAGCAAGAGCAGCTAACACCAGAGATAACCAGATGGTGAAAGGCAAGGGCAAGAACATAAGGAACAGAAACCAAGGCAACTTGGCATCATCAGAACCCAGTTCTCCCACCACAGAGAGCCCTGGATACCCCAACACACCAGAAAAGCAAGACTCGGATTTAAAATCACTTATTATGATGATGATAGACTTTAAAAAGGAAATAAATAACTCCCTTAAAGAAATACAAGAGAACACAGGTAAACAGCTAGAAGCACTTAAAAAGGAAATACAGGAAAAAACAATCAAACAGGCAAAAAAATGAACAAAACAATCCAGGATCTAAAAGTGGAAATGGAAACAATAAAGAAATCACAAAGGGAGATGTACTGTCTAGTTTTGTGTGTCAACTTGACACAAGCTGAAGTTATCACAGAGAAAGGAGTTTCAGTTGAGAAAATGCCTCCATGAGATCCAGCAGTAAGGCATTTCCTCAATTAGTGATCAGGGGAGAGGGCCCCTTGTGAGTGATACCATCTGTGGACTGGTAGTCTTGGGTTCTATAAGTAGGCCGAGGAAGCCAGGAGAAGCAAGCAAGTCAGTAAGCAGCATTCCTCCTTGGCCTTTGCATCAGCTCCTGCTCCTTGACCTGCGTGAGTTCCAGTCCTGACTTCCTTTCATGATGAACAGCAGCATGGAGGTATAAGCTCAATAAACCCTTGCCTCCCAACTTGCATCTTAGTCATGATGTTTGTGCAGGAATACAAACCCTGACTAAGACAGGAGACAACCCTGGAGATAGAAACCCTAGGAAAGAGATCAGGAGCCACAGATGCAAGCATCACCAACAGAATACAAGAGATAGAGGAGACAATCACAGGTGCGGAAGATACAATAGAAAACATTGACACAACAGTCAAAGAAAATTAAAAATGCAAAAAAGCTCCTAACCCAAATCATCCAGGATATCCAGGATACAATGAGAAGACAGAACCTGAGGATAATAGATATAGAAGAGACTTAAGATCCCCAACTTAAAGGACCAGTAAATATCTTCAACAAAATTATAGAAGAAAAGTTCCCTAAAGAAAGAGATGAACATAAACATTCAAGAGGCCTACAGAACTCCAAACAGATTGGACCAGAATAGAAATTCCTCCCATCACATGATAGTCAAAACACCAAATGCACAAAACAAGGAAAGAATATTAAAAGCAGTAAGAGAGAAAGGTCAAGTAACATACAAAGGCAGACCTTCAGAATTACACCAGATTTCTCACCAGAGACTATGAAAGCTAGAAGATCCTGGGCAAATCTCATACAGATTCTAAGAGAACACAACTGCCAGCCCAGGCTGCTATACCCAACAAAACTCTCAATTACCATAGATAGTGAAACCAAGATATTCCATGACAAAACCAAATTTACACAATATCTTTCCACAAACCCATCCCTACAAAGGATAATAGATGGAAAATGCCAACAGGAAACTACACCCTAGAAAAAGCAAGAAAGTAATCTTTCAACAAACCCAAAAGAAGATAGCCACACAAACATACAAATAACATCAAAAATAACAGGAAGCAACAATCACTATTCCTTAATATCTCTTAACATCAATGGACTCAATTCCCAAATAAAAAGACTTAGACTAACAGACTGGATACATAAACAGGACCCAGCATTTTGCTGCATACAGGAAACACACCTCAGAGTTAAAGACAAACATTACCTCAGAGGGAAAGGCCGGAAAACAATTTTCCAGGCAAATGATCCCAAGAAACAGGCTGGAGTACCCATTCTAATATTGGACAAAATCAACTTTCAACCAAAAGTCATCAAAAAGATAAGGAAGGACACTTCATACTTATCAAAGGAAAGATCTACCAAGAAGAACTCTCAATTCTGAACATATATGCTCCAAATGCAAGGGCACCCACATTCATAAAAGAAACTTTACTAAAGCTCAAAGTACACATTGCACCTCACACAATAATAGTGGGAGACTTCAACACCCCACTCTCATCAATGGACAGATCTTGGAAGCACAAACTAAACAGAGACACATTGAAACTAACAGATGCTATGAACCAAATGGATCTAACAGATAACTATAGAACATGTCATCCTAAATCAAAAAAATATACCTTCTCAGCACCTCATGGTACCTTCTCCAAAACTGACCATAAAAATTGGTTACAAAACAAACCTCAAGAGATATAAGAAGATTGAAATAATCGAACGCCTTCTATCAGATCACTATGGATTAAGACTAGACTTCAATGGCAACAAAAACAAGAGAAAGCCCATATACACATGAAAGCTGAACAACGCTCTAATTAATAATAACTTGGTCAAGGAAGAAATAAAGAAAGAAATCAAAGACTTCCTAGAATTTAATGAAAATGAAAGTACAACATACGCAAACCTATGGGACACAATGAAAGCAACGTTAAGAGGAAAACTCATAGATCTGAGTGCCTCCAAAAAGAAACTGGAGAGAGCATACACTAGCAGCTTAACCTGAAAGCTCTAGAACAAAAAGAAGCTAATACACCCAAAAGGAGTAGAAGTCAGGAAATAATCAAATTAAGGGCTAAAATCAACCCAGTGGAAACAAAAATAACTATACAAAGAATCAACAAAACCAGGAGCTGGTTCATTGAGAAAATCAACAAGATAAACCCTTAGCCAGACTAACCAGATGGCACAGAGACAGTATGCAAATTAACAAAATCAGAAATGAAGAGGGAGATATAACAACAGAATCTGAAGAAATTATAAAAATCATCAAATCCTACTACAAAAGCCTATATTCAACAAAAATAGAAAATCTGAATGAAATAGACAATTTTCTAGACAGATATGAGATACCAAAGTTAAGGCAGGTCCAGATAAGCCAATTAACAGTCCCATAACTCCTAAAGAAATAGAAGCAGTCATTAAAAGTCTCCCAACCAAAAAAAGCCCAGGACCAAATGGGTTTAGTGCAGAATTCTATCAGACCATCAAAGAAGACATAATACCAATACTCTTTAAACTACTCCACAAAATAGAAGCAGAAGGAACACTACCCAATCCATTCTATGAGGCTACATTACACTGATACCAAAACCTCACAAAGACCCAACAAAGAAAGAAAACTTCAGACCAATTTCCCTTATGAATATCAATGTAGAAATATTCAACAAAATTCTCGAGAACCAAATCCAAGAACACATCAAAACGATCATTCACCATGATCAAGTAAGCTTCATCCCAGGGATGCAGGGATGGTTCAATATCTGGAAATCCATCAATTTAATCCACTACATAAACAAACTCAAGGAAAAAAATCACATGGTCATTTCATTAGATGCTGAAAAATCATTAGACAAAATTTCAACATCCCTTCATGATAAAAGTCTTGGACAGATCAGGAATTCAAGGCCCATACCTAAACATAGTAAAAGCAATATGCAGCAAACCAGTAACCAACATCAAACTAAATAGAGAGAAACTTGAAGCAATACCACTAAAATCAGGGACTAGACAAGGCTGCCCTCTCTCTCCCTATCTATTCAGTAGAGTACTAGACGTTCTAGCTAGAGCAATTAGACAACAAAAGGAGGTCAAAGGGATACAAATTGGAAAGGAAGAAATCAAAATATCACTATTTGCAGATGATATGATCATATACTTAAGTGACCAAAAAACTCCACCGGAGAACTGCTACAGGTGATAAACAACTTCAACAAAGTGGCTGGATACAAAATTAACTCAAGCAAATCAAGCGTTCGTATACTCGAAGGATAAACAGGCTGAGAAAGAAATTAGGGAAATAACACCCTTCACAACAGTCACGAACAATATAAGGTATCTTGGTGTGACTCTAACCAAACAAGTGAAAGATCTGTATGACAAGAACATCAAGTCTCTGAAGAAAGAAATCGAAGAAGACCTCAGAAGATGGAAAGATCTCCCATGCTCATGGATTGGCAGGGTTAATACAGTTAAAATGGCCATCCTGCCAAAAGCAATCTACAGATTCAGTGCAATCCCCACCAAAATTCCAAATCAATTCTTCATAGACTTAGAAAGAGCAATTCTCAAATTCATTTGGAATTTTAAAAAAAAAAAAAAAAAAAACAGGATAGCAAAAACTTTTCTCAGCAATAAAAGAACTTCTGGGAGAATCAGCATCCCTAACCTCAGGCTGTACTACAGAGCAGTAGTGATTAAAAACTGCATGGTACTGGTACAGTGACAGGCAGGTAGATCAATGGAATAGAACTGAAGACCCAGAAATGAACCCACACACCTAAGGTCACTTGATCTTTGACAAAGGAGCTAAAACCATCCAGTGGAAACAAGACAGCATTTTCAACAAATTGTGCCGGCTCAACTGGCAGTCAACATGTAGAAGATTGTGAATTGATCCATTCCTATGCCCCTGTACAAAGCTCAAGTCCAAGTGGATCAAGAACCTCCACATAAAACCAGATACACTGAATCTAATAGAAGAAAAAGTGGGAAAAAGTCTTGAACACATGGGCACAGGGGAAAAGTTCCTGAACAGAATACCAATGGCTTGTGCTCTAAGATCAAGATCGACAGATGGGACCTCATAAAACTGCAAAGCTTCTGTAATACAAAGGACACTGTCAATAGGACAAAACGGCAACCAACAGATTGGGAAAAGATCTTTACCAATTCTATGTCTGATAGAGGGCTAATATCCAATATATACAAAAAACTTGAGAAGTTACACTCCAGAGAACCAAATAACCCTATCAAAAAATGGGAAACAGAGCTAAATAGAGAATTCTCAACTGAGGAAACTAGAAGGGCTGAGAAGCACTGAAAGAAATGTTCAACATCCTTAGTCATCAGGGAAATGCAAATCAAAACAACCCTGAGATTCCACCTAACACCAGTCAGAATGGCTAAGATCAAAAACTCAGGTGACAGCAGATGCTGGCGAGGATGTGGAGAAAGAGAAACACTCCTCCATTGCTTGTCGGATTGCAAGCTGGTCCAACCACTCTGGAAATCAGTTTGGCAGACACTCAGAAAATTGGACATAATATTACCTGTGGACCCAGCTATACCACTCCTGGGCATATACCCAGAAGATGCTCCAACATTTAGTAAAGACACATGCTCCACTATGTTCATAACAAACACATTTACAATAGCCAGAAACTGGAAACAACCCAGATGTCCCTCAACAGAGGATTGGATACAGAAAATGTGGTACATTTACACAATGGAATACTACTCAACTATTAAAAACAATGACTTCATGAAATTTGCAGGCAAATGGATGGAACTTGAAAATATCATCCTGAGTGAGGTAACTCAATCACAAAAGAACAAACATGGTATGTACTCAATAATAAGCGGATATTAGCCCAAAAGTTCAGAATACCCAAGATCTAATTTACAGCAACTGTTGGACTCAGTGTGGGGTCCCAGATGGAGGATTTGGAGAAAGGCCTGAAGGAGCTGAGAGAGTTTGCAGCCCCATGGAGGGAGCAACAGAGTCAATTGGCCTGACCCCCCAGTGCTCCCAGAGACTGGACCACCAACCAAAGAATACACCTGGAGGGACCCATGACACTGGCCACATATGTGGCAGAGGAGGGCATTGTTGGCCATCAGTGGGAGAAGAGGCCCTTTCGTCTGAGAGTGTTAGATGGCCCAGTATAGGGGAATGACAGGGAGGGAAGACGGGAGTGGGTAGGTGGGTGGAGGAATACCCCCATAGAGATAGGAGAAGGGGGAAGGGGATAGGGGGTTTCCAAAGGGTAGACCTGCAAAGGGGAAAACATTTGA
Organism: Rhynchomys soricoides; assembly: GCA_019843965.1. Lineage (NCBI taxonomy): Eukaryota > Metazoa > Chordata > Mammalia > Rodentia > Muridae > Rhynchomys > Rhynchomys soricoides. The sequence continues at coordinate 3,482,132 of JADRCH010000032.1, read as the reverse complement.
AATGTAAATAAAGTATCAAAAAATTTTTAAAAATTTAAAAATTTAAAAAATAAAAATATAAAACAATATTTCACCTTTAAATCATGTAATAGATATTAAAATATATTTTGTTATCTTCTCTGATAAGTAGCATGATTGTGTCTTGACCTTTTTAAAGCAGTACCAACTTTCACTATTGCCCTTTTTATTCTATTATGCAGAGTTATGTGAAACCATTTTTTGCAAGTCTATAATATCCATTGGACATATGTCCTCCCATACTCCACTACTTTCTCTTTCCCTTCTCACTTTCCTTGAGTTGCCTTTGTTCCTCTTCCTTCTGCTTTCATATCATCTCTACATGGATGGTCTTCATCTACCTGTAAAGTCTAAGAACCACAAATTAATGCAAACATTAAGATTTGTCTCTCTGAGATTGGTTCCATTCACTTCACTTCATTATCTCCAGCTGCATTCTTTTTTTTCTGCAAATGACATCACTTGGTTCTTTGGGCCTGAAAGAAATGCAGCAGGGTACAAGTTATCTGATCAAGGAAAGGGAAAACAGCTGGGGGGGGGCACTAATTAGGAAGGGGATGGAGAGAGACACAGAGGAGGGGAGAGGGTAAGATAACAATGAGGATGTCTGAAAGCGCTATAAGGAATTATACTAATAACTATATACCCTTTTAAAACAACTATGACATGTACAAGTTTGTGTATAAGTATACATATAAAGCTGAAATAAAATCTTCTCATCTAGACCTACAGTGTTCCCTCCAAGAGCCAAAGATCACCTATCAACAAAAACCCCAACACCAGGCATGAGAAGCCCTCTTTTGACCTGTTGGTCAGAATTGTCCAAGAGACTCCTACATCATTACAGGCTATGGTTATTGCCCTTGGTTGGTCCCCAGAGGTAAAAGATAAGTCAATATTGCTAAAGACACTCTACACTTTAGACATAGGTACCAAATGAGGTTTCAAAAGCGGACAATGTTCCTAGCTATTTTTCTCTCTGACTTGTACTTGTGGGTGATATGTAAGCTCCCGGTTACTACTCTAGCACCATGCTCCCCACTACGATAGGCACGGTCTCCATTACCCTCCGGAACTATAAGGCCAACATTAATGCTCTCTTTTATAAGTTGCCTTGGTCATCGTGTTTTGTCACAGTAACACAAAAGCTACTGCATTAAACATGGATGTGCAAGGCTCCCTGTGATGTGTGAACTTGTAGTCTATCTAATTCAGGAGGCTCATATGGAAGGTCTGTTTTTAATTTTTTTAGCAATCTCTCTTTCTTAATCATTGATAATTTTCCATTTAAATCTCAGAGCTTTCCCAGTTTGAGGACAAGTCTCACAAAAGACTTTCATGTTCTTGACATGCATTTCCTCAAGTCAAAGAATGACTCTTTGCAGCTTCTTCTGGCTTTGAGGATACAAAAAGACTTAACAAAGTCAGCCGAGACTCTCCATGTTACAGAACTGATTCCACAGAGGGACGATACAATTATGATGTAGCTAAGTGGTGTGAGTGTGTGTGTGTGTGTGTGTGTCTGTCTGTCTGTCTATGTGTCTGTGTGTCTCTCTGAGTGTGTGTAAAGAAAGAGAGAGAAACCCAATACCCAATCCCCATCTTCCTAAACACCAGCCCTAAGCCATGAGCTTTATCATTAGCCAGTTGAAGCTACAAGAAATCCTTTTTTATCATTACTAGAAAATAGAAGCATATTTCCCAAGAAAACCATTCTCAGCAGGCAGCAAGATAATTCTGTGGAGATAGGCACTTGCCACCAGTCATGAGGACCTGAGTTCACTCTCTAGGACTCACATAACTGAAGGAGAAAACTGACTCCTTCAAGTTGTATTCTGACCTCCACATATGTGCCATGTCACATACACATGCACAAACATATAAATTAATGTAACTTTTAAAAAATCTTTTAAGAGAAGTTGAACAAAGAATGGATGGGGCCCTGCTATTCCCTGCAAGGCCATACTCTCCGTGACTTCCTATTAGACACCACACCTTAGAGCTTCTTCCCTGGGAGCCAAACCTTTGGGAAACCATCAGGATTAAAAAGACAGCCTTTGAAGAGGTAAAGCTTACACATGCAGAGCTGGGCACACAGTCAAGACAAGCCTAAGGAGAGCTATGTCATCTAGGGGTAGCTTGAAGAAAAGTATAAGGTAGGTAGTTGTTAAAGTCATGTGTCCATATGAACAGTGAGCCCCTCTGCACAGTAACTTAATGGTCATATAAATGACTCCATAAACAATACCTGAACATTGGTAGTATCAATAGACACACGAACGCAGAAGTGGGAAAATCTCACAGGGTCACGTCCCTGGACAAAGAACTATAGGCAACTAACGACTTCTGAGAAAGGGTGAGTTAGCCTCTTCCAGGGATGAGCCTCCAATTGTCGTGAAACATAAAGCACCTCTGAAGCCATAAACAACAACAAATGGACTCAACAGGTCATGCTTACGCATGTGTACACACATATACATACATATATGCATGTGCGTTTAAGATGCATAGCAGTGATAACCATGGAAGAAGAGAGTATCAATTAGAAAGAGTGAGAGGGGTCATGGAAAGAGTGGGAGGGAAGGGTCTGGGAGGGGCAGGAAGGAGTAAAGGGAAGGAGAAAGTGGTGTATTGTATTTTCTTTTAAAATGCATAAAAATTTTAAAGAAATTTTTCACCAATGATTGGCAGAGCACTAAATAAACCAAAGAGAGACGTCAGCAATCACCTAAGATGGAAAAAACAAAAAAACAAAAAAAACAAAAAAAAACCCACAGCTGCCAAATGCTTGCCTAATATGCACAAGGCCCTGGGCTCCATCCTCAGCTATCTAGACAGTTCAAGACCAGTTTGGGATTCAAGGAAACTGTCTAAAGAATCAACTGAAGAATAAATTAGTAAATGGTGAATTTTATCATTTATTAAATATATCTTATTTTTTTAATAACAAGAAAGAAAGAACAAGAATTATGTCACCTGCATCCAAACATTGCCCTCATGATATAAAATTTGAAAACAATTGAGAGAGTACAGATCTTGATGGTGGTGGTGGTGGTGGTGGTGGTGGTGGTGGTGGTGGTGGTGGCGGCGGCATCGACACCTAAGGTAATGGTGACGGAAGTGTGTAATTTAATGTACCCATATGTTTAAAGTCTAAATTTCAAGTCTAAATATGATCTACCTGCCTTACATTTACCTTTTCCCTCAGACTTGCCTTCCCATCTTCCTCACTGTTCTCAATCCTCTAATGTCTTGTCTTAAAAACCCTTTTAAATAGTTCACTTCCAATATCAGCATCTACACTTAGCAGTCTTGAGAGCCGTCTTTCCTGCTTGGCTTCCACAGAGAGTGAGTCTCAAAGTTGTCCCAAGACATGACATCCTCTGAGGAGAAGCAGCAGTTACAAAGTCGGACTCAACAGCCACCCACAAGGCAGGCGCAGCAGGCATCTCCACCCACCCACATAGCAGGCGCAGCAGGCACCTCAGGCGGCCTTGTAAGGGAAAGGATAATTTTGGAAACCAAAAGTCTATGTCATCATTTTAATGAAATAAGAACAGACTTTTTGGCTAGCATCCATTTGCCATGTTACCACTCACAGACAAGCTTCTCAGGGGTGATTCATCAGTCAGCCATCCCATCGTGAGCAGCAGAGAAACAAATCACCGGGCCTTGCACATCATAAAAATGGAAATGGAGGAGGTTGTTCATTAATGCAGATGAGTTTTAAGCTTGGAATGCTTTGCTCTGTCGAGATTAACGCGCACGCACAAGAAACTCTCCATGGGCCTTGGATCCTAGTAATATATTGTCCTTATTACCTTGCAGACTAATGAACCTTCAAAATCCAGAAGGGCAAAGTCAGAGAGCGCAGATTCAGATCAGAGCCCTGCTTGGGAGCCAGAGACCATGGCTGTCTGAAACAGGATTCTCTCCGATGCTCCACCCCCACCATCATCCTGAGTCAGACAATGATATCACAGTGGATGTACTCTTGAAAATGAAATAGATAAATAAATAAAAATGATTTTATATATCTTCCACCTACTTTACAACAATGCAGCTGAGCAATAGGCTAATTAACAGACAAACAAAAGAGTTAATTGTGCAATGGTCCTATCAAAATAGAAACATATTTCAAAGACAGCAAGGAGGCTGAGTCAGAGATGACTCAGTCAGTCAAACACTTGCAACACATGAGTGAGGACCTGAGTCTGATCCTCAGCAGCCACATAAAAGGTCAGCAGTAATGGTACAGGCTTGTGACCCCAGCAATGGGGAGGGGATCTCAGAGACAGAAATACGCTGGGGCTTGCTAGCCAGCTGCTCTAACTGAATTGCTGAGCTCCAGAACAAAGAAGCCTGTCTCAAAATTAAGCTAGAAAGGGATTGAGGAAAAAAACCTTCCATTGACTTCTGAACTCCACATGCATGTACATACATACATACATACATACATGTACTCACACACACATGCCTTAAATCTAAGGAGGCCTTAGACTTCTTGATCTGAAGGAGGACTAGTGGGTGAGTCCAATCTTTGAAAAACCAGTGAAGACTTCCCACACACTTTTTCTGGGGATGGGGGGAATTATTGAAATGTTTCAGGTAATACCACTCAGGCAGCTCTTTCCTCCAATCCGATTAGAGTGGAGTTTGATGTCCAAAAATGTCTGGAGTCTAGGCCAGCTCTGCAAAGCACTACAGTGGACAGGGTAGCCTGTCTGTTCTGTTCTCCTCGATCTTTCCCTTTCTCTCCCTTTGCTCCTCCTCTCCTTCTCCCCTCCCCCTCCTGCTCCCTCTCTTTCCTATCCCATGTATCTCCTCTCTTCCCTCACTCCTTGTTTAATAACAATTTCTTCTCTTACTGTCCAACTAAGACAATTATGTAGACAAGCCTCAACTCATGGTTTGCCAATGATTATCATTACAATAACCGCATGCATTTGACTAGAATTAACTATACAGTAAGCATTGTACTAAGTACTTTCCATCAAAATATGTGACCCATTTAATCCTGTGAGGTAAAAAGGTTTTATGATTTTAGGTAGGTGACAGAGAAGGCAACACAAAGATGTGCCAGTTTCTGGTTGCTCCCAGAACTCAACAGGATTACTCCCAATAAATGAGAATAAATACATAGATGACAGAAAGATGTAACAACTGGGGATGGAAAGAAGGGGCAGGGAGAGAGTTGGGGAGGAAAACAGGAAGGAGGGAAGGAATTTAGGGAAGGAAAGTAAGAAAGAGAGAAGGAAGGGAGAAAAGGAGAAAGAGGAGAGAAGAAAGAAGACAGAAGGACACTATTTGATGAATTTGCATATTGCTTTAAAATTTGCATATCAGATTCTTGCCAAAGGACATAATATCAAATGTCTACTCTCTGATCCTTACAGAACTCTCAATGATTAGAAATCATTTTTCCTGGAGGACTGCCTAAGGAATATGTACTCTATCCCTTCATTGAGATCAAGAGTTCTCAATAACTGGGGAGAGTTCAGAGGTGCCTTTATAAATCTTACAATCTTTTGGATCCTTTTCCTAAAACTATAGATGAACAAAGAATTTGTGATGATCAACAAACAACTTCCTTGGTTCCATGATGGATTCTCTGGGGGACCTTTATCTCTAAATGAGTGCTCTTGGACACTATGGCCTTGTCCTATTCCCACACTGGCCAGAATGGAGTCTGGACAAAAAACAGAATCTGGGACACACTTCTCACAGAAGCAGCAAGTTACTTAGATAGGTCAAAGTACTGTATTCTCTGCATGAGATAGAGGAGATATGAGGCAGGAGCATGTCTGGTGAGTAAAGTTCTTATCTGACTTCATAATATCACTTCTATCAGTCCAGGATAATGTCCAGGCAGGAAAGCATGATACTGCTTCTCTTAGGTGAGATGTATGAAAGCCAACTTGAAATAAATACGAAAGCAGTTACTTACTAGAGTTGCAAAAACTCTCAAGGCACGCATACATATCCCCTTAAAATGGCACCCTCTAGGGCACAGCATTCTCTCCTGTCACTCTACCAGTCTAATCTGCTTTGTACCCATTGCTACAAATATATGTACAAAACATGCAGTTTCTTCCAGCAGCTGTTGAAAAAAGAGATGTCTGTCTCAACATGAATAGCATTAAATGCAAAAATCATGAGATGGCTTGGCAATTAAGAGTGTTTGCTGCTATTACACAGTACCCTGATTCAGTTCCCAGCACCCACGTAGGGTGGCTCACCACCACCTTTAACTCCAGCTCCAGGGGACCTGATACCCTTTTCTGGCCTCTATGGGCACTTGCATTTAAGTGCATATATCCACATATAGATATACGCATAATCAAAACTAAAACAAGTATTTTAAAAATATGTTTAAATCCAAAAATAACATAAAGCAGACCAAGATTTTATGTGCAAAATGAAGAATTATTCCATCATTGTCTATAAAAATAATGGGAAATACCAATACTCTTATCTTTAGAGGATGAGGTGGATCGATTTTCTTTACCTTTGAAAAGCCATATGAAAACTTGATACTGAAAATATAAACATGTATAAAAGAAGTCAAGGTAGAGTCACTATACAATGGGGAAACAAAGGTCCAACTAGACATCATATGCCACCAAATAAAATCCCCCAAAGAATAAATTACATCTTTTTTAGTCATTGGCCAAAGAGAGCAGGCTGTTACTACTGCTATTGGCTATGCTCCACAACCTAAAATGGTAAGGACCATTTGCTGAATGTAGCTGCCATCAAACACAGAGAAATCACAGAGATGCTCAATTAGAAGTTCAATCCCTACTGACCAATGTCCCTGGTGCTAGAATGTTCTATACACATTCCTGGAAAGATTCTCATCAATCTCACTTAGCTATGAACACTCCATGCCACAGTGGCAACCTGCCTCCAAGATATACCCACTGGTGCTGCAGTGAGTGGCACAATCATTATGGAATTGGCCAGCCACCTCACTATCAGATTTAAGGACCACTCCATGAGATGTAACTCATACACAACACTGTTAATGAGGCCAAGACCCTGAGACCAGATGGGTCATGGACCCAAGAGGAAAACTACTGCTATTGTTCTGATAACTGAACATAGCAATGAAATGACCCCTGATGATATACCGTTATGTCCATAGATCAGTATATCAACCGTATCAGAGAAGCTTCTAGCAGGAGATGATAATTAACAGAAAGACCTACAGCTAAGCAATGTGCGGAGAGTGGGAAACTTTGGAGCACTCAGCCCTTAATGTGGTGAGATGTCTTTATCAAACTCCTCCTGTAAAGGCTCGGAGATCTGTTTGGAAAAGGAGGAGGGAGGATGTAACAGCAGAGGTGATAGATGACTCCCAAGAAGCAATAGCTTCCATTCACAACAGGGCGGATGCTCATAGGAACTCGCAGAGCCTGTGACAGTCCGTGTGCACCAGACCTGCACAGGTTCAAACTAGACAAGAATCCCAGCACAGCAAAGAGGAAGTGTGCACAAAGTTCTGCTCTAACCACAAAGCTACTTGCAATTGATAACTGCTGGGAGAGGAGAAATCAGTTTTCTTCAGTGGAGAGACCCTAAGTATTTCAACCACACTCCAGGTCAGACCTTGCAGAAGTAGTTAGCTAACGCAAACTAGTCTCTCTCTGTCTCTGACTCTCTGTCTGTCTGTGTGTGTGTGTGTGTGTGTGTGTGCCCACCCATGCCCCTATGTTTCTGTCAGGGTAATTTTATGGCAGCAACTGGAAAAGATACTGAAATGACTTATTTCTGTGAAACCCAGAAAAATCTCAGAACTTGGAATGTGGGGGCTGAGATCAGTACTCAAGCCATGAGCCTCTCCAAGAAAACCAAGTCACTGCCCGCAGCCATCACGGGCCCGCCATCATGGCTCTGGAAGACCAGTTCCCACATAGAGGCTCGCATTACTTTCCCAAAGATTCCTGGAGGAAAATGATGTTTGTTCTCCATGCACATTTTCGGGGCCACGGCTGGGAACTAGAGCACAGCAGCACTTGGCGGGAATCTACACCAGATGGACTGCATGGCTGGGTCCGTGGATTGAAGACAGAAGCTTATGAGGCCAAGGTTGCTGGCTCACTTGGGTTATCTTTCTGTGGGGAAAAGAAAATCACTTCTGCACAATTTGCTGAGGCTGCACTAATTTCTGCCAGCTGTCTCAAAAATGCCCAAGATTGGCTGGGGTGAGGCTTCAGGATGGACGAGAGTGAGCCAGAAGAATGACTGCTAATGGGTTGCATCTGACAGCTGTGACTTTAAACCAATGAGACTTTCGGAGCACTTTGTAACCCAGAGTCTTCATCAGTCTTGCTGGCTCCGAAACATGGGGAAAGCTTCTCAACCTAATCAAACTTCCTAAACTTGACACAATTGAGAATCACCTAGGATAAGCGACTTGAAGCATGTCTGGGAGGGATTATCTTAAGTACCTTAATTGATGTGGGAGGAGCCACCCACAATTCCCTGGGCTTGGAGTCCTACACTGTATATTCATGGAGAGGAGACTGAGGGCAGGTAGGCATGCATTAACTCATTGATCTCCTCCCTGTCTGTGGATGGGATGTGACCCCTGCTTCAGCTGGTGGGCTGGAACCTGGAACTGTGAGCCAATCATTTTCTCTCCTAAGTTGCTTTTGTCAGGGTACTTTATCATTGCTGCAGGAAGCACAGCTAAGAATACAGAGAGAGAGAAAAAAAGTCAGCAGAAGAAAAGAAAGGCAGCTCTGGCCTGTTGGAAATGTTTGCAACCATTCAAAAGTTTAGCAAAAAGTGCAGGAGAGTTGTATAATAGTAACAATAATTTATAATAACGATGATGATGATGAAGATGAAGAAGAAAATGAAGAAGAGGAGGAGGAGAGGAAGAGGAAGAGGAAGGAGAAGGAGAAGGAGAAGGAGAAAGAAAGAAAGAAAGAAAGAAAGAAAGAAAGAAAGAAAGAAAGAAAGAAAGAAAAAGAAAGAAGTATGACTGACAGGAGCCTGGTATAGCTGTCTCCTGAGAGGCTCTACCAGAGCCAGACCAATACAGATGTGGATGTACACAGCCAAACATTGGACTAAGTGCAGGGACCCCAGGGAGAAAGTTAGGGCAAGGACTGTAGAAGCTGAAGGGGTTTGCAACCTCATAGGAAGAACAAAAATATCAACCAACCAGACCCCCCAAAGCTCCCAGGGACTAAACCACCAACCAGAGTACACAGGGGATACCCATAGCTCCAGCTGGGTAGTAGAGGATTGCCTTATCTGACATCACTGAGATGGGAGCCTTTTAGTCCAATGGACACTCAATAACCCAGGATAGGGGAACACTAGCCCACTGAGGCAGGATTGGGTGGGTGGGGGAGCACCCTCATAGAGGCAGGAGAGGGAGGAGAGAATAGGGGGTTTGTGGAGGGGAAACCGGGAAGGGGGATAATATTTGAAATGTAAATAAATAAAATAACCAATAAGAAAAGGAATAAATGTGATTGGTTCAATAGGATGGTAATACACATTCCCTTCAAGAATGAGGCGTATTAGAATAAGTAGGCCTTCCTACCACGATTGGGCCTTAAGGTTGAGGGAAGAGAACATTAGGCAGAAGAGAGAACAACATGCTAGAGAGGAGATTACAGTAGTGCCCTTACCACATACTTGGCAGAGGAGGGCCTTGTTATCCATCAGAGGGAGGAGAGGCCCTTGGGCCTGAGAGTGTTAGATTCCCCCAGTATAGGAGAATGCCAAGGAGGGAAGACGGGAGTGGGTGGGTGGGTGGAGGAATACCCTCATAGAGGCAGGGGAGGGGGAGGGAATTGGGAGGTTCCAAAGGGGAGACCTGGAAAGGGGGAAACATTTGAAATGTAAATAAAGTATCAAAAATGTTTTTTTTAAAGCTTAAAAAACAGAAACAAACAAACAAACAAAAACAAAAACAATAGTGCCCTTAAAGCAAAGGGACAGTGTCCCTTTAAAACTCAGAAAGGAGCTTCATTAAGGACAAGAATAAGAGACAGACAGACAGGTAAAGAGATAGCTGAGTTATACGAAGAGACACCGAAGGGAAGAAAGGGAATCCTCTTCAGTGAGTCTTCAGAACATATCACAGAACAAAATCCCCTCGGAGTCTCCAGAACAACCTAGAACAAAGGAAAAGATCTGACTTCTAATCACCTGTTAAGGCCTTGGCGGGAAGTTTCACATAGTGTGGTTTAGTATATGTAACACAGAGCATGAAGGAGACTGGTACCATAAAAGGAGAGCTGTCAATCCACAGCACAGATAGCTGTGTGACTTCTGGCCCCCAGAGAGCTGAAGGGAGACGTGGCCTGATACAAGCTGGCATGAAGGTGCAGGGCCTCAGGCCTAACAGGAGTGGGGTTGTGTATACTACCTCCCTTATAGTATCAGATATGCACAATGGCTGTGTGAGTCAAGATGATCATATTCTTTCGCTAGCATAACAGTGGCTACTTTCTCAGTGTTTCAAATGCCACTGACTTGTAATCTCATAGTTCTGGAAGTCTGAAGTCAAAGATGGGCCTTACAGAGCCTAAAGTAGCAGCCGCAGGCATTTCAGAGGCATAAGACAAAATGACTCCATATCTTTTGTCAGCTTCAAGCAGCTTCTCACACTATTTGGCCAGCTCCTTCCTCTGCTTCCGTGGCCATGTCTCCTTCTTTAACCCTGATCTTGCTACCTAGATAATGCAGAATAGCCTCTAACCCAACATCCTTAATTACCCCGTAAAGTTGTTTACTCACTCATGGGGCACAGTTAGTAGTTCTGGGACTTAGAAGGTACACTTCTTGGGGAGCTATTATTCTACCTGACAAGCTTGGTAAGCAAGGATCGAGAGTACAGTGAGATGCAGAAAACCCTCTCCTGTACTCTGTGCTAGGTGGTCCAAAGGAGCTGCAGTTGGCTCCACACACTGCATTTGGACAACCAGAAACAGAGTTGTCTGCCGCTAGAATATAACATGGAGAAATACTCTCCAACACTGAACAGCCTCTCATACAGCGTGAAAGGTCAAGATGGAGTGCCCAACAGTTAAGATGAAGAAACAGGGAGAGACGGGGTTGGGCAAAGGATTAAAATTTGAAGTCAGAGAAGCTGTAGAGACGGCTCAACACTGAAGAGCCTTTGCTGCTCTTCCAAAGAACTCGAGTTCAGTTCCCAGCAGTTCACAACCATCTGTCATCCAGTTCCAGGGGATCTGACACCCTCTTCTTCTGACCTCTGAGGGTACCCACACACATGAGCCTGTACACACAGAGAAACACATGCATATATAGATAAAAGCAAAAGGTAAAATTTCCAATTATTACACTAAAACAAAAACACAATTTTAGAGTTATTACATTCTAGCCTTACAGGAGTACATGAGCTCCCACCTCTTCATAAAGACCTATAAAAAGATAATGATTGATAGGGGAGAGACATTTTCCTCAGTGGTATAACAGCTGGCATGTACCTGTAAACATACCCCACCCACATTCCTGTAAAGGACCTTCACTGAGTCCTCCCACCCCCACACACTAGAAGACGGACAGGAGTGGAAAGGGTCAAGAGAGGTTAAGGGGGTGAATAAGAGCAAACTAAATTATACAAATTAATGAAAAATATCATAAAGCCCATAACACATAATTAACATATAATAAACATCTTCAAAAGAAAAATTAGTCGTCTAGTTGGACATGACCGCATAGGACCTGTAACCCCAAAACTAGGGGCTGAGGCAGAAAATCTCAAGTTTGAGGCAAACCTGGGCTACATAGTTAACCTTGTCTCAAGAAAAAGATATACAACAATAAATGTAGTTTGCTAAAAAAAACATGAAGCAATTCAAGAAAGTTTCTTGGTAAACCAGTCAGCAATGGGGGAATAAAAACACAAGCCATCACTCTCAGCTTTCTTATCTAGTCTCTGACAGCTGCAGAAACTCTGTAAACCATTTTCTGAGACTCATATGGATTTGTGGTCTGAGAATAAAGGTGAAGACAGAAGAAAAGTCATTATCATTTTCATTGTAAATGTTCCAAGACCGCCTTATTCTTATGACATACATGTGTTACTTTAAAGGCAAAAGCAATCATTCATGTGTGCATATGTAGGGGTTGGAATGAGAATGGCCCCCACAGGCTCATCGAATGAATGCCTGGTCATTAGGGTGTAGCACTACTTGACAGGGATCAATAGGTGTGGCCTTGTTACAGGAAGTTATAACTAGGGCTGGCCTTCAGGGTTTTAAATGTTCAGGCTAGGTTCAGTCTCTGTCTGTCTCTCTGTTTGTCTCTTTCCCTCTCTCTCTCCCTCCCTCCCTCCTTCTCTCTCTCTCTTTTGCCTGCCAATTCAGATGTAGAACTTTTAGCTACCTCTCCAGAACCATGTTTGTCTCTGTGCCATCATGAAATTATCACTGTCTAAGTCATCGAAGTTCATATAGGTGTAAATTTGTGAAAGGGTGTGTGTGTGTGTGTGTGTGTGTGTGTGTGAGAGAGAGAGAGAGAGAGAGAGAGAGAGAGAGAGAGAGAGAGAGACTGGTATTAACTATGGGTGTAGCACCCACAGGAATTTTCCATCTTGATTTTTAAGACAATCTCTCGTTAGGAACTGAAGCTCATGAATGAATCTAGACTAGCTGACCAATGAGCCCCAGAGCTCAGATTACAAGCACATATTATCACATCCAGGTTTAAAATAAAATAATTTGTCATCTGGAGAGATGGCTTAGCAGGTCAGAGCATGTACTGCTACTTCTACAGAGGACCCAAGTTTGGTTCCTATCACCCACTTTGGGTGGCTCACAAAATGTGACATAAACTCACTCATACATGTAAATAAAATAAACCTTTAAAATGTATTAAGAATAAAACAAGTTTTAAATATGGTAACTGGCAAAATAATTCAAACTTTTTTAATCTAACCCACAGAACATTGAATCCAAAAGAGCTACAAACATATGCTCACTTCTTCATGTTACTGTCAACCAGCAAAATACAAACTGAATGTACACTGTGTCTATCAAACTGGCATAAATTTAGAAGTGCAGCCCCAACTTCAGGGCAAGATGTGGAGAAAGCTGTACTTTGCAAAGAAAGTTGCGGGCTCTTTGGAAAGCAATCTCACAACACTGATTAAATTGCAGATTAAAATTCAAAACGGCACACCAGAGACTGGAAGTGTATCCCCAAGAAATCAATAAAACCCCAGAACTTGAGGTCAGACTGTCAGCATGGTGTTCACAGGCCAGAAAACCTGGTATAAAGCAAACAGATGGCCAGGAATGGTGGACAGACAGAATGTGGTAGGAGTCGCCCACACCACATCTTTGAAAAGAATGGGTATCAGTTAGGAAGGGGTGTTCTGAGACATTCTAGAGTAAGAAGTAAGCTTAAGAAAATTGTTCATGGGCCAGTGATATGGCTCAGGGTGGAAGGGCACTTGTCAAGCCTGGATTCTGAGTTCCAGCCCCAGAAACCATATGGAAGCAGAAGAGAAGTGACTCTTGCTCAAGTCCTCCTCTAATCTTCACATAAGCATATGACCAGAAGGGAAGAGAGGGAGGAAGGGAAGGAGGGAGGAAGGGAGAAAGAGAGGGAGAGAGGGAGGGAGGAGGAGGGGAGGAGGGATGCAAATAAACTGCCTTACTATGAGAAGTGGCACCATCTGTGAATTGGGACCCAGGTCCTCACTCAATCCAATTCTGTAAGAATCTTGCTGGCCTCCTCAAATGGAGATTTCTGATTTTATAGCTAGCTAGTCTGTGGCACTTATTAGCTCCAGCCAACTAAGATATTTACCATTTTTTATTCTTACCCAATGATACATTAAACCTCATTAAAGCAGAGAGTTTACATTTCTGTAATGTCAAACTTTATAATGTCAAATTATGTTAATAAAACAATAAAAACTAACACTTGGTGAGAATGTGTGATACACCAGATGTTCTAGGGTTGTTTTTTTTTCCTGTTACTGTGATAAAAAGACTTGGACCAACACACAC
>JADRCH010000032.1:3422553-3453305 GCA_019843965.1 Rhynchomys soricoides | reverse complement strand
GGGCTGCTATAACAAAACACTTTAGTTTATGTGGTTTATAAAGAGCAGTAACTTACTCCTCACACTTGCTGAGGCTGAGAAGGCCAAGTTCAAGGTTTCATCTGGTTGGGTGTGTGATTAAAAACCTACTTCCTTGTTGGGTGTATTTTTTTAACTGTGCCCTGTAGACTATAAAACTCTGTCTCTGTCTTTGTCTCTCTGTCTCTCTCACTATCTCTGTTTCTCTCTCTCTCTCTCTCTCTCTCTCTCTCTCTCTCTCTCTCCCTCCCTCCCTCCCTCCCTCCCTCTTTCTCTCTAACTAACTAACTACAGGGTCTTGCTCACATGCTCCACCCCTGAGTGACATCTCCAGCCATGGACCTAGGCACTACACCCCTCATGAGGTTCCATCCTCATGACCTAGTCATGTTCCATAGCCTTGCCTTCAAACATCATCATTTAAGGACCAGGATATCAATACAGGAATCTGGAGGTGGGTCACAGCCTTCAGACCCAACAGGAAAAGGTCTGCTAGCCACCTTTCCCACCACTATCATCCTCCAGTCTTACAATGAGGGGTTTGGGCAGTGAAGACACCCAGGACCATGAGCTGTATCTCTACTTGGTTCTCACGGGTGATGGCAACATGTTCCCTTATGTAATGATTCTTTTTATGTGACAGGGAGTTGGAGGAAAGGATGCTGAGCAAAGGAGTCCATATATCCTCCGTAGCTTGAATTACCACAATGAATTGCTCCATTACTCACCTTTACACTGGACATTAATCACAAACAAAACCTAAAACTGCAGCGCCAGGGAGTCGGGAAAGATGCTCTATTTCAACCCTGTACCCCATGCCAAGTGGATGAGGCCACAGTGAGAGATCCACACTGTTCTCACTCTCCATCTGTTCTAAACCATGGACAGAAAAACAAAACGTGGAAAAAACTCAAACAGTGACCGAGAAGAGCTGGGCTGGTTGGAAAATGTCCGGAAGTCACTGTTAAGATCCACACAAGAACCATCACTGGAAACTAGTGCTCACCATTCATCCTATCTATATGCCTCTTACCTTTCTCCTCCCTGAGGATTTATATACTTAATAGTTGCTATGGAGGAAAGGAGAGACTTTTTTCTGTGGTGTATCTGCTGGAAAGTTGTCAATGATCCTGTAGCTCATCATCCACACTCCTGAAAACAATCCTAACTAAAACTCATTAGGACACACACACACACACACACACACACACACACACACACACACGTAAAAGAGGACTAGGTGAAATCCCAGAATGCATTTGGGAGGAAATCATGAAGTCCCACCCCTATCTGAGGCGCTATGGGCAATTGATGTCTATTGGAGAAGGGGATCAGAGTCAGTTTTCTTCAGGTATGTGACCCTGAGATACATTCCATGTACCAGGAGTTGACTCTACCCCCATACACATGAGGAAACTCTAAACAGACACAGTTGATATTTAGAGATAGAGAGAGCACATAAAGCTGGGAAGAAAAAGTGATTGGTGTACAGGGGAAGAACTTAGGGGGATGGAATGGGGTATATTTGATGCAAATATATTATATTCATATGTGAATAATAGATAAAATATTTGTTTGAAATGTTGAGTGACTGGTTGGGTAGATGAATGGAATGAGTCAAGGAGAAAAGAAGGTAATGGATGAATATAGTCAAAATAAATCATATGCATCTATGAAAATGTCAGGGTAATATTATTACGTAGTATCATGCAGTAAGTCCATTAATACATAATTAACATATGCTAATGAAAAAAAAAGAATTCTATAGGAAACGCTGCCACTAACATCGAAATCTGACATTACCAGAAAGCCCTGAGCTCTGTGCATAATGGAGGACTCCATTCGTCAGCGAGGCTTCCTCTTCCCAACCTGAGGGAATCCCAGACACTGCACCCTATACCTGCAGAACGTCGCATAGCCTTGGTGAGATTACAGGTTCAGCTTCCTTTCTCTCAATAAACACCCTTTTAGCTAGCACCTGAGATTCCGAGTGTGCCTCCCCATGATAATGAGGTACCTCAGTACCTTAGCCTTCAGCCAATGACCTTTGCCCACCCTGGATATCCCTACCCCCATTCCTCAAACTATACAACCCTTGATTCACCTTGAGTAAAGTTAAAACTGTAACATTCGAAGTCACGGCTACTAAGAAATACTGTGACATTCCAAAAGAAAAAGGAAAGGAAAGGAAGGTTACTTAACTCAAGTCTCAGAAACTAGAAGATCGTGAAGATAAAAGGCAAGTTGTCAGGAGATCTGTAATTCTCATCTTGACCTGTCTGCAAGATCTAACAAAACATGCAATGTTCTGCCTCATGCTAGCTTATGGAAGCAAGCTCAAACTGAATGTAAGCAAGCTTGTAGGGAATCATCAAAATGTGCAGAAAAATACAAGTTCCAAACTGGAATGAGTGTTTGGTGGGACTTCCTGACATATTTCCTCCTTGCCAGCTGTGTGGTAGATCAGAAGTCTTATGTAAGTAATCCAGGGACATGGTGGTGTGGTTAGTCCCCAGTCTCTGTCCACTGGCTCCACAAAATCAGGCAGCCTCTGTAGGGGGAAGCAGAGAATGTTCTGCCCAGCTCAATGTCCTTTGCATCCGACTCTTCCCGAAGCTGCTTCTTTCTAGGTCCTTCATTCTTTGAAAGAAAATTTGGGTCTTCTTTGAAAATTAATTC
The DNA here is from genome assembly GCA_019843965.1 of Rhynchomys soricoides. Classification (NCBI taxonomy): domain Eukaryota; kingdom Metazoa; phylum Chordata; class Mammalia; order Rodentia; family Muridae; genus Rhynchomys; species Rhynchomys soricoides. The sequence goes on along the minus strand of JADRCH010000032.1, from coordinate 3,450,608 downwards.
ACAACTCAACTTGCAGCTCATTTTTCATAGAATGTTGGCAATTAGCTTGACCAATTGAATGAGAAAGAAGAAGGAAGAATAAGTTTTCCAATTTTATTTTAGTAAATATTGAAAGGGAAAGGGGGGGTGAAAATAGTGTAGTACCTTGACACATGTGTGTGCATATGTGTGTGTGTGCATGTGTATTCATACATGTGTGCATGCATGTAGAGGCTAGAAATCAACACTGAATACCTTATTTTCTTCTATTGTTCCGCAATGTAGTCTTCGAGACAATCTCTTCAAGTGGAGCTCACTAATTTTTTTTTTTTTTTTGAGGAACCTGTCAAATTTCCTGGGTTTTGTGGTTTCCCCCCATAAAGATTTTGAAAGAATGTATATGCTGCAAATGTCAACCATGTCTCTTGAAGTATATTAATTACTTTTTGTTTGTTTGTTTTTTCATACTTTATTTACATTTCAAATGTTTCCTCCTTTCCAGATCTCCCCTTTGGAACCTCCCCATTCCCTCCCCCCTCCCCCTGCCACCATAGGGGTATTCCCCCACCCACCCACCCACTCACTCTTGTCTTCCCTCCTTGGCATTCTCCTATACTGGGGCATCTAACACCCTCAGGCCCAAGGGCCTCTGCTCTCCCTGATGGATAACAAGACCCTCCTCTGCCACATATGTGGCCAGCACCATGGGTCCCTCCGTGTGTATTCTTTGGTTGGTGATTCAGTCTCCGGGAGTATCAAGGGGTCAGGCCAGTTGCCACTTTGCTGTTACTCCCTCCATGGAGATGCAAACTCCCTCAGCTCCTTCAGTCCCTTCTCTAAGTCCTCACTCTGGGACCTCACACTCAGCTCTATGGTTGCTGTGAAGTGACTCTTGGGTATTTCAAACTTTTGGGCTAATAACCACTTATCAGTGAGTACATACCATGTTCATTCTTTTGTGACTGTGTTACCTCACTCAGGATATTTTCAAGTTCCATCCATTTGTCTGCAATGACTTTCATGAAGTCATTGTTTTTAATAGCTGAGTAGTATTCTGTTGTGTAAATGGACCACATTTTCTGTATCCATTCCTCTGTTGAGGGACATCTGGGTTGTTTCCAGTTTCTGGCTATTATAAATATGGCTGTTATAAACATAGTGAAACATGTGTCTTTATTACATGTTGAAACATCTTCTGGGTATATGCCCAGGAGTGGTATAGCTGGGTCCTCAGGTACTATTATGTTCATTTTTCTGAGGGTCCACCAAACTAAATTCCAGAGAGGTTGTATCAGCTTGCATTCCCACCAGCAATAGAGGAGTACTCCTCTTTCTCCACATCCTTGCCAACATCTGCTGTCACCTGAGTCTTTGATCTTAGCCATTCTGACTGGTGTGAAGTGGAATCTCGGGGTTGTTTTGATTTGCATTTCCCTGATGACTAAGGATGTTGAACATTTCTTTAGGTGCTTCTCAGCCATTCGAGTTTCCTCAGTTGAGAATTCTCTGTTTAGCTCTTTTCCCAATTTTTTGATAGGGTTATTTGGATCTCTGGAGTCTAACTTGAGTTCTTTGTATATATTGGATATTAGCCCTCTATTGGACGTAGGATTGGTAAAGATTTTTCCCAATCTGTTGGTTGCTGTTTTGTCCTATTTGCAGTGTCCTTTGCCTTACAGAAGCTTTGTAATTTCATGAGGTCCCATTGTCGCATAAGCCATTGGTGTTCTGTTCAGGAACATTTCCCCTTTGCCCATGTGTTCAAGACTTTCCTCCACTTTCTCTTCTATTAGATTCAGTGTATCTGGTTTTATGTGGAGGTCCTTGATCCACTTGGACTTGAGCTTTGTACAGGGAGATAGGAATGGATCAATTCGCAATCTTCTACATGTAGACCACCAGTTGAACCAGCACCATTTGTTGAAGATGCTGTCTTTTTTCCACTGGATGGTTTTAGGAGCTAACTAATTTGGCTAGACAACCATCTAACATGCTCAGGGAGACCCCTATGTTTGCCCTGCCATCCTGGATGCTCGTATGCCCATCCTTTCCTGCTAGTTTTTAAAGATGTAGACATCATAGGCACACATGAGTTCCATGCCTATGGAGGCCAGCAGAGGGCATCAAATACCCTGAAGCTGGAGATGTAGGCAGCTGTGAGCTTTGTGATGTGTTCTGGGAACCAAACTCAGGTCCTCTTGAGGAACAGATGTTTTTAACTGGAGCCATCTCTTCAGCCCTGTTACCTTAACTTTATAATCTATTTGTTTCTTGGATTAATATTGAAGTAAAAAAAAATAAAGAGAATGAAAGATGATACCTCTGCTAAGAATTTAACATACCATTTTTTCTCTGTCTGATTCAATATCCAGCCAAGTGAATATTTTATTATTTTTCCAAAGTTTGACTGAAGCGTAGCTCAGGGAATGTGTGTCCAACAGAAGTAAAACAAGCCTAAAAGCATGCTTAAAAATCAGAATATTTTCTAGAAATGTCACCCTGAAGAAAAAAAAGCTTTGGATATTGTAGCCATCCTCCATGATCATGCTAGGCACTTAAAAAGAGTGTGCAATTGAGAGTGATGGGGAGTTTGTGTATATTCATGTTCTCTCCTCTTGTCCCTCCCCATCTCGTGCTAATCCCCTTTCTCTTCCTACATAGCCCCCTTCTGTTTTCATGTACTCTGTTTCCAGTGAACATATGAGTTAATTTGGGGTTGCTTGCAGAACCAAGGGGGAAGTGTTTTCTACGGGAGTATTGCCACCTGACCAGTAGCTACACTACCGAAAAACATGTCTCTCTTTTTCCCTTAGCTATCATTAACTGTCTATAGATCTTAGGGAAGGGTGGGTTCTCATAAGTCTCTCCTCCATGGTTACCATTAGCTGCCTTTAATTCCTAACTGAAGGGTGGGTGCCTTTTGAGCCCCTCTATCTTCCATAGTGTGTGTGTGTGTGTGTGTGTGTGTGTGTGTGTGTGTACAACAATGTTATATGTGCTTGGTTCAGCATCACATATTCCAAAAGACATGAAGCACTACATAGAAGACTAGTATGGCTCTCATGTTGGGAATCACATAAATTCCTAAAGCATTCTTTATGTTTTCATATTTTATTATATACACATATGAAATCCTCAAAGGAGAGGGGGTAAATTAAAGTGTATGTTAAAAATTAGAGCATCACATTGAGAGGTGACCCTGCTGAAAGAATATCCAGGGGAAGACCATTTGAAGACTCTCTGCTTCTCCAACCTGAGAAAAAGAGGACACAAAGTCAAGGTGCAGGTGATGGGGTGGATCTGGGAGGAATTAAAAGGAGAAGTTGTGAGTGAGCATGATCAAACTATATTGTGTCTAATCCAACCACAGTAGCATGTTGCTATAATCCCAGAGCTGGTGAGATGGGAGATGGACAGATGGATTGCTGGAGCTTTAATAGCCAGCTAGTCTAGCCTACTTGACAACGTTTCATGGCAACAAGAAATGCTGTCTCAAGCAAAATATAGAATGTGTTTAAGGAATTCCACCCAAGTTGTCCTATGACTTCCATATGCACATGTGCATGCATAGGCAGGAACACCCCCATGTCTTAGTTAGGGTTTTATTGCTGTGAAGAGACACAGTGACCAATGTAACTTTTATAAAGAAAAACATTCAACCTGGGAAAGCTTACAGTTTCAGAGTTTCCGTCCATTATCCTCATGATAGAAAGCATAGCAGCATCCATGAACACATGGATGCTGGAGAAGGAGTCAAGAGTCTTGATCTGAAGGCAAGCAGGAGAAACTGTCTCATTCACCCTGAATGGACCCTAAGCACAAGGACCCCTCAAAGCCCACCCCCACAGTGACACACTTCCTCCAACAAGACCACACCTCTGAATAGTCTCACTTCCTGGGGACCAAGCATTCAAACACATGAGTCCATGGGCCAAACCTATCCAAACAACTATACTAACACATACATGTGTACCCATACACAAGCACATAAATAATATCAGTGAACTCTCTGTAAAGATGGAAAGGTTGTCAACTAGGAGGTTGAGGAAGAAATGGCCGTCCATCAAACCACAGGCTTTTGAGAAGAAGTGAAAACATTCTTTAATGTATTTTTTGAGACAAGGTGTTAGGCTAGCCTTAAACTCACTGTATAGCCAAGGATGACCTTGAACCACTGATTCCCCTGCTCTCACTTCCCAGTTGCTGGTGCTGAAGTATGCACAACCATGTCCACTTACATGCTGCTGCAGATTAAATTCAGGGCTTCATGTTAGCTAGGCAAGTGCTCCATTGACTGAGCTTCCTTCTCAGCTCCCATAAAGTTTAGCTGTACATCGATAATGGTGTAGATGTGACCTCATGTCACTTAGATATTTAGATTGGATGACTGCTTGGGTACTTTCAGTGAGACTTCTAATTTAAATATGTCAAAAACATTGCTCCCAATTCTTAAGAATTCTGATTTGAGATGCTGGAGAGATGGCTTTTCCAGAGGTCCAGAGTTCAATTCCCAGCAACCCCATGGTTGTTCACAACCATCTGTAATGGGATCTGATGGCCTCTGTGGAAAGCAAGCATAGATGCAGACAGAGCACCCATTAATAAAATACATAAATAAATAAATTTAGGAGACTGAACTTTGAAAGTTAAAAAAAAAAAAAAAAATTCTGGCTAGGCAGTGGTGGTGCATGTCTTTAATTCCAGCACTCGGGAGGCAGAGGCAGGCGGATTTCTGAGTTCGAGGCCAGCCTGGTCTACAGAGTGAGTTCCAGGACAGCCAGGGCTACACAGAGAAACCCTGTCTCAAAAAACAACAACAATAAAAATAAAAAAAAAACAAGCAAACAAACAAACAAAAAAAAACAAAATTCTGATTCAAGCACTGGTATTTTATACCTTCAGAAACCACGGGTTACATTCAAAACTATTGCATGACATGAATGGGTGAGAGTGTGGGTGTCGAGCATGGACCGGAAATGAGAAGGAAGGAAGTGTTGGGGAAGGCGGGGCAACAGAACACGTGTGACATGAGAGTGGGAAAGAAGGTACTGGAGTGGATGGGCACAGAAGGTTAGGGCAAGGAGGGAGGAATATCAGCAAATATATACATATTTATAATATATATAATAGTGGGCTTTTTGTATGCACAAATGTGTGTATGAAAAGACATTCTTGTGAAAGCCAGAGGACAACTCTGAGTGTCAGTCTTGAGGTGCCATACACTGTGTGTGTCTGTGTGTGTGTGTGTGTGTGTGTGTGTGTGTGTGATTGGTTGGTTGGTTGGTTGGTTGGTTAGACAGTGTCTCTCAGTGGCCTGGAATTTGCCAAGTAGCCTTGGCTGGCTGGCCAGAAAGCTCCAAGAAGCTGCCACCTCCCCAGTACTGAATCACAGGTGCACCTGTGATTGTTATTTGTTTGTGTTTGCTTGTTTTTCACATGGGTTCTAGAGCTCAAACTCAGGTCCTCACACTTGCAAGACCAGAAGTTTACGAATGGAGCCCTAAGCCCAATCCTGCCAAACAAATTATGTATGAACATGCCATGATGAAAATGAAAATTCCCTATGCTAATTTTTAAGGCTGAAATAAAAGCTGTACAAAAGTTAAGCACATAAACACGGCATTGCAGAACAAAGTTGTCCCTGAATTGGAGATGAATAAGTCATCATGCCAACTTGGAAAACTGAGATCTCATTGGATTCTCTGGGCACCCGTCCAGTAGATAGGGACTTTTTGAAAAAGTTCCTCTTGTTTTCAGTCTAGGTTTGAGGCCCCATGAGCTCCTCCCTCCTTTGTGTTAACATGCCTATTGGTGTCATCATCGTTCATGACTGCCTTCTGAATATGTATCCTTATACCCAGAGACACAAGTGTCATTGTCAAGGAAACTTCTCTTTGCAACAGATGGAGACTGTTAAAGAAGACTACAACCAATCAAAGACCAGGCAACTAGAGATCATGAGGGTCTATTATCAGCTGACACATCTATAGCACTGGTAGGAGGCAGTTTCCTGAGTCCAGCCATCTTAGGACCAAGTTCCATCTTGCTGACAGGGTCAAAACTGAGTTCACATTCCCAAGCCTGGGAACCAGCCTCTATCCTGCTTATTCTGTCATTTCCTGTTTGTTAACCAGTAAGGGCTGTAAAGAGGGATGGTGCTGTTATCCTGTTCCCTAAACAATGGCACCCAAGTCCTAAATGTACTGCCGGTCTTGCTTAATTGACTACATAAGGCTTGCCCACTCCTTTGTTCCCTTATCTAAATTCCAGACCAGAGTCCAGGAGGGGATCTGACTGCAAAAGCTGACTGAATCAAGGATCGGGAAGCCAGGTGACCCGGATAAGGCCCAGTCACCAACATTACCTTCCTTGCTTAACCCCTTGTGTCAAAATATGATTGGCAACAGCCCATACTGATCCCCTTTGCTTTGTGTTCCCATCCTATAAAAATGTTGTACAATCTCCCTTCAGGGGCATGGTTTAGATCCTGAACTGACCTGAGCACTCCCTGAGCACTCAAACAATAAAGCTTTTGTTTTTTAAGCCTCTGTCTCTGAAGTGAGTCTTCTCAGCTTCCATCCTTAACTCAACAGGACAATTCCTGTACCTATCATTTTGGAAGATGAGTAAGAGCCAGAGGAACAGGAAGTTTGCTATGAGATTATGTTTTCTAGAAATGCAAGATGATACACAAATGAACTCTCTTATCCACGGTTGGTAATGCAATACCAAGTGGACGGCACAAGTAACATTGTGTAGACTTGAATAGGTTATATTTATTTATTTAGGAATATGCACACATATACATATACATCATATACATAAACATATACATTATATACATATACATTATATCATATACATAAACATATACATATGTGCAATTAACTAAAAAGGAGCCATGAACTTCAGAGAGAAAGGGAAGATGCGCAGGGATAGTGAAAGAAGGGAAAATAATGTAATTATTCTATTATTATTATTAATTATTATTATTATTATTATTATAAGAAGAAGAACAACAACAAGAAGAAGAACAACAAGAAGAAGAAAAAGAAGGAGAAAGAGAAGGAGAAGAAAGAAAGAAAGAACATCTCTTTGTAGAAAGCACAAGGGAAATACCTGCCTTGGGCATTGCTAGTCCTCCCAAAGAGTCAGCACCGGCCCTTGGCACAGGGAAGCCAGGCCAAGCAGCCTTCATTGCTTTCGCTTGGATTTCTTTGAAAGCACTTCTACAACTTGTGCTTTTGTGTCCATTACTTGTCTCGTTGCTGTGACAAAATACCTGACATGAGAGTTTATTTGGGCTCGTAGTTCAAGGGGATACAGAGTCCAGTATGGTGCAGAAGGCACGGGGGAGGGAGGCAGCCATACCTGCCATCAGGAGGTGGAGCTGTGCTATAAATCCTCCAGCCCGGGCTGGAGAGATGCTCAGGGGTTAAGAGCATGTGCTCTTCTTGCAAAGGACCAGAGTTCAGTTCCCAGTGCCTATGTGAGGAAGCTCACCACTGCCTGCAGCCCCAGCTCCAGGGGGATCTGATGCCTCTGACTTCCATGGACACCAAATGCACATTCTCTCTCTCTCTCTCTCTCTCTCTCTCTCTCTCTCTCTCTCACACACACACACACACACACACACACACTCACACACACACACACACACAAACACACACACACGCAGTTTAAAATAATATAAATAAATCTTTAAAGATAAATACATAAAATACTTTTTTTTTAAGTGCTTCAAGGTCCACTTCCAATGACCCCTCCACTCTGTCTAGGTTCCATTTCCTCCATGTTCCCTTTCCTCCATGTTCCCCTTCCTCCATGTTCCCCAGCTTCACAAAGGCATCCCCATCAGAAAATCAAGTGTTCAAACACATGAGCTTGCAGGGACATTTCTCATTCAACCACACCAATCTCTGAATCCTAAAACCTTTGTTTTCAATTCTCTATTGTAACAGAGGTAAGAAGCTGAGAAAATTCCACCACCTCCCCTCCCCCCCCAAAAAAGGACGCTAAGGATTTTAACATGGTCCACCTTAAAAAACAAATTACGATTTTAAAAAACAATCCCTGCAAAGAAGCCAATGCCTGAGTTCACAGACCCCAAGCTCTCAGGCGGAAGGAAGGGTTTACACTGGGGCTGGAATCTTTCAGACAGAGCTCAAAGAGGCAGGAGGCTTAACGTTTTGTAAATGTTGAGCCTAGAGATTTTCCTACCTCCCACACTGAAGGGATCCAGCTTCAAATTGAAAGATGATTGAATGCAATGGCAGGCAGTGGCAGGCTTTGCTGCCTAACACAGGCAGCTGCAGGCACTGGCCTAAGAAATGTGATTTTCCAGGCTGTTTGGCCAAAGCTGTTATCATCTAAGATATCACTTATGTGAAATACATTCTCTCTTAAAACAATAATCAATATTAGACACCTGCTGCCTTCCCATTCAAATTCCTTTAGACTTGAGATCTGGTTAGAGAGCAGATGCGGAAGGGAAAGCCCTCTGGGTTTCCTCCAAGGCCAGCAAGGGCTGATCTGAACCCTGCGTACAGATAGCTAGTAGAAGGTCACTTGTGATGTAGCTTGGAGTACATATTTTTTCCCCTCTCACCTCTGCCCTTGGTGTATGTTGATATGTTTTATAAAACCCAGTATGATGCAGTGAGGGGAGGTGACTTAGTAGGCCCGTGCTGAGGCTCCCCTACCCCCAGGTATCAGCCATATGATGGTCTAGTATAAAAAGAGGTTTGTTTGGGGCCTGGGATGGCTGTCTGGAGAAGGGAGTAGAGGCAGAGAAACAGAGGGGATAGAAAAGGACAGAGAGAGAGAAGAGAGAGATAAAGAAGGGAAGAGGATGGCTGAAAACACATGGAGAGAGTGGGGAGGAGAGAGAGAGAGAGAGAGAGAGAGAGAGAGAGAGAGAGAGAGTCCTAACTCTCCTTTTATATGTGCAAGACTGGCTTCTACCTGACTGTTGCTAGGTAACTAACTGTTGGGTGGGGCCTAAAGGAAATGCTAACATGGGGGGCAGGGGGAGTAGAGAGAAAAATGTGTGTGTGTAACTATGTATGTGTGAGGGTGTGTGTATGTGATTGTCTATGTTGTCTATGTGTGTCACTATGTGAGAAATTGTATGATGTGTGCATGAGCATATGTATGTATGTATATGAGTTGTGTATTGTGCAAGAGCGTATACGTGTGTATGTCTGAGTGCGAGTCTGTGTGTACATGTGTGAGTATATACTTGTGTGTGACTGTGTGTGAGAGTGAATATGATTGTGTGTGTAGGGGTTACAGCATAAGAACTCATAGTCATGCCACAGGGAAATGATCTGTACAAGTACTAATCCAAGGGTACCAGTGCCACTGAGACCACTCAACAGTTTTTTTCTTTTGGTTTTGGTTTGGTTTGGGTTTAGGTTTGGGTTTGGGTTTGGTTTGGGTTTTGGTTTGGGTTTGGTTTGACTTTAGCTTTGATTTTTGGGTTGGTTTTGGGTTTTGGCAGAACCTTCTCCTTACGAATAAAGATTTCAGGGGACCAACCACTGGTCAAGGAGTAGGCGGGACTTCTGGGTCAGAGAGAGGAAGAGGGGAGGCAGGAGAGAGGAACTTGCTTTTGTTTGGATGGAGGTCAATATGTAGGTAGCAACACTGATTCAGGTGGCCAATCCATTGGATTTAACTTAGAATGGCTTACAAGATTACGATGCTAGTTGTTGTGCCCAGTGATTGAGTTATCTGTTTATTTTGAACTAAGTTTGTGTGGTGTTTTCCTTCACATGACAACTCAACTGGGTTCCAGAGAGAAAGGTAGGTTTGCGAGAAGTGCACCCCAAAAGGCTGTGGGAATTTGGAAGCGTGGGGCTGGTGTGGCAGAGGCCTGCCATGGGAACTTAGCAAGTCAGTGGAAAGATTTCGGAGCGCTTGGGTCAGAGTCTGTCAAGGTGAGAGCAGGGCGGCCAGTCACTGCCAGCGTTGTGTGGATTGCTTGTTTAGTATTTCACCATTACAGGTTTTCATTTGGTTTGGTTTGACTTTGGCTTTGACTTTGGCTTAGATTTGGGTTTGGGTTTGGGTCTGGGTCTGGGTCTGGGTCTGGTTTGGTTTGGCTTGGCTTGGGTTTGGTTTTGTTGGGTTCTGGTTCTGGTTTGTGTTTGTGTTTTGCTTTTGTTGTTTGAGATGGCATCTTCATAAATTGCTCATGCTAGTGTGAAACTTAGAATCCTGCCTAGCTGGACCACCTGTCCTCAAAAGATCAATTAAACAGACACATAAGAATAAAATGAAAGAAGGAAATTCATTCAGTGTGGCCATGTTGGGAAGAGAAACAAACAAGCATGCCCAGTGACCCTCAAGGCCATCTTCATGCTTCTGACAGGATGTTTAGGTTTAGAGACCAAGAGCTGTGCATAGCTAAGGTGTCCCCATCAAGGTGTGGTCCCAACCTGTCACTGACCCATCCTTGATTGTCTGACAAATTGCCAGAATTGTGTGAAATCTCTTCCTGGGAGACAGGCTCTTCCCCTGGCTGACACTTCTCTTGACATGAAATTTCTGAAGAAATTCCAATTCCTAGGGCTCCATCGTTCCTATAGTCTAATTGCCAAATGGCAGGCACAAGCATCCCTTCTGAAAACCTTCAGTCCTGCCCTACAGTTACAAAACCAAAATCGCCCTCTTTGAAATGAAGTCTACTACTTGGTAGGAATAAAAAGCTAATTCATGTTTAATAAGGAAAAATTGAAAAAGATCTCAATACATTTAAAGGGAAGAAATCATTTGAAGATGAAGTCAGAAGGAAGAGTCTGGGTTAGCCGATAACTATCTTCGCTCTGTGTCATCCCAGACGAAATGAAGAAAGGACATCACAGCAGTGGGAAGGGCTTGCAAAAAGATGTTGTCAGCTGCTCAGGGACAGCGCTATTCATATACTTTTGGAGGGTGGAGAGATGGCTCAATGGATAAAATGTGGCTGCACACATATAAGGACATGAGTTCAAACCCCAGAAAACATGTAAAAGCCAAATTTGGTGTGTATGTCTATAATCCCAGCAGTGGGAAGGATGGCACAGGCAGATCCCTGGGACCTCCTGGCCAGCGAGTCTAGCTGAATCTATGAGCTTCATGTTCAGTGATAAGCCCGTTGTCAGAAAAATAATGAAGACACTCAATGTTGATTCTATCTCTGGCCTCCATATATACCTGCATGCACAGGTACAAGCACATACACACAATAAATAAATAAGCAATATCATTTTAGAGATTTTTTTACAATAACATTTTATTTATTCTTAGATAATTTCATACATGTGTATAACATATAGAGGTCATATTCAACCCGTTATTTCTGGAAGCTTTCTTCTCAACATGGAGAATTTTTAGGGTGTTAACTTTTTTTAATTTGTGTGTGTGTGAGTGTGACCATGTCTGTATCTATGTCTATGTCTATGTCTGTCTGTGTCCATGTTTGTCTGTGTCTGTATCTGTGTCTGTGTCTGTCTGTGTCTGTGTCTGTGTCTATGTCTGTGTCGTCTGTGGTTTTGTCTGTGTCTATCTGTGTCTGTGTCTGTACCTATTCCTGTGCCTGTGCCCGTGCCTGTGCCTGTGTCTGTGTCTATCTGTGCCTGTGCCTGTGCCTGTGCATGTGCCTGTGCATGTGCATATGTGCCTGTGCCTGTGTCTGTGTCTGTCTGTGCCTGTGCCTGTGCCTGTGCCTGAACCTGTGTGCACATTAGTGCAATGCCCATAGGAGCCAGAAGAGGGCTCTGGATCCCCAGAGCGGGAATTACAGGAGGCTGTGAATTCCATGATGTGTGTGCTGGGAATGCAAACCCAGTCCTCTGCAAGAACAGCATATGCTCCTAACTGCTGAGCCATCTAGCCAGCAATTTGAGGTATTAATTTTAAAATATATTTCAATCATTTAGTTTTCAACTTTAAAATTAAAATTAAAGCCACAACAAGTTCGAGGAAAGATAAGCATGGAAGATATCCAAGGAGCAAATGCTTAGCACTCATTACGTTTCCCTGATTCATGTGGCCCCAGCATGTCTCTTTCTGTGACATCCATACCTTGTGAAAAACAAGGATGCAAATAAGACACACTTCACCTAGATACTCAAGGGGACTTCTCAGTTGGAAGAGTCTTCACATTTTCTCTCTGTGGTAGCATAAAAATGAAATGATCATGTAGAACCACTGTTTTTCTGATCTTTGGGTATGTGCATATGCTTATGTGTGTGATATTTGTGTTTGTGAATGTAAGCATACACACACATGGCATGCATGTTGAAAACATCAGTGCATGAGGCCTTGCCCTCTTTCTTGTTAAAGGCATTTCTTTCAGTTCCTCACTGTGCACACCAGACTTACCTGACCCATGAGCTTCTGGGGTTTCTCTTGTCTCTACCTACACCTCCCCATAGAAGCAATGAGATTACAGATTCATGCTACTATAGCAGGCTTTATGTGTGTCATAGGATTCTGAAATAATGCTCTTATGTGTGTGTGGCAAGATATTAGCCACAAAGTCATGTCCCCAACCCAACCTTCATTTGTTACCATTCTTTAACTGGTGTCTTGATTGGCCTGATGTTTCATCATATGCCCAAGGCATGCAAACTGCTATGCTACTAAAGGATGACAAGAAGGAACGATAGGAAAACATGGTGATTTGTTCAGGTTTAGGACAGTTACCAGCTTTCCTAATGCTGGAACAAAAGGAGGCATTGTTAACCAATGCATCTTGGACACTGGAATGAAAATATTTTTTCTTGATGTGTCATGCCCAGAATAGAGTCCCTGAACTTGAGGGGATAAGAACTCCACAAGAATACCAACAGAATCAACTAACTTGGACCCTTGGGGATCTCAGAGTCTGAGCCACCAAGCAATGAACATACATGGGCTGGACCTAGGCCTCCCCACTCATATGTAGCAGATGTAAAGCCTTGTCTTCATGAGGGTCCTGAACAACTGGAGCAGGGTCCATCCCAAAAGCTGTTGCCTGTAGGTAGGCTATGTTCTACTAGCTTGGTTGCCTTGTCTGAGGCCTGCCAGGCTGCAAGAGATACCCAGGAAGGCCCCCACCTGCTCAGAGGAGAAAGGGAGGGTTGGAAAGATTGTGGGAGGTGGTGACAGGGAGGGGACAGTGAGCAAGATGTAAAGTGAATAAGTTAAAAAATTATTAATTACATTTTTTAAGAAAGTTGGGCCTAGTGCTATGCCCTTGTAATTCCAACACTGGGCAGACACATAGACCCTTGGGGTTCACTGGCCAGCTAGCCTACTCTACTTGGTGAATTCTAAGCCAATGAAATATCCTCTGTCAAAGAAAAGGTGGATGGTGTCTGAGAAATTATGCCCAAGGTTGAACTATGGCCTCTACATATATGCACACACATGTACACACACATATGTGCTGGCACATACATACACAAAGGAAATCACCCTCATCCTCTGCCTGCATTAGAAAACAAATAAAAGCCAAGTACATGCAAAGACGCAGTGAGCTTCTTTGGTGCCCTTAAAACTGTTCGGTGAGTGAACTTCATGGAATCACATCAAACACAGTTTCTGATCAGCGGGGTCTGAATTTCAGTGTTCTTAACTCCCAGCTCCCAGCTGCACTGACATTTCTATCTCCCTCAGAACCTCAGCAACAATGTTGAAGTCCATAGTGTATGAGTACAGGAAAAATCAGTGACACAGCAAAGAGAAACTCCAGATTGCTTTGACACAGGACGTCTTGGATGGGGACACACTCATCAGGAGGAAGATATTTTACAATAGACAGCAAGTTTTCATTAATGTTGGATTGGCTTAGTTTGAGGATGAAATCATCGTACACACGTATAACATACTCCGGTCATATTTACCCATCACCCTCTCTCATCTCCTTTTCGTTTCTTCTTACCCTGTTCCTCTCCCAACTAGTGCTCCTTATATTTTCATACTTGGTTGTTTTCCGACCCTCTGAGTTTAATCAGGGTTTCCTGCATGAGTAGGGGTGAGGTGCTATACATAGAAGCATGAGAGACTTACCAGTAGCTACACCACTGAAGAACTGTCTGCTTCTCCCAGCAACCAAACTGCCAACAGTTCCCTCTGGAAAGGATGGGGTGTTGTTGTTGTTGTTGTTGTTGTTGTTGTTGTTGTTGTTGTTATTCCTTCATCCACAATTGAATGATGATGGCCCCAATCTGTTTAGGTGATACAAAGTGTGCCATGGCCATGTGTCTTAGTTTGGATTTTACTGCTGTGAACAGACACCACAATGAAGGCAACTCTTATAAAGGACAAAGTTTAATTAGGACTGGCTTATAGGTTCAGAGGTTCATTGTCATTATCATCAAAACAGGAAACATAGCAGTGTCTAGGCAGGCATGATATGGTAGGAGGTAAGAGTTCTACAGCTTTATCCAAAGGAGGCCAGGAGCAGACTGTTTCCAGGAAGCTAGGATGAGGATCTTCAAGCTCACCCCCACAGTGATGCACTTCTTCTAACAAGGCCACGCCCACTCCAACAAGGCCACACCTACTCCAACAAGACCATGCCTACTCCAACAAGGCCACACCTCCTAATAGTGCCACTCCCTAAGGGCCAAGTATATTCAAACCACCACACCATGCCATGGCCAGGAGGTGGGCCTTGCCATTTTCCACAACACTCTATCCATTCCTCTGGCACCCCACTGCACACCCCTTGCCCAGGTTTTCCCTGAGCCTTGGAGTTGGAAGCATAGATGTACCATTTAAGAGTGTGCACTCAACACTCTATTATTCTCAGCACTTTTAGGAGTTATGAGTCTCAACAAGCAAAAGGTTCTTAAATAAAGAATGCTCATTCAGCTGTACATAGTGGCATGGTCATGCTCCTGAAATTGGATCTGGTTGCATAAAGGTCATTATAATTCTTTAAGTGTTATCCTCTGACTTAATGTATGTATCATTCTGAAATGTAATGTTTATGATGCCTTTACCAGCTCTGTTCCAAGGTTTTGTTTATTTTTAGAGTAATTAAGTAGATATGGGTTTTTGTGTGTGTTTTCTTTTATGTAAAGGTCTAAATAGTTTGTAATTCTATCCTCACACTCCTTTTAAAAGTATGGAAGCTAGATAAATGATTCAGCAGTTAAGACCAATTACTGACCTGAATTTGATTTCTAGTACTCTCTTTTGGAGGCTCAAAACAACCTGTATCTCCAGTTCTAAGGGATCCACCACCCTCTTCTGGCCTATGTAGGCACTGCACTCACATGTTCCCACGGATATTTTATCTAATTAAAAAAAATAAATAAATCTTTTTAAGGAGTTTTAGAATTAATTATTCCTGGCAGCCTCTAAGAGGCTGTGAATTCCTTAGTGTGAAGATATGGTCAGAGTCTAAGTTTTAAGCTTATCTCATGTAATCCTAATAGTCAATCCTAAAATGAGAATCCCTGAATTTATCCTAACCCAAGAGAACATGTGGGTTCTGTGAAACCATAACCCAGGAAATCCATCCACACAGGGAAAGAATCCCAGCAAGAAATGATTTGTGGAGTCCAACCTGATAACCCAAGCTTGTAAAGTTATAGCAAACATCATAAAGGACTAACCAAATCCTTTGATCTCAAAAACTTCTAAAAACCTACTCATTTCTTTCCCTTTCCCATTTTTCAAATCAAAGGCTTCGGGCAGATTATCTTTAAGCAGGTTTCAAAGAATTTCTGCTGAAATTGAAATGTTGGTAGTCTCCAGCAGATATCAGAAGGAAACCCATGTGAAGTATGCCCGAGTGTCAGAATTGCATATTGATCCAACTGAGCTTTGAAAGGAGGGAGAGAGGGAGGGTCAGAGAAGCAAATGGAGGTGCTGCAGAGGGAGGAAGAAGGGGGATAAAGGAAGAAGAGAGAGAGAAAAGAGGAGAGCAGAGGGAGGAAGGGGAGGTGGAGGCACAGTAAAACCCCTTGACATAACTTTCTTTTACTGTGAGACAATTTTAATCAGCAATGGTCTTGATGATCTATTTTTTATGGACAGCATCATCTGAGCCTAGTGGTGAAATAAGTTATTTTAAAGTAATCTTTGGTTTTTTTCTTCACTGGTAAGCCACTCAGAGAACCTCAGAGAGGTGGGTCAGCCAAACTTCTGAGAAACCTGGACAGTAAGACCTAGTGAACCAAAACTCCAGACAAGTCTCCTCTCCCTCTGTTCTCAAGCCACCAACAGCACTCCTAAACCCACGGATCCCGAGGAAATTCATTCTCTCGAGTGACATGGAAATTCAACATGGCTCTGCAAAGGGCTCAGGGTGAGTCTGCCCCCTGGCACAATAAATCAACTCATGTTCAGGAGGTGGCCAAACTTCAGGGTTTCAACATTTGTTAGCCAGGAAAATGGGAACTCACCTGTTCAGATGGAAAATCCATTGAGAATCTCAAAGTAATCTGCTTCTCTTCATGCTGTCCCTTCATCTGGGCTGCCATGGGTAATTAAAGTGTCTTACAAAAAGCATTATGTAAAAAGAATCCTTGGAGCCCAGTAGAGGATCATAGTATAGTTATAACTGCTTGCCACAGCACAAGGATCTGGGGAGGCAGAGACAGCAGCAGAGCCTGGACCTCAGTGGTGGGCCAGCTTAGCTGAATTGGTAAGTCCCAAGCCAGTGAGAAACCTTGTATTTAAAAAAAAAAATGGCATTCTGAAGAGTGCCACTCAAGGTTGACTTCTGGCTTCTGTACACACACACACACACACACACACACACACACATATGTATGTATAATACATATGTCCTTGCATTCTGACACATAAATATGAACATATATGTCCTCATACACACATGCATACACATACCTATATATACATGTACACACACACACACACACACACAAAGATTAGATTGGAGTATAGGCAAATTAACAAAAGATCATGTAAAGGCAATCGAGAAAAGTTTCTATTTGAGGAAGAGAGCAGCCTAAAACATTACTAATCCTGCTGGCACTTGGATCTCTACCTTCCAACCTCCATCACTATGAAGAAATAAATTCTTTGGTTGTTTAAATCCTCCAATTAAAAACAAATTGACCAAGAACCCAAGTGTTGGGCAAGAGGAAGTCTTTGAACCTGTAATTACATATCTAGTCAAATGGACATTTGACTCCGGGGTTTGAAACCAAAATACTTCTTTAATAGTGAAGAATTCGTAAAGTTACTTCTTAGATACCATCCTTGAAAGAATTGCTGAAAAATATATCCAGACACTCCACAAGGAAAACTGACCACGAAAACTTTTCATTTTTGATCAGAAGGGTGGATGATCATCAGCTCCTTTGGGAATAAGAAGAAAGTGTTACAACTGGGATACTGGTCAAGTGTTGAGTATTGGACTCTCTACAAAATTTCTGCCAAACATTACCTTATGCCATGCTTCATAATGCAGGCTAAGCCTTCCAAGTAGCACTGAAGATTGTCACTGCTAAGTCTCTGTCAAGCCAAGCTCTCCATTCAGTGGTCAGTAAATAGCATGGGATCTGCACAGTCCATTTGCTGCAACTCAATTTGACTGGTGTCAGAATCGTCAGCACTTCTTGGCACCAATAAGTGCAGAAAATGAGTTTTTGTAATAAATGCTTCCTAGGAAAGAGCAAAGTCAGACATCCATCAGCCTCCAACCCTGACATCTAAGGCACAGCTCACACCCTTCAGGTCCCAAGACACTGGCTCTAACCAGCTGCCTTCATCCACAGTGAGCTTTGTTTTGAACATCAGGAATGTTTAGTGGATGAATTAGACTTAATAGAGAACAAGCAAGAAAAAACTGCGTTTTTCTCACTTTTGCAAATAAGCCTGACCAAATCCAATACTACTACTTGTGTTTGGGTAGGTACGTTAGTGAATGTGGCTATGCATCTAAGTGTGGACTCGCACATGTGAAAGCCAGAAGACAGCCTTGGCTTTGCTCCTCAGGTGCTGTTAACAGTGAGGATCCCTTATTAACCTGGAGTTTACCAATTCACCTAAGCTGGCTAGGCAGGAAGCCCCAGAGATTCATTTGTCTCCACTTCCTCAGTGCTGGGGTTCCAAGTACATTCACCACACCCTGCTTTTTCCATGGCTGATGTTGATCAAACTCAGATGCTTCCCTGACAAGACTTTTGCTACCTCTTTTGATAAAATATATCCATATTGAGGTATTTCCCATTACTCTGGCTGTCTTTAGATATGAAAATAACCAATGAAGTCATCCCTGGAACACCAGTCCAGCCCAGTATGGTACTAAAGAGGTTAGTTCATAGAATATCCTTCATCTTCGATCCACCAAACCCTTGGATTAGAAGACCCTCTCTGGTCACCACAGACGTTTGAAGCAGGGTCTTCCTCTCCTGATGTTTTCTGGGAATTTCTTGCTCTGAACTTCAGTTTTATTGCTTCAGGCAATCCTTTTCCACATCTGAACCTTCTTTCTCCTTCCAGGATCTATTTCTTAGTGAACATCAATAAAGTCTCAAGTGACTTTCCTGGGCAGGAACCACAAAAGATGCACTCAAGTCCTGTCCTTCAGAGTCAATCTATATCTTCCCAGAAAAATATGTTCCTTGAGTATTGACAGTTGGCAGCTGCTGGGAAAGGTAGGGTCAGTTAAGTTTTCTTTAGGGATATGGTCCCAGTAGATTGTCCATATTCATGTGCATATGGGCAGCACCAGGTGGACTTGGTGGGTTATTAAAAACAAAACTATGAAATAAAGAGAGGACACAAAGTTGAAAGTGAGAGAAGTAGAAGCAGTAGAGAGAGTTGGAGGAAGGGCGTGATGGATGGATACCATCAATATACATTGAATAAATGTGTAGAACCGTCAAAGAATAAAATATGCTTTTAAACCAAATATAGTGGAACATGCTCTTTGTCCTAGTACTTGAAAGGCATAGGTAAGTTGATTGCTATGAGTTAGAAGCCAACCTGATCTACATAGTGCAGTCTAGCCCAGCAAGAGCTACATAGGAAGACCCTGTCATTGTGTGTGTGTGTGTGTGTGTGTGTGTGTGTGTGTGTGTGTGTTTAAGATGATATGAAGTTGAGAGGAGGTGGTGGATAGGATTTTGGAAGAGCTGGAGTGGGTGTAGGTAGTGAATTAAAAATATGTTGTATGCATTATGGAACTCTCAAAAAATAAATAAGAATACTATATTTAAAACATAGAAAAGAATATGCTCCTTGGTCTCAGTATCAGCTGAATCTCAACTTAATCTCAATACAGTCATTCCTCAGTGGTTCTATCTCAGAGCTGGCCAGCCATAGCCTCAGCTGCCTGTCTTTACTCATTATAGACAAGGATCAAATAAACTTGCCTGAATCCCCCAAAATTCAAGACCCTCTGGGTAATCTCCTGGCATTCATTTCCTTTGGAGGAAGACCAGAGAGAAGGTTCAGTAGGTAAAAGTACCTGCCACGCAAGTCTGGAAACCCAGGTTTGATTCCCAGAATCCATGGTGGAAGGAGAAAACAGACTCTTAAAGCTGTTCTGACTTCTACATGTGCCGTGGCACACATGCACACATACCCTTGCACATTTATATCATGCACATATACAGACACAATAAAAATAACACATTTCTTTCTGTTATATGGGAATAGAAGAACTGTACAGAGCCTTCACCCTCTGCAGAGATAAACTCTCTTCAATCTCCCTCGAATGGATGGTGGGTGTGAGAGCTGGACCAGGGAGAATAAACCAGCTCTACAGACTCTTTGCTTATCCTTCCCAGGTGGCCTGGTCTAGCATGCTATCTTCAAAGACTGGATGCTTAGCAGGATTTTGGTTTAATTCTGACTTTGGAATCTTTGCTGAAAATCTGAGACAAAGGGAAAAGTGTCATTGAACAACTTATGACACTTCAGTATATATAAGTCTTAACAAAATTTTTTCTGAGTACCACTAACATGTCATATTTAAACTTTGGGAAGACAAGAGTTTAGAGAAAGTAAAGCAAGTCGAAAAAAACCATGTCATTTGTAACCTAAAGTCCTCGCAAGCTAATGGAGGTTGTTGTAGAAACTTTAGAGGCACTTGCCTGTTTCTGATTTTCCTGATTTTCCATCTCTTTGGAAGCCCATGTTCACTTCTCTAGATGGTCCCCAACAGCCATCTCTGAATGGCAGTGATGCGTGCTAGCCTGAACTGGCTGCACGATGGTCTACATCATCCTTAGGATGAGCATGTGCTATTCTCCTGAGAATCAAGGATTGCACTGAAAGTTATAAACAGAAATATAGTAAAAGTCAATCTGGGCCAGCAAGATGGATCAGTGGGTAAAAGTGGTTTCAATAAAAAATGTCTACCATAGGCTCCCAAATTTGATCACTTGGTACTCAACTGGTTGCGTTCTTTAAGGAGATAATGAAGCAAGAGGTGAAGCCTTGCTGGAGGACTTGCATCACTAAGGGCAGGTTTTAAGGGCTTATAATCTCACTGAACTTCTTTTCCCCTCTCTTTGCTTCCTGTATGCAGATGAACCGTGATTGCTCTGCTCCCTCCCCCTGCTGCTAGGCTTCCCCAACATATGGGCTCCATCCCAATGGAACCGCAAACTAAAATTAACCTTCTTTTCTGTAAATTGTTTCTGCTCAGAATATTTTATCACAGCAACAGAAAAGTAACTAATGCATGGCTCAAGCCTTATGATATAAGTTCTTACCCATGTGTCACATCTGTCATCCCAGCACCAATACGGAAAGATGGGAGGTGGAGACAGGATCATCATCTGGCAAGCTAGCCTGGATTGTTAGTGCCTCTGAAACAAGAGAGAGTCTGCCTTAGCAAAGTGGAAGGAGAGAACCAACTACTAATGGTTCCTCTCAGACCACCACACAAACACTGTGGCACACAGTCTCACACCCACAGGTCATACACACTCACACATACCAACAATAATTTTCTTTTTAATGTTTAGAGAAAATTTTCAGTTTCTGAGGAAGAGAGAAAATGTAGTAGCACACAAATACACAGGAAGAGAAGAAACTAAGAAGCTTCTGGCTCCTA
Organism: Rhynchomys soricoides; assembly: GCA_019843965.1. Lineage (NCBI taxonomy): Eukaryota > Metazoa > Chordata > Mammalia > Rodentia > Muridae > Rhynchomys > Rhynchomys soricoides. The sequence continues at coordinate 3,429,607 of JADRCH010000032.1, read as the reverse complement.
GTTATCTCTGTACTAACTGGGTGTCTACCTGCCCTTCTGGTCTCTGATGTTTCTTGTATCTTTACACAAGTCATCTCCCTTTCATTTAAATTAACTAAGGATACTTTCTGTTTCTTCAACCCATTTATCTATGTTAGCATTTTGTCTAAGCTCCGCCCCACAGTTGCCACAAAGGCCAGGTATGCCTGAATCACTACAAAAGGGGCTGCTTGCCAGCTTCCACGTGCTCTCTTGCTCCCACTCTGTCCTCCCCTCTTTCCCCCTCTCTCCTCATTCCCCTCCCCCTTTCTCTCCATGTGCTCATGGCCAGCCTCTCTTCTCTCTCTCTCTCTCTCTCTCTCTCTCTCTCTCTCTCTCTCTCTCTTCTATATTATACCGTCATGTGGCTGGTCCCTCAGGGGGAAGCAATGCCTCAGCCTGGGCCCTCACAGGCACCCCCTTCCCCCACATCTGACTATACACCCACCAAACATATCCCCTGTCTCTCTATCTTTTTATAAACATAACAATCTATGTCATATAGAACCAGGATAGATACACAAAACAGAACTGTGAACACAGCATCAACAAATAGATAGCACAGCCAATTAGAGAAATCATCACAGGACTCAGTACTTGTGGGTAGTCCCAAGAGATTAGCCCAATTGAAATATCCCAATGAGAAAAATAGCATGAGCTAAAGCCGAGAGGGAGACTTGATACTGAGAGGTTGCTCCAAAACTACAGCCTCTGTGTCATGTGACAGAAATCCCAATGGGTGCGCAACATTTCTTTCTTGAAGAGAGATGTGAAGCAGAAATGGACTCTAGTCTAGAATTAGAAAGTGAAGCTTATCAAATCCCTTCCCTAAATTCACATGCTGTGATTCCCCCATTCCAAGTCACAAATGCTTGGTACAAAAGATTCTCCAAGAGCAACAGAAAGCTACTATAAAATGAATCCCCTTCTTCTCTTTTTGTTTTTTTTTTTTTTTTTTAATTTTGGTATGTATGTGTGTTTGCATGTTGATAAGCATGTATGTTTAAGTGTGTGTGTGTGTGTGTGTGTGTGTGTGTGTGTGTAGATTCAAACCCAGGTCCTCTTGTTTTCAAGGCAGGCACTTTACTGAGATATCTCTGCAACCTCAATAAAATTATGCTTTCAAAACACCCTCCTCCAATACTTTGTACTTCATAAACCATGTAATGCTAAACCACCTGGAGTTAAGTATTGGCACTGCCACTGTGAAACTTCAGCCAAAGTCATGACCTCACTGTGAGTCATCATTTTCATTTGGGAAATGGACATAACAATTATACTGACTAGAAAGGAATGGTGTCTGTCCTACTTAGCTTTTCATGACAATTTGAAACATCCTAGAGTCACATAAAAGGGAGTCTCAACTGAAGTATGCCCACGTCAGACTGGCCTATGAGCATGTCTGGGGATTGTCTTTATTAATTGATGCAGGATATCCTAACCCACTGTGGGGGGCACCATTCCTTGGGCGGATGGTCCTGTAAATATGAGACATTAGCAAAGCATGAGCCTATGAAGGAGCCAGTAAGCACATCATTCCATGGTATCTGCTTCAAGTTCTTGGTTGAGTTCCTACCCTGACCACTCTTAATGATGGACTGTGAGTCATGAACCATAAGATGAAATAAACTCTTTCAAGCCCTAAGTTGTTTGGGGTCATGGAGTTTGTCACAGCAACAGAAAGGAAACTAGAACACTATCTCAGTGACTTTCCCCGTTACTGTGAAAAGAATACTCTGGCAAAAGGAAGAAAAGCTTTATCTTTGGCTCATAGTTCAAGGTTACAGGCCATCCCTGAGGGGAAGTCACACCAGCAGAAGCTTGAAGGAGCTGATCACACCACATCCACGGTAAAGAATGCATGTGCTCTGCTCACTTTCTCTTTCTTTATCCCAGCTTAGGGAATGGTGCTACCCACAGTGAGTAGGTATACCCACGTCAGTTAATCTAATCAAGACAACAGAGAGACAGAGAGAGAGAGAGAGAGACCCAGAGACCTGTGATTTTAGAACTAATCAAGCTGACAACTGAGATTAAACTTCACAGATACTTTTTTTTTTTTTTTTTAATAAGTGTATGGAATAAAGTCCCTGGTCTTTTTTTTTTTTTTAATTTTTTTTCATACTTTATTTACATTTCAAATGTTTCCCCCTTTCCAGATCTCCCCTTTGGAACCTCCTCATTCCCTCCTCCTCCCCTTTCCACTATGGGGGTATTCCCCCATCCACACACCCACTCTTGTCTTCCCTCCTTGGCATTCTCCTATACTGGGGGATCTAACACCCTCAGGCCCAAGGGCCTCTGCTCCCCCTGATGGATAACAAGACCCTCCTCTGCCGCATATGTGGCCAGCACCATGGGTCCCTTCATGTGTATTCTTTGGTTGGTGATCCAGTCTCCGGGAGTATCGAGGAGTCAGACCAGTTGCCACTCACAGATACTTATAAAGAATAGATATCTGAAGACTCATAAAATGTTTAAAAGGTTATTTCATAGATAGATAAATCTCTAAAATACAGTTAGTAAAAGGAGGATTTGGAAGAGGTTCCTGGTTATTGTTCAAGCAAGCAGCTCAGGTTCTCATCAGGATGTGGCTCACTTGTAGAGGGCTTGTCTAGCATGCCCAATACCCTAGGTTCAATCTCCAGCACTTCATAACATAAACCAACTAGAACATGACTGTAATCCCAGTACTTGAAAGGTAGAGGTAAGAAGATCAAACTTCAACATTATTCTTGATTATATAGCACACTTTAAGCTAGCCTGGACTACATGGGATCCTATCTCAAATAAAAACAGAAGTTCCATTATAATGTCACTTGTATTTAAAGGCATTATTAATGACAATATATTCTGTTTGAAGGAATTTGTGAATATATTCCACTATGACTTTAGTCCTAAAAAACATTTCTCAGAATTCTGTAAAATCTCTTTTGTCCTGACAAGAAAAATTGTGTAACTTTACTTGCTTTTTGGTTTCGATATAAAAATCTTGGAGACAAGATCAATGAGAAAGTGTTAAATTAGCACGTCCTAGGTGCTTGGGAACATCTATTCCTGTTGTTTCCTTTAAAGGCTGAGCTTTGCTGTTAATTTTAATCCAACTCTTACATATCATTTTGAATCTCAGATAAGATCTCACATTCTTTCATAAGGAGAGATGTTTAAAAATCAGGGACATAACAGGAATGGTGACTGAGCAAAACTCAGACCTCACTCTCCATGAATTGATTACAGAAGAAAACAAGTGTCTATCCAGCAAATCAATTGCCTGAAGAATCTTACAAGATGTGTGTGTGTGTGTGTGTGTGTATATCTGTGTGTGTATGTGTATGTGTGTCTGTGTGTGTGTTTGTGTCTGTGTGTATCTCAGTGTGTATGTGTATCTGTGTATGTGTCTATATGTCTGTGTGTATCTCTGTGTTCTCTGTGTGTATGTTTGTGTGTATGTTTCTGTGTATGTATGTGTGTCTCTCTGTGTGTGTTTGTGTCTGTGTGTATCTCTATATGTATGTGTATTTGTGTATGTGTCTGTATGTCTGTGTGTCTGTGTGTGTGTCTGTGTGAGTCTGTCTCTGTGTCTATGTGTACGTGTCTGTGTGTATATCTGTGTGTGTCAGTGTGTGTGTGTGTGTGTGTGTGTGTGTGTGTGTGTGTGTGTAAAAGCCAGAGGATTCTCTCTGCTGTCATTTTCAAGTGCCATTCTCCTTGCTCTTTGAGCCAGTGTAGCTGTCACTGGTCTAGAACTCATTTATTAAGCTAGGCTGCTGAGCCAGTCTGTCCACTGGTCTCTGCCCCTTGTGTCACGCTTCACAAGGAGCAATCACCTCCCTGGCTCCATCCTGATGATTGGAATGAGGAAGATGGGGGATGGAACTGTGAAAAGAGTTCTGTAAAAGCTAACAACAGAAAAAGGAGCAACAAGTGCCCCCCACCCCTTCTGCACACACTGCCCTGTGTCCAACCTTTTCTAAGGAGCAGCCCTGAGCTTAACAGCAAGACCAGGAAAAGATTGATCATCTAAGCCTTACAATTGCTTTGTAACAAAGCTTTCAGGAAAGTGGTCTTGAGATGTGTCTCCTGGTAATGTTAACGCATTTTTTTTTCTGTCTTCTCTGTCTGTCTCTGCCTTTTCCCCTCTTTCTGTGTCTCTGCCTCTGTCTCTCTGTCTCTTTGTGTCTGTCTGTCTCTCTGTCTCTGTCTCTCTGTCTCTGTCTCTGTCTCTCTCTCAGTGTGTGTGTGTGTGTGTGTGTGTGTGTGTGTGTGAGTTCCCGTGTGTTTTGTTTTTTGTTTTTTTGTTTTTTTTTTTGCTGGTGAAAAGCAGGAGATGTGTGTTCATGTGTTCATGGACTTGCAGAGAACAGAGATGGATGTCAAGTATCTTCCTTAAATCTTCTCCATGTTATTTTTTGAAGCAAAGTCTCTCATTGAACTTAGAATTCAACTCTTTAGACTATTAGACTCTCTAGCTATTAGACTAACTACTGGTAAGACCCAGAGATCCTCCTGACTTCAGTTCACCAGTTGTAGTAATTTGAACGAAAATGGTCCCTCTAGGCTTTACAGGGTGTGGCATTATTTGAAGGATTAGAACAAGTGGTCTTGTTGGAGTGGGTGTGGTCTTGTTGGAGTGGGTGTGGCCTTGTTGGAGTAAGTGTGGCCTTACTGGAAGAAGTGTGCCACTGGAGATGGACTTTGAGGTTTTAGAAACTCAAGCCAGGCCCAGTGTCACTCTCTCTTGCTGCTGCTCATAGACTCAAATGTAGAACTCTCAGCTACCTCTCCAGCACATTGTCTACCTGCATGCTGCCATACTTCCCCTGCCATGACGATAGTGAACTAAACCTATGAAATATAAACCAGCTTCAATTAAATGCTTCCCTTTATATGCCATGGTCATAATGTCTTTTTAACAGCAACAGAAACCCTAACTAAGACACCAGGACTGGGATTAGAAGCATGTAACACATGCCTGGCTTTTATACATGGGTCTTGGAGATCTGACCTCATGTACTAACACCGAAGCCTCCGGTGGTTGTTATGGTCTGAACCTGGTGTTTCCAGATCCTTGGCATCTTAATTAAGAATGGAATAAAGGCAAAAGACAGATTGCAAAGTAGGAAACTTTAAAATAAATAATAGTACAGACCAGAATGGAACATTACCAAGACTGACAGTGGACTATATGAATGAGGGTACTCAAGAGCACAAATTATTATTCTGGGTATCCTCTTGTGAGCTTCAATAAAAGGAGGAATTTGGTCACTAAGGGGTATATATGGAGTGGTATTCTACCTTTATTGACAGACTACATTGTGTAACTATTTGTCTATGTCTTCCATCTCTTCTCATACTGCATCTAATTTTAATCATGCACATGCCTAATTATGCAGAGGAGTAAGATGATAAATGAGACTTTCTTCCAAACTTCTCTTTGAGGACACAGTTTGCCTTACTGCTCATGTATCCAAAACCAGATTGACCTTTCTACTCGCCTGCCAATCTAAGCAGACTACGATTACACAGAATCTAAGATTGATGGTCACTCAAAGGAGAAGAGTGTTCCATCCTTCAGAGTTGAGTGGGCATGAGTTCGATGCTGGTGGGAGGCCTAGGCTGCCAACAGGTTGCTAAGTACATTGCTGATCGAGGAGTCTATGCATGTATAGCACATGTGAGTAAGAGTGCCAGACTACCAGATGTGTTACTGGAGGAGGGGGTGTGTATAACCCAAACCAAGTAGAGTCTCCAGTTGCTAAACTACTCCCTGTTCTTGCCTGCCTCATTTGCACAGCAAGCTCTTTACAACAGAGCCAATTCCCCAACCCCAGTTAATACCCTTTTTAATTACCATAGGAAATCAATGATGGAAATACAGTCAGTGGCGATAGAACCTTGAACTACCCAGGCTTTGAGAAGAGAAGGAAGCATTGTGGTGAGCATTCCAAACCTATACAGCCAGCCAAGCGAGTCAGGGTAAGGAACTGGATGAAGGCTGCGATCCATCCATCAATCCTGGAAAAGAAAAGCCTAGCGCCATATGCTCACTTCAAAACGGAAAATGGCAATTCATTTGCAAAGTAATCATTTCTAATGCCTGCCCCAACTTTTTATGCCTCTCTGAACTTACATGCTGTATTTACAGCGCAAAACTTTCTTCCTGTGTTAAGAGTGTGTTCACGCTGCTTTTTATTTGCATTGCAGAATATCACTGTAACCCTACCAGTCCTTATAAATTAAGTTTATTTTGAGATGAAAGAAATGGAGCAGAAGTCATCCCTGCTGTGACTTAATGTTCTAAGAGTTTATCTCTTTGTTTTTCTTCGGAAATTATATTGATGGGGCAAACAGGGGGTGGGGGAAGATAAGAACCCTCCCCGATATCCTATGCTTGCTCCTTTACCATTTTTTAAAAAGCAATGTATCCAAATAATCTGCTTCCAGCTGTACTCAGATCAAATGGGGACATGGGGTAATTGAGATATAAGACTTCCATCTGTTGTGTCAATTGAAAAGCATGTATGGGAAGACAGAAAAAGATGAAACTAGTCCCCACTGGCCAGTGAGCTCTGTACGTGAATGGGTAAAGCAAGTGCTCAGGAGTTGGGAGGAGCCAGTGCTGATAAGGCTGAGCACCATGCTCACCTTTCAGGTTGTCTACATGTTCCAAAGCACAGACACATGCCCCTCTGCCTCTCATGCCCTGCTCCATTGATGCCCATGTTCCTTGTGGTTCATTCTGATTGGCTACTACACTGTGTTGCTCCATCATTATTAGCTACTGTGTATGCATTTATTCTTCCTTTCAGCCTATATTTCTTACTTTTGCCTTTTCATCAATTGTAATCTCATCAAGGGTTTATAAAGAACAGATAAACAGCTCATTGCTATAAAGTATCCTTAAGTCCTATCCTAGCATTTCCATTTTTTTTCATGTACATGTTCTGTCTTTTAAATTATTTTTAAGTTATTCTGGAAAGTTCTCTCTTTCTCTCTCTCTCTCTCTCTCTCTCTCTCTCTCTCTCTCTCTCTCTCT
>JADRCH010000032.1:3399574-3422543 GCA_019843965.1 Rhynchomys soricoides | reverse complement strand
TCTCTCTCTCTCTCTCTCTCTCTCTCTCTCTCTCTCTCTCTCTCTCTCATGTGTATGTCCAGGTATGCACAGTCAGGTGCACATATGCAAGTACACACATATGTAGTTGCACATAAAGGAGAGGTGTGCATCTATGCATGTAGAATCCAGCCTCCAGTGTAGTTGCACAGGCACTGGTCACTTTGGTTTTTGAGACAAGGACCTGTCTCCCTGGGATTTGGTGGATAATTCAACTAGGCTAACAAGTCCAAAAGATTCTTCTGTCTCTGCCCTACCCAGTGCTATGATTACAAGTGTGTATCTCAATGTCTGGCATTATGTGGGTCCTGGGGATTGAACTCAGGTCTTCATGTTTCTGTGGCAAGCACTTTGTCAACTGAGATATCTCCCTGCCCCTACGTGGGAAGGCTTTCAATATCAGGAAGCTTGTCTTTTATTCCTTGTATCTTCCATACTGGCTTCCAGTCAAAAGTCCTGTATAAAATAACTACAAGTACAATCAACTGACAAAACTAAAACCAATGGCTTTACTTTGCTTCATTTGAAAAGACAGAAAATGATGATCGCTCCATGAGAGAGTGAATATTGTAGTGAATTTGCTGTGACCATCACAGCACAATTAATGAACATATACAATTCCGATATATACTTATTTCTCAATAGGCTTAGAGCAAAACAAGATTTACACTGATGCACCTAGAAAAGGAGAACTTTATTGCAATGAAGCCTTGCTTGTCTCCAGTTGGTAGACCACTTGATCAACATGCCAGAAGCCCTAAGCTCAGTCCCCAGAATCACATATGAGCACAAATATGTGTGCCTATAATCTCAGCACATAGGTACGGCCAGAGGGATGAAAATTCAAGATTATCCATGACTATATTTAAGAAAGAAAGGTAGGCAGGAGGGAGAGAAGAAAAGGAAGGGGGGAAGGAGGGAAAGAGGGAGGATAGATGGAAGGAAAGAAGAAAAGAAAGAAAGAAACAAAGAGAAAGGGAGGGAAAGAGGAAGGGGAGGAAGAGAAAGGAAGCAAGCAAGCTTGTGATAGTTAATATTGATTAACTTTAATTGTCAACCCGTCAAGATCTAGAGTCACCCATTAGGCAAGCCTCTGGACACATCTGCAACAGATTATCTAGATTAGGTTAGCCTCTGAGTATGCCTATGTGGGATTGTCTTGACTGGGCTAATTGGAGTGAGAAGGCTCACCCTGGTTTTGAGAGAAGCCTTTGCTTTTTGGCTATTTGCCTTCTTGTGTTTTGCTGAAGAGTTCATCCCCTCTGCCCCTGCTGCCACCACTATCATAAGAACCCAGACTCTTTGGTTTCCAGAACTGTGGGAAATGGGTTTCTTTTGCTGAAGTGCCTCAGTCTAGGCTGCTTTATAATGGCAATCCAAATTACCAGGGCAGATGGTAAAACTGAATGCAGAGACTTCCTCAGGATCATACAGTCAATAATCAACAGAAGTCTGCTCCTGGAAAGTAGCAAGACTTTGAGAGTCTACCACTTTTGAGTGAACGAATGAATGAATTAATGAATGAACAGCTCTAGATAATAGGTAACTCTCTTGGAAGAAGTAAGTATTTGTTCAACATCTTGGGCTTCACCTTGGGAAATGTCTTCCTTACCCAAGCCGCTCATGGTTGGAGATGTGGATCTTGCAGACTCAAATCCTGCTTTGGTTCCCAATAAAACTAGAAGGGATCCAGGAGAGTAGTGTAGAGAAATGAAACCTGATTCACCAGAACACCAATGAATGACAATGAAAAAAAAAAATCCACCGAACAATCCATCCCCCACTCCATGCTGGATCATCTGGGGCCCTGTCTTGTCTGTCATGTATTGAAACCCATTCCAGTTCAGAGCCTTAGTTGTCACGATACAATTATTACCGGATGCTTTAGTTATTATGATATACCAAGAGCCCGGAGTATTGTGTTGCAACCACAGCCCAGAGCATTAGTTACCCATAGCCCAAGGACAATATTTTGTACATACAAAGTTCTAAATAGATGCTAGATATACTGAATACTATAAATTACAGGTAGAAAGCTGTACAGTCAACTGTGGTTTTGTCTTACAGAAGCCCAATGGATAGATTTCTCAAAGAGACAAGTAGAGATGCCAGAGCGAGACTTTGACAGTCCTGGCTTGCTCTCACTTCAACCAGCATCAGCCTTTCATCCTCCAAATAGCCTCGAGGTGAAGAATAGCTTGCTTGTAACCATTCTGCACTTTCCACAGAGGGTGTTGTTGTTGTTATTGTTGTTCTTGCTGCTGCTGCTGCTGTTTCTGCTGCTATTTTTAAGACATCTCAGTTCTCACCAACCTTGACTTCAAGGTAATTTTTGACTATCCAGGCTCTGAAGTTGAGGCCCTAGAGAGAAGACAAGATGTATCAAAGATCAAATGGCCACCCAGTGGGATCTGAGTACTGAAACCTGCTTCTCAGGTTCCTGCAGAGCATCTATGTGCTGTGTGGAGAGGAACTTCTCAGATAGGGGATATATTCCTCCTTCTCATAGTCTGTCAGCCTCAGTCTATAAGCACCCTCGCTCAGACTGTAGGCTGGATAGAGAAAAAGTTGGGTGGAGTTTACATAGAGCCTTGCTGACTTACTTAACCCAGTGCCCTGCTTGTTTTCCAGTTCCATTTGCATGAAATATCATCTTCCATCCTTTTCCCTAAGGTTGTATCTGTCTTGGATAGTGAGGGACACTTCTTGCAGACAGTAAAAGATGATTTATTTTTAATCCAATGTGCTAGCCCATCTTCTAGTTGAAGAATTAAGACCATTAATATTCCGTCATTTTGTGGCTATGGGGGGTGGGCATACAAGTTAAGTGTTTCTAGGTAAGGGAGAGACACTTTCTTTAGTAATGTGTCTATGGGTAAGGTTTCCATAGTCTCATAAATAATCCTCACCAAAGTCCTTGAAAACAACCATAATGAAACTCATTGAGTCATTTAAAAAAAAAAAAAGACATAAAAGTAGAAAGAATCAGAAAGAGTCTGTGTATGTGTGTGGGCAAGGCACATGCCACAACATGTGTGTGGAAGTCATACAACTTGTGGGAGCTGGTTCTCTCTTTCCACCCTGTGGGTCTAGAAGACTGAACTCAGTTTGTCAGGCTTGGCCACCATCAGCTTTACTAAATGAGCCATCTCCGTGGCCCGAATTTGCATTTTGAGCAGCAGAGGGACCAGTGTGTGCAGTTCTCAAACCTCCATTCTAGAAGCTGGGTCTATAAGGAGAACCACCAAGAGATGGAGGAAAAAGTGAAATGCCCTCAGGTATATTTAGTGTTTGAGATTGTTTGTCTCTGTGTTATTCAGGGCTTATACCTGTCAGAAAAGTAAATGGTACTAACAGGTGTCCTGGACTAAGACAATTTACAGAGGTCAGGCAGAAATTTCTGGAAAATGTATAGGCAGTACTGTGGCCTGAATGCCTTTCTCACTGGAAACCTGGGGGTGACACACCCACCTACAGGAGCATAGTGGCTCTTCTGCATACATGTAACTTTGGCAGGCACAATTTGTTTCGTGCAGTTCTTATTCTGCACTCAGACATTGTGCTCAGTGGAGTGAACTCATGTGCCTGGCCCTACTAAGCATGAAGCAGAAAGAAGACCTTGTCCATTAGAGAAAGTGCCTGCAAAGAGCTAATGTCCTAAGCCTTTATTATCTTGTAAGTGGGCAGGAGGTGGAGAGAACTTATGTTACCACCTCTTCCTACTATACTGTTGCTCACTGGATTTCATGCCCAATACGGTCTAAATCAAGCACTGTATCAGCTTTTTGTAAATCATCTCTCCAAGAAACTATTAATGCTGTGACAAGCAAGATGTTTTGAAAAAAAATAGCTTCTCTAAGTCATGGATCAGCCTAGGCATCCAGCAACAGGCCACTGAGTGGACAGCACATGAGGTGTACAAATAGTAGACCTTTCTTCAGCTCTAAAGAAGTGATTGGGGCCACTTGTAGGAGAATGAACAAAACTGGAGATAATCTTACTGAGTGAATTAACGGGCTTTCAGAGAGACAAGTGTGTTTTCTTTCACGTGTATTTCCTAACATAAAATCCTGTGTTTGCTTATTAAATGAAAAGTAGATGCAGGATCATGGAGGGGGGAAATGGTATTAGTAAAGAGGGAAGCAAGAAAAGTAGGGATGGGGGGGAATGGGGTCAAAGGTTTGCTCGGTAAATAATATATACCTGTAAGAAAAAGACCAAAGACACAGCTTCTAGAATTTCTGTGAATTAGCTGTTTTCTTTTTTAAAATTTATTTAGTCATTTCTTCTTTATGTTTGTGCACATGTGCACATATGTGTATGTATGAGTGTGTGTGTGTGTGTGTGTGTGTGTGTGTGTGTGTGTGTGTGTGTAGAAACCCATGAAGGCCAGAAGATGGTGTCAGATCCTCTAGAGTGACAGGTGGCTGTGAGCTGCCTAGTGTGGATGCTGGGATTTGAACCAGGCCTTCAGGATTAAGCAGTAAGCACCTTTATCCACTGAGCCATCTCTCTGGCCCCCAGCCGAGCATTCTCATGGGATTTCCTTATCCAGAGAAGTACTCACTACATACACCAAATGAGTTTGTGGAGTGATTTCCATAGTGCCCTCAGGGGTCTCATAGTATCTACCTAAATCCATGTCCATCCAGAGCCTCAGGTTGACCTTTTTCAGAAGACCTTTGCAACTGTGAAGAGTTAAGGTAAACTTAGTCCTCACCTTAATAACTGTTAGGCTGTAATGAAAAGTGAAAGATGACAGATAAAGACAGACAGACAAACAAGAGAGATGGCTACAGGACAGAGTAAGCCTGGAGTGGTGCAGTGAGCAAATACGGAAGATGGGCAGCCGAACACCAGAAGACAGAGAGAGTCAGATAGAGGTTCTGCCTGGATCCCTCAAAGGGATGTGACCATACCTACACCTGGATGTTGGCCTTCTGGCTTCCAGAGCCATGTGAAAACACTTTCTAGGTTATTGCTATTTTATTACAATTTGTTTACTTATTTACTTGTTAGGGTCCAGATGAATTCTTTTCTCAGGCACAAACCTTGACTGAGAGATGGCTCCAAGACCACTAAAGCTGCAGGCATGGAACAACCAATCCTGGGGCTGGAGAGATGGCTCAGTGATTAAGAGCACTGACTGCTCTTCCAGAGGTCCTGAGTTCAATTCCCAGCAACCACGTAGTGGCTCACAACCATCTGTAATGGGATCCGATGCCCTCTTCTGGTGTGTCTGAAGACAGCTACAGTGTGCTCATATACAATAAATAAATAATATGGAACAACCAATCCTCTAAGGAGAAATGCCCTCCAGTGCAAATAGCACCAGGACAGGTGAGTGTGGACAAAGGGCTCAAAAAGACTGTTCGTTGAAGCCTTGCTAGCTAGATGCTCTATAAACAGCAGTGGCGGTGGGGAGCAGGGGACTGTTGTTCTTTCCTGAAGTGAAACCAGAGTTCTCTCTGTCTTACCATTATCTTTCTTTCTGGTCCCTGTGATGTCCGTGACTGTGCTTGCCATAGTATTTATTTATGTATTTACATTTTTTTTAATGTGGATGTGTGTATGAATGTATGTGCATGTATGTGAATGTGCAAACTCAGAGGCTGGAAGAGGGAATCGGGTGTCTATCACTGTTTACCTGTTCCTTTGAAATAAAAGTCCATCCCTGAATACAGGACTCATGTTTTCTGAACTAGACTAGGAATCAGTGAGTCCTCGTGGTCCTCATGTCTACACCTCCAAGAAGCTAGGTACAGTTACAGGGGGCACCTGGTGTGTTAAGTGGGATAGGCTCCAAGCAATGGTCTTTATGGTTGCACATTGAACACTCCTAACCACTGGGTCATTTTTCGGCCTTCTGTAGTTTTAAGTAGGAAAATACAACAGTATCTAGTAACCAGTGCTGCCAACATAATTGTGGGCTTGTCACATGTTCAGAGTGCTATACACAGACTCATTTTAAACTCAAGCTAGCGTTTGCATGGGGAACTGTTATTCTCATTCTACATATGAGGAATTAGCATCAGATGAGATATTGGGTCATGAATCCAGATTTGTTCCCCAGCTGGGAGATGCTCAACCAGGCTCTAACCCAGGTAGTCCAGCTTCCAAGGCCCAAGTCAGACTCACCAACCAGAAGCTCTGAGAGTGGAAAAGCCAAACCGAGTTGAACACACAATCTTCAAGAGATGGTATGAACCATCAGACTTTACTCAGCCATGAATCAGAACAAAATCGAATCATTTGCAGCAATGGATTGAAAACGAAAGACCTTACGTTGAGTGAAATGAGACAGAAAGACAAATGGTGCATGTCCTCACCTCTATGCAGAAGCTGAAGTTTATCTCCTAGGACTGAAGAGCAAATGTTAGCACCTAGGAAGGGTCTGGTGAGTGGAGAGGTGGGGTGAGGGAAGGGGTGCATTAGGAAGAGGGAATAACTTCCAACGTTCAGTAACATAAGAGTAAGAAAAACGTTTTTCAGCTATTAACTAAATGTATTAAACAAGCTAATAGAGAGGATTTTGAATCTTCCTAACGTTTTGATATATGTCTGATATCTGTGCCTTACCATGATCTGATTATTATACATTGCATATATGTCCTAAAATGTCACCATTATTACACAAATGTGTACAATCACTATAGTCTCATAAAATACAAAGTAATAGGACTGAGAGGTGGCTCAGCCATGACACTGTCACACATGGATGACAACCTGGTTTAATCTGCAGAATCCACATGGAAAACTGGGAAGGAAGGCACCCAGTTGGAATCTAGGGGCTGCATACAGTGATATCACTGAGACTTAGTGGACAATCAAACTAGTTGAATCTGCAAGATTGGGCCAGTAAAATATCCTGTCTCAAAATCCAAGATAAACAGCTAGCTACAATTGACCTCTGGCTTCCAAGTACAGGTTCATAATATATACATATAGCACACATAATTTATATTTGATAAAACAAATGAAGGGGCTAGTTTCATAGATAGCCCCATCCATAAAGGGCTTGCCACACAAGCAGGAGGACCTGAGTTCAGATCTCATCACTCCCCTAAAAGTCAAGCACACGGGCATAGCTGGAAGAAATGAGACAAGATCGTACAGGGACATACTATGTCTCTCTCAAAAACTAAGGTGAAGAGCAATGGCAAAAGACACCAGGAGTTGACCTACAATTTCCATGTGTGAACACATACACACAAAACAACTAAATAGATGGTGCAAATGCACAGTATCCCATTACCTACCAGGGGAGCAGAAACGAACCTGGAGATCTTACAGGGTGATCAGGAAGCCTAGCCCTACAATAGTAAGAAATGACATTGTTTGGATTCTAAGGCAGTTGCTAGTGCTCTCAATTAAAATGTTAAAGCCTTAACTGACAGTGAAGATCACAGGGGACATAGAGCAACATCCCTGGGTTGCCAGCAGACCCAGAGCTTCAGAGAGTATTCAGAGACAGATAGGAGGTTTGTTTCCACTCCCAGACTGTCCAGTAAGTGGACTTACAGCAGTAGCAGCAGCAGCAGCGACAAGAGTGTTAAAGAGAGCGGGCTTGCTGATTTCAGCTTTGTGCCTCTTTGAAAGCATTTTCTTCATAGTGTGCTATGGCGTTTGCTGGAAACCTTATAAAATTACTGCACTGATGTACAAATCATGTTGGTTGAAGAAAACAGGTGTGCTGACTGCCCAGAACCTTTCAAATCCTCACTGTCCCTGCTGTTGCCCTGCAAACTAGAAAGAAGCAGAGTGCAGCATGGGAGCAGACAGTCCTCCCTGTAAGCACAGCGCCTGAAGCTTTAAAAAAGATGCGTGAAGTGTCAAAATGTAGGTGGCACCTGAGGAACCACACCTGAGTTGTCTGCTGGTCTCTACATACACATGCACATGTGCATGGTCATATGCATGCACACACATGAACATACATGCGCACACACACACACACACACACACAAACATACACATAAGATGCTTGGAATGGAAGTTTCTCATCCAACAAAGCACCATCTCTCAGCCTTGTCACTTGCTGTGTCAAACTGTCAATTCTTTTCATTATTATTATTTTTGACCATTATATACACATACATGTGCACATACATGTACACATACATGTACAATGAAATTTAGTCATTTTCTTTTTCACATCCACTCTCTCACCCCTCCTTCCTCTCCTTCTGGAATCCTTCATCTCAACAAGCCCCTCCTACTTTCCTGCCTTGTTTTCTATGAGACCCACTGCTTACGACTAGGGTCGCTTACATGAGCATGAACGAGAGGGACAACATATGTGGCTACACCACTGAAGAAAAGAAGCCCACTCTCCCAGCCATCCGTAACTGCTAATAATTCCTAGTGATATGTTTTGTAATGCGGTGGCATGACGTGGCAAGAGGGTGTGCCTTAGTAGGCCCATGCTGAGGCACTCCCTCCTGAGGTACCAGTCATATAATGAATCTAGTATAAAATGAAGTTTATTTGGGGGCATGAAAAGGGGGTGCGAAGGGAGCAGAGAAAGAAAAGGGACAGAGGAGGACTGAAAGAGAGAGTATAGAGAAAAAGAATGACCAGAAAAACGTGGATTGGAGGAGCACAGAGAAGGAGGGAAAGACAGAGTGAAGGGGGTCAGAGAGAGAGAGAAAAGGATCAGAGAAAGAGAAAGGGAGGCAGTCCTTTTAAAGCAAGCCAGGCTGGTACCTGGCTGTTGCTTGGTAACTGTTGGGCGGAGCCTAGAATAAAGGATAACACCCAGGGAGGAGTAGAACTGCATTAGCCCCTCTTCCATCTGATATAAAGTAGTGACAGGCTCAGTCCTATCAGGACTTGTGAAAATAATCAAAGCGGAAATAAATGTATAACTCCAACAGCCACGTCATGTCCGGAGGATAGCTATTTGCAGCATACTTCCTTTCTGCCCCTTCTTCTGTGATATCCCCTGAGCCTGGAAAATTTGCTATAAATATCCCATTTAGGGCCGGTTACCCCACCCTCACTTATTCTTGGCACTTCGACCAGCTGCGAGCTTCTGCATTAACAGCATCCCACTGCAATAAGAGGGTCCTCTGTCAGAGGTTGAGAGCAGCACTCGTGCGTATGTAAGTGTTTAGAAGGAGGTTTATGGTGGTCTGAATAGGCTTGGTCCCCATAGACTCAGGTATTACAATGCTTGGCCCAGGGGGAATGGCACTACAAGGAGGTGTGGCCTTGGAGTGGGTGTGGCCTTGTTGGAGTAGGTGTGGCCTTGTTGAAGGAAGTGTGTCCCTGTGGAGGTGGGCTTTGAGGTGTCTTAGTGTGGAATCAGAGTCTCCTCCCGGCTGCCTGAGGAAGACAATCTCCTCCTGGAGATGTACAACTCTCCGCTCCTCCAGCACCATGTCTGCCTGGACGCTGCCATACAACAAAACCCTAAGATAAGGTTTGACAACACATCTATTTGATCTCTGTCATTCTTTGTCATAGGGCTGCCCTGTGCATTGTAGGATGCTTGGCAGCATCTCTGACCCCCACCAACTATATGCCAGGAGTATCTTTGCCCCAGCTGTTGACCAAAAATGTAAATTCAGAAAGACAATCACCCTCTTTGCCACAACCAAGGACTACTAATCTACACAGAGGCATAGAGAACAGAAATGTGGGTCCATCAGCTTGGGGAAATCTATGCTCATAAAACTGACTGGTTAAATAGCAAAGATGCAATAGCACATCCCTCTTTTCTACATCAGCTCTGTTCATATCCCCAGAGCCTGTATTTAACCACTAATAATAAAAAAAAAAAAATCTTCATGTACCCACTAGTACAATAGAGGCATGATTGTTTTAGGGATAATCAACAATTTTCTGATAGAATTTGAAGGCCACTCCATAGGTGGGAAGTCCTATCACACCTAGTCAAAAGCCTGTGGCTGGGGAGGTCATGGGCCCTTCGGGAGATGTTGTTTTGCTAAGTAGATTTGTCATATTGCCTTCTAAATAATCATGTTTATACCCAGGAAGTCAACCCTCCCCTAGGAAGGATTTCACACTTAACTCCTAACCGCTTAAAGTGTTGACAATAATTGACTGTTGAGGACTCCTCCTGAAATAAAACATCTGTATCACTCCTCCAAGGCTCAGGAAATATTGCAGAAGAGGCAGCAGAAAGCATGGAAGACCAAGAGGATGGGAGGCAGTGTTGGGGCTGGTTTTCCTTGTCCAGCATCGTGCCAGCAGCTTGTTAATAAAAGTACCAGGTCTCTGTGTCTTTTATTCAGGAGTTATATGGGCTAAAACGGATGTAAAAATACCCTGCAGACATCTGGGAGCAAAAGGAAGCATAGAACCCGCCCCCCAAAATTACTCCAATAAGTCACGGCATAATAAGATGACCTATGGACACAAACATGGCCCTTGTACACGTAAATTTGAAGCAGCTGTGGTTACTTCCACATCACTTGTGCAAGACTGAGCCAATAAAACTTCCATGATAGACAGAGAAGGGCTTTTGAGGCCACACCCCTTGCTGAGGAGCTATTGACTGCTGCATTGTGGGAAAGGGAAGTCAGTTTCTCAGGTGCTGCTAAGTACCCCTTGCTCCAGTATAGAGCCCAGCATCCTTGCTCCTGCAAACAAGTCCACTTAAACTCAGTGAGTCGTTTAGCAAGAGTAGGAGTAGAAAGACTAAAAGCAAGGGTACTAATGTTTTTACATGCCACCCTATGTGTTAAGTCAATTTCGAAAAAGACATGAAAGGCAGACTTTCGAGAAGGATCCAGAGGGAGTGAGAGGGGAGCAAGCAAAGTAATCAGGAGTGAATGAGATTAAATACATTATATACATACATGACAAGGTCCACAAATAAATTTTAAAATACTCAAAATAAAATACAAGGAAATATATTCTTTCCCCCATTTCTGTCTTCTTGTCTTGTCTTTCTCAACACTACTGTGCTCATTTTCCCATTCTCTCCTTCTCTCACGAGTTTCCTTGACCGGTTCATTGGTGGTCTAACAGGTATTATCTCTAAATCTTCACTCAGCTTTCCACAGTTATATTATATTTGTATTGTTTTAATATCCTAGAAGGAATGGAAGAGAGATAAATGATAAATAGATAGATAGATAGACAGACAGACAGATAGGCAGATAGATGATTGATAGTAAATTGATAGATGATTGATACATAAATACAAAGATGATAGATAAATAGATAATAGATGATAGATTGATAGGTGATACATAATAGATACATACATATATAGATAATAGATTGATAGATGATAGATATATAATAGATAGATTGATAGATGATAGATACATACATACATAATAGATGATAGATAGATTGATGATAGATACATAGATGATAGATAATAGATGACAGATTGATAGATGATACATAATAGATAGATACATACATATATAGATGATAGATAGACAGATTGATAGATGATAGAAAGATAATAGATAGATTGATAGATGATAGATACATACATGATAGATACATACATACATACATACAGAGGTACATAGATAGATAATGGATAGATACATAGATACATAGATGATTGATAGAGGATAGATAGATACATAGATGAATGATAGATACATACATAGATGATATCTGATAGATAGATAGATCCCATATCTGAGACAGTTAGGATTCAATCTATCCCTTTCCTTATGTCCCTTTCACAAGACAAGATCCAAAATCCAGCCAATCTTCAAGCTAGCACTTCACCGTTGATATCTTGCTCCTCCCTCACACTCACTGAGAATAGCCAAAACACTCTTCCTGGGATCCATCCTCTCTTTCCACTTCTGCTTCCTTACTTGAACAGTCATTAGTCATTACCACTTCCATGGCATCTCAGCAACTCTCTCTACCCCAATACTGGAATCCCCTGATGTGTTTCATGATAGGAGAAGGGCAGAGATGAAGCCTGGAGCCAGCCAGTAGAGGACCTTATCTCTCGGAAAGAGATTTCACACAATTCTAACATCTTGTCAAACCACCTTGCAGGACAAATGGAAGCCAAACAACAGGGCAAGCCCATACCTTGACCAGGACTGCTTACTTATATGTACTTCTTGTCCTCTATTTAAAACTAACCACTGTTTGACTGTTGAGTGTCTTCATCTGAGTCAGCTGCTGGGTGGAGCTTCTCAGAGGACAGCCGTGCTAGACTCCTGTCTGCAAG
This sequence comes from Rhynchomys soricoides, assembly GCA_019843965.1. NCBI lineage: Eukaryota > Metazoa > Chordata > Mammalia > Rodentia > Muridae > Rhynchomys > Rhynchomys soricoides. The sequence goes on along the minus strand of JADRCH010000032.1, from coordinate 3,410,341 downwards.
CATAACAGATATTAATACTATCAGGGATATATAAATATATTAATATTACCCGGGATTCTTGCTTGCCCATGGGATGGATGGGTCTCAAGTTGGGGCAGTTATTGGTTGGCCATTCCCTTGGTCTCTGCTCCATCAGCCATTCCTGCATCTCTTGTAGACAGGATAAATATTGGGTCAAAAGTTTTCTGGGTGGGTTGCTGTCCCTGTTGCTCCATTGGCACTCCTGCCTGGCTACAGGAGGTAGCTTTTTCAGGTTCCATATCCCCAGTGCTGTGAGTCACAGCTAAGGATACCCCCATTGATTCTTGGGCACCTCCCTTAACCCAGGTGTCTGTCTCATCCTTGAGATGCCCTCCACCTCCCGACCTCCATCAGTTGCAGATTTCCATTCATTCTCATGGCTGTCTGGCCATCCCTCCTATCCCTCCCCACACCTGAACCTGAACCCCCCAATTTCCCTCCCCATCTCCTCTCCCACCCAGTTCCCTCCTTCTATCGGGCCCTTACAATTACGACGGAGTTTGGGGACTCTTATGAAAGAATAGGAGGATCTGTAAGGATAAAAGCAGCAAACTAAATGACACTAATTCAGAAGATGGGACATTCTCTAGTGTGTCCATTCAAGACTTCTGAGCAATGAAAACAGAAGAGACTGTCGTAAGTTCTAACAGATTTCAAGGGCGAAATGTCCAACTGCACTAAATTATCTAGGATTAAATCTTCCTGTGGACAAACCATCAGTCAAGGACACTGTGTTGTCAACTATCAACATCCCTTCCCCTAGAAGAACTTGCCTGATTGCCCGAGGTAGATCAGTACTGTAACCAGTTCTGGGTACAAGCTGTAATCTTAGCTCTCTAGAGGTAAAAATAGGATTGTCACAAGCTAAAGGCCATCCTGCCCTAGATAGCAAGTTCTAGAACAACCAATGCTACACAGAGAGTCTCAGTCTTAAAGTAACAACAATAAAAATGAATAAGTAAAACATTAAAAAAAACTAGCACTTGTTCCAATGAGCTTAGGAGAGCAATGGACCACTTTGTCCTTCTTTCCAATGTGATCACATCGAGTAAATCTCCTGTCTCTGTTTTTCACTGTTATCTGTCTAACTGGTGTATTGTGGATGGAGTTAGGCCTAGCTTGTTGAGACTTCTGGGTCTAGGGTTATGACCTTTCAATTGTGGTAACAATAAAATCTACAGTGGGATAATACTCAGTCTCAAAAAGGAAGTAGAACATCAACATGTGCTGCAACATTGATGAACATTAAGGACAGCATACAAAGTGAAATAACCCAGCGGCAGGAAACACTTTGTACCTCCACTTATATGAGTTAACTAGAGTAGTCAGAAAGCAAACTGGTGGCACCAAGCCCTTGGAAGCAGATGAGTATGAAGGTCTTGTTCAGTGGATGTTGTAATAGCCTAGCTCGGTCATCTTGACAAGTTCAAATAATCATCTAGAAGATAAGCCTCTGAGTGAGCCCTTGAAGAAGTTTCAAGGTTTGACTAACTGATATGGAAAGGGCCACCCTAAATATGGTGGTCCATTCCAATGGCTGGGGTCCTGGGCTGAATACAAACGAGAAAGCAAGCTAAGCACCAGCATTCACCCTGCTCTGCTTCCTGACTGCTGGTGCAATGTCACCTGCTGCCTCACACCCTGTCACCTTGCCTTCCACTCCATTACGAACTGTACCCTCAAACTGTTAACCAAAATAAATCCTTCCTTCCCTAAATTGCTTTTGTCAGATATTTTGTGTATGTAGCAATGTGAAACATGAAAAACACAGGTCCAGAGTTTCAGTTCTACAAGAGGCAAAAGTTCTCAAAAGCTGTTGCACAGCAACAAAAAAACAAAACAAAACAACAAAAAAAAAAACAATGAAAATAAACACTACTTAAGACTCACTTAAAACAGGGGAATGGTAAGTTTCATGAGATATAGTTGTTACTGCAAACAAGATATTTTAATGGCAATCTGCTTGCACGACTCCCCTGGATAAACTCTTCCCTGGCTCATTTTCTCTTCTGTTCTTCTTGGAGCCATCTTTAAAACACCTCTTTGCCACATCACCCTGCTGCAAGCAAAGTGTCTCAGTTCTCGGAAAGAGCACCTCTTTGTTCCCGCCTTAGCTCACATGGCCCCTAACATTACCCCTGAGGCATACGCATTAAGTAACTGTTGCCCATTTTCCACTTCAGCTCACCCTAAGAAACTGTGACTACCCTCCCCCATCCCTACAAGCACTCAGCACTTTTGCATTGCTGTGTCTCTAGGGATGAATGTTGCCATCCATCATTTATCAGCTCATTTATCAATTTATCACTCGTCGAAGCCTAGTGCTGTACTTCAAGAGCAATGCTGTCAAATTACATTTTCTTCACTTCATTCCACCTGCAATGAACGTTATCTGTTTTCCTCCAAATCTGGTTCTTTTTATAATCTTCTCAATAAATTTCTCAAGTCGCCTTCACCCTGCCCTGCCTATGTTAGACCTTTCTATACACTTTATTCCCATGACTTCTGGGTTCTAAACTTTAGCATCAATGTTCAGTGTTCCCAGATGGTAGGCAGGAAGACCAGGTACCATTCAAAAGTCTTATCTCTGAGGCTGGAGGGATGGCTCAGTGGTTAACAGCATTTGTTCTTCTTATAGTGGACCAGAGTTTAGTTCCTGGCATTTATTCAGGTGACTTACAATTGCCAATAACTCCAGCTCTAAGGGATCTGAATCCCTCTTCGATGGGCATCCAAACACATGTGGTGTTCCAACCAGATTGAGTGCATGCACACGCACACAGAAACACAACATATACACACATACACACATAGACACAGATAAATAAATAAAAAAAATTAAGAGATAAAAACTCCATCTCTAATAAGAGTAAATGTGGTAAAAGTGCCCACTTGGAGGTGTTTGTATGGGGCTTGCAGGATCACTTTTTAATCTACTCCTCTGAACCATGAAAGCGCTAGTTTCTGGACCTCATCTCCACCTGTTTTAAAGTGAATGCCTATTGCTGCTACTCACTTTCAGAGAGCTGGACCTTCAGATCAGGAGGGGGCTGCCATTTGAGACAGTTTACTGCCCCCACATTTCAATAAACACAAGAACATGGTACCGTGACTGTCTAGCTGTCTTTTCAGGAACGAAGGCACTGTAAACAGCAGACACCCATGCCTTGACCCATTTTGATATCAGGCTGCTGAAACCATGGACTCCAAGAAACTGGAATTTTCTTCAAGAATCTCATGCTAGGAGAAAGGAAGAGCTAAGGGTCCTGGTGCCAGCCAGATGAAAAGCGAGTCTCTCACAGAGATTTCACACAGTTCTGATAGCTTATCAGCTTCCAGGAGAGACTGGAGCCCAGGCAATGATGGTGGGCAGGGGCACACATTGACCAGGAAAGCTTAACTGGACATATTCCCTGCCCTTTACCTAAACAAGTCTTATATCAGTACTGTGAAGATGGTCTTGCAGCTAGAGGGTCCACTCGACCTCTTTGTTCCTCTTTCCCATGTGACCACAGTGAGCAATTCTCCTGTCTCTGCTTCTCTCTGCTATTTGTTTCATTAACTGATTTCTGGAGAACAGGGAGGTGAGCCTCACTGGTTAGAAGGGCCAGAGCCCATGCTCTGATCATAACAACTCCACTAACTGGTTGGGGTACAAAGGGAAGCATCATGCCAGACAAAAAACAGGATCCAGTGATGGTATTGGTAAGAGCCTTTCTCGTGCTTTTCTAAGTTAAAGATGGGCAAGGTAGTGTCACCACACTCAGCAAGGTAAAGGTTGGCTCATTTGGGTAATTACATGGGCACTGGAGTGATCTGTAGCAGAATATGGGAGATGTGTCAAGGTTGACCTATGAAAGCAGCCCATTGGCAGAGGAAGCCTGGAAACTCTTCCCTACCAGGGCTATGTGTAGCAAAACAGCATGTGCCAGAAAAGACAGCAAGATTATCCCAAGGTGGATACGAGGGAAATGACTCAGAAAGGAACCAGAACTCAGGTGGCACCAGGCTTTGAATCTCAAACCTTAGCTCTCTAGCCCACTTCTAGTCCCAGAAGTACTTTTAGGAATAAATTACCTCTATTTGCATCAGTTGCTATGTAGTCTTGGTCCAAGTCTTTGTTTCAGGATAGAAGAACTCAAAAATCTCAGAAGACGCCCTTCTTGACTCAGATCAATGCCTGTGACAGACAGGCTGTCCCATTGTCTGATGCCTTATGCTGGAATGATTAAGCAAGAGAGTTGGTTTCCTGGATGTTAAGGTCCTGATTCAAGAGAAGGCTGGGGATCATGGTGACTGGATTAGTTGATCTGTCTAAAGCAAGGCACTCACAGAACATCTTCCCACATCTCTATGAATTTGCCATCCTTGGGAGGGCAGCTTCTTTCTAGTCAGTGAAACATCAACATGTCAAGGCATCATGAAAATCAAGAAACACAATTGACACCTACCCCTACAGTGGAATCAGGTATGGTATGGCTGTGGGGAGGACCAGAAAGACAGAAGAAATAAAGATAATACTGTGCTAATTGCATTGTGAATGCCTCTATTTTTACAGACTTGGGAAGAAAGAATCTTCTGGCCATAGATTAAAAATACCCATGAAATTTCTGAGAAGTAAGCTACTAACACATTTGCCTTAAATTTCTTTTTATATGAAGTGATAAATATACATTTCCCCCATGGAGAATATTTATGAAAAGTTTTCTGGGAAATGTCTTTTTTGCTAAATATAAGATCTCTAGGGACAGCTCAGGAATGCTGCCTCCTGAACACACTGTCAATTGTGACCTGCCCATGTGAATTACCATATTTTTTCATTGCAACTCACTTCCTTTAATGTTATATATTTTCTGCTAATGGTGTGAACGGGATGGAAACTGGCAGTTTTAATGGTGTATGATCTATGTTCTGCCTAACAGTTAAACTGGGAGGTTTTGCATTGAGGAAGCAGCAGTCACTGTGGCCTTCAGGAACTTCAGAGTGACTTTAAGCAGAGGGAATTTTGCTAGTGACACAGAGTGTGAATTCAGTTACCATAGTGAACAGTAGCGGGAACCAAACAGACAGACTTTGATGGCTTAGAAACTTCTGGAGCATTAATTGTGCCTCCTCTCGCTCCCACTTCAGGTCCTCTACCTCTGTTACACAATCCTTTTTTCTAGGTGAGCTCCTGGTCCCTTCCAGGCTTTCTGGAACTGATTGTCAATTCAAATCATTCCACAGTATGATAATCCAGCAGAAGCGTGGCAGCTACCAGTATATGCCTGCCTTTTGAAAACCAACAGTTTTAAAGTAGGATGCCCTGGACCAGAGAGACTGCTCAGTGGGTAAAGGGATTTGCAGCATATGCCTAATGGCCTGGGTTCAGATGCCCCAGAAAGGGAGAAGCCACGGGTAGAAGACTAGAACCAATGCCTGAGGTTGTCCTCGGATCCTCATGCATGCATTGTGGTACACACACCCTCACATACCAACATGTACATACATAAAAATAATAAGCTATAGAGCAAATGGGCTGTGCCACCAGACAGACATAAGAGCTGGCAAAGTTGAGTAAGCTTAGACCCCAAGAATCTCAGAGATCTGAGACCAGTAGAAGTAGAGCATCTCTATACCTGTCTCTGTACCTGCTATAGAACACATAGCCATGACAATCCAACAAGAAGACCATGGGCAGTCAATCATGTAAAGTAGCTCCTGGAGTTTTTTTCCATGCTAATGGGGTATCTAGATAGTGTCAAGCCTTTAGCCAATGAGATTCCCTTCCTGGCTATTCCCTCCCACAAAACCACCCTTGTGGTGGTTTGAGAATTCTTGGCCCAGGGAGTGGCACTATTAGGAGGTATGGAGTAGGTGTGGCCTTGTTGGAGGAAGTATGTGTCACTGTGGAGGTGGGCTTCGAGAGAGCATCCTCCTAGCTGCCTGGAATCCAGTCTTCTCCTATTTACCTTCGGAACAAGATGTAGAACTCTCAACTTCTACAGCACCATGCCTGCCTGGACACTGCCATGCTTCTGGCCTTGAGAGTAATGGACTGAACCTCTGAACCTGTAAGCCAGCCCCAAATAAATGTTCTATAAGAGTTGCCTTGGTCATTGTATCTCTTTACAGCAATGAAAACCCTAACTAAGATATCCTGATTCACCTTGAATAAAGTTTATGCCTTCACATTCACCATCAAATAAAGCAATATGAACAAGCAAGAATTGTCTCAGAGAACTGCTTCATTAAGGATCCCTTCGAGGGAGGCATTCAACTAAAGAGCCACATCTAAGACTCCCAAAGAAAGCTTTCTCCCCCTCCAGCCCCTCTGGTACTCTCAACACTTGCTCCCAATAAGACCAGATTCCTCTCCTAGGCTCTGCCTCCTCCTCTCCACCTGACAAGCAGATGTCCCTAGGGGAAAGGTAGATCTCAGACCCCCAGTTCCTGACTCCCTCTTCCTTTGGTTCACCAGAGACACTTAGGTACCCAGAGAGGAGACCAGGAACCACTGTGGACCCCTGTTTCAGACTTTGTCCCACCTTCTCCCGGTGATGTGCTGGCAATGCCTGGGGAACCACCAGAAAAGAAGCAGAATGCAGTTCTGCAATAAGCTAATTAGTTAATTGATATAGGATGCCCAAGAGTCCCTGCATCTAGCAGGTAAAGACCCCATCCCACACTGCAGCCCTGTATTGCCACCCTTCTCAGTCCTAGCACTACCATTCCTCAGAGGACCAGTGGAGGAAATTATTCTGCAGTGATGTTTGCTTGTCCAGCACTCCTGTTCCCCATTTCCATCATCACACTCTTTCTGTGTGTGCTTATGTGAGTGTGGGAGGGTGCATACGTGTTGGAAATGCACACATGCATATGATGTACTCTTGCATTTGGGGGCTATAGAACAAATGTAAATGTCATGGATTTGAGGCTCAAAGGAAACATTGAAGTGGGTTGTCATTTGGGGTAAGAAGTTAAAATAGCTACTAATATGGACAGATAGCAGCAAGGCAGGAGCTCTTAGGACAGACAGACCTCTCCTTCTGTCTTGGAGAATAGGCTTTAGAGCAGGAGCCTGTAGTCAGGCTGTCCCCTATTTCTAGGTGACAGGGAAAGAAATGTGCAACTCTGAAGATGTGTCACCATGATAGTTCTCTCATGTCCCTGGGAGCCTGGCAACTGAGATCTGTAAAGTTCCTTGAAAAAAAGGCACCTGCTATGTTTCCTCTGGAGTCTGGGTATCTGAGGTTGGGGATTCAGTCTCTGGGTAGGGGCCTTTCCATTTTTCTTTACAAAAATAAAAAGGCTGCTCTACATGATATGACCCAAGCAATGACCTGGACTAGATTAACACATCAGGGATCATTCCCCAGTAACCTTCTACCTCTTGTTTAAGATAGGGTCTCCCATCAACCTGAGTCTCAGCCAAGGAGGCTAGACTAGCTTTCCAGTGGGCTTCCAGGGATTCAGAAGCAGGCCAGATGTGTTGCATTGATTCTGGGGAACACATCAGAAAGAAGAGCTTTCTCCTTCTTTGCTGACTTGTTTTGGAGACCCACTGTGTTCAAGATCATTCCTCTATTAAGGCATGGAAATAATTAGTTCAAATTCCACTTTGAGGGCTAAAGATGTAGATCAGTTAATAGAATGTTGTCTAGTATACACAAAGCTGGGTTCAGTCTCCAGAACTACATACATTGGACATAAGGAACTCAAACAAGACAGGTTCTTGGAGGCAGGAGCTGACACCGAGGCCATGGAGGGGTGTTGCTTACTGGCTTGTGTCTCATGACTTGCTCAACTTGATTTCTTATAGAACTCAAGACCACCGGCTAGGAGTGGTCACACACACAATGGCCTAACCCTCTCCCATCAATCTAATTGATCTTTGGGTCTAATTAAGAAAAGACCCAAAGCACTGGTGGTGAACATGGCTGCCTTCCAAGAACTTGACCCAGGTTCTATTCTTGGCCAAAGCATAGTGGTGGTGCATGCCTTTAATATTAGCATTTGGGAGGTAGAGGCCATTGGATCTCTGTGAATTCAAGGCCAGCCTGGTCTATGGAGCAAGTTCCAGCACAGCCAAGGTTACACAGAGAAACTCTGTCCCAAAAACAAATAGAAAGAAAGGAAGGAAGGAAAGAAGGAAGAAAGACAGGCAGTAAGGAAGGGAGGGGGGAGGAAAGGAGGGAGGAAGGGAGGGAAAAAAAGAAAATTCCCTACAGGCTTGTGTACACATGTAGCTTATGAAGGCATTTTTCTCTATTGAGGCCCCCTCCTCTGTGATGACTCTAGCTTGTGTCAAGTTGACATAAAACTATCCAGTACACCGACCTTCATCTGATTGTCTACCCCACATAATAGTGAGTAATTTACTCTAACATCTGAGGGCTGAGAAGATGACTAAGTTGGCAAAATGCTTGCCATTCAAGCATGAGGACCTTGGTTGAAAAAAAGCATGGTGTGACGATGCCTCCTTTTAATCCAAATGCTGGGGAGGCAAAGACAGAGGGGTTCCTGACCCTTCCTAGCCAGCCAATCCAGCCAAATCCGCAAGTCCCAGGTTAAGTGAAAGACTCTGTCCCAAAACAAAGCGGATAGAAACATATGAGATGCCTCAGTAGGCAAAGGCCCTTTCCATGCAAACCTGGAGACCTGAATTCATGGCTCTGAGCCCACATGAAGGTGGAAGGGGAAAACTTACTTCTAAAATTGTCTCTGGCCTTCACACTTACTCTGTAGCATGCACACACCCACCACACATACACATACACACACACACACACACACACACACACACACTTCAACTATTTTAAATCTTTAAAATAGTGAAGAGTGGCTGAGAAAGAAACCTGTGTTGACCCCTGGACTTCGCAGGCCTGCTCACTCATGTACACAGACAAATAAAGCCCTTTGACTATCCATATTAATCACATATAAAATAAAACTTGTTACATTATCATCTAAGCTAAGCTTCCATGATGAGTTGCTAACAAGAGCATAATTGGCCTTGTCAATTTCTCTCTAATGTCTACCGAGTACCTGGCACACAGTAGGAACAAAACCAATCCTTGGTGAGTATACATCTGATGAACCAATGACTCAGCCACTGTAGTTTGAAGAAATGTCTATATTTTTGAGCACACACTGCAGTATTACTCTTTCCTCTTACACTCACTGTAAACCTAATAGACTGGCCCAGCAATTCTCCTAGAAAGTATTTCCACAGACATACTCACACAGATTTAACCTGACTTCAGAACGAGACTGTTCATTACACTGTGATTTGTGAAAGTGCAGGTCAGGAACAGATGTCTGTCCACACAGCGTTAGGCTAAATTAACTCAGTCAAGGAGATTTCGAGGGAGGAGAAATTTCTTCATGTACTAATGTGGACAGATCAACAAAGTGGATAGGCCACTATGCAAGAAAAGCAAGAACAACAGAGACTATACAACTTATTACAGTTGTGTAAGAAATAGAAAGGACAGGATATGCAACAGAAATCAATATTTCCTTCTGTATAGATGTATTTATACATGACCCATATCTTTAAAGATATATGAGTCATCTTACTGGATGATAGGCAAAGGGACAAAGCTGAGATAAGATAAAAGTAAGAATGATTTCCTCACCACATATCCACTTATATCTTTGTAATTTTGAACCACACGAGCGTGTTACTATGGTAGTTAACTTTAATTGTCAACTCGTCACAATCTAGAATCACCCGGAAAAGGAACCTTGATTGAGGAGTTGTCTGCATCAGGTTATCCTGTGGACAAATCTGTGGAGGATTGTTTTGATTGTTCATTGATGTAGGAAGACCCAGTGCATTGTGGGTAGCAACATTTCATGGGCTGGGCTCTGAATCATGCAAGGGTATGGAAAGCCTGAAATCAAGTAAGTAGGCACCAAAGGCACATTTATTCCTCTCTGCTAAGGACTGGGGATGTGATTACCTGCTTTTCATCCCTGCTTCAATTTCCCTTCAGTAATGGACTGTAACCTCAAATTGTAAGTCCAATAAACCTGTCATCCCTTAAGAAGTTTTTACTCGGGATACTTTATCACAGTGACAGAAACGAAACGAATAATTACAGATAGAAAAAAATGCATTAAAGGTAGGAAGGTAGGGCTGGTGATGTGCTTAAGTTGTTAGGGAGCTTGGCTAGGTATCAGTTACTCTTCTGGTTGCTATGACAAAATAACTGAAAAAATAGCAGAAGGGCAGAAGGGTTTATTTTGGCTCATGGTTCAAGGGAAGTTCAAGATGGCAGGAAAGGTATAGCAGCAGGAACATGAAGCTTCTGGCCGCTGAAGTCAGGACCACAGTCAGCCAGGTACCTCTCTTCTTGCTATATAGTCTAGGACCCCATCTCATGGAATGATGCCATCCACAGTTACAGTGAGCCCATCCCACCTCAAGTACCCTACTCTGGATAACCTCAGCCTACCATGCCTAGAGGCTTGTCTCTTAGGTGATAACGGAGCCTGTTTAATTGTCAGCCTATATTAACCATCACACTCATCCTGCACAAAGCCCTTGGTTTGCTTCCCCAGCACTGCATAAACTAGGTGTCATGGTGTTTGTCTATCATCCCTGTCCTTGGGAGGTAGCGACAACAAGATCGAAAATTCAAGGTCATTCACTCTCTGCTATGTAGTTGTTTTGAAGTCAGTCAGGGATATGAAACCCTGCCTCAAAAAAAAGAAAGAAAGAAAGAAAGAAAGAAAGAAAGAAAGAAAGAAAGAAAGAAA
>JADRCH010000032.1:3332795-3399564 GCA_019843965.1 Rhynchomys soricoides | reverse complement strand
AAAGAAAGAAAGAAAGAAAGAAAGAAAGAAAGAAAGAAAGAAAGAAAAGAAGGAAGGGGGGAGGAAGAGAAGAAGCAATCTCCTTTGACACTTGGAATAAAGTTAAGCAAGTCAAAAGAGTTAAGTTGTTTCAACTGCTTTCAAACTCCACTCTGTTTCTTCTGGAGCCTAGTGATGACTGTCATAGTATTAGAAAATAATTATCTCTGCATTGTCCAGGGGAACACACAAAGAAAGCAAAATTCGATCTGCAAGCCAATTTCTTTAGTCTAGTGACTACACCTGGCCAAGATGGCCTCTGCCTTTTATCCTTGAAGTAGGTGGCAACTGCATCACATCCCATAGGTGGTACTTGACTTCACAGTCATACAATGAGCTAATTGGTAGAAAGCAGAAAGTTTCAGGGAATGTGGGCTCTTATGGGGCTACCTATTTTATTTGGAAAAAAATAGTTTCTCACAATCTCCCCTTTTTTATTTTTTATTTTACTTTTTTCTCAATTCCATTAGCAGACCCTGAACGTCCTGTCTCTGAATGTCTAGAAAGTGAAAGCTCTGTGAAGGATGGTGGGCTCACTTGTCAGTGGCTGTTCCAATGACTCTTTTGAATAGAGCCTGGCACAGAGGATACATAGGATTCTATTAAGATCAGTATTCCAATTATCATAATTAACGATGTTAAGCTTAAAGTCGTTATTCCCTTCCATTGACCACACACTGTTCCATGAGGTTAGGAAAAGGAGTCATCTATTTCTGAGCTTTTCACCAATTCCTTGGCAAGAGGATTAAGAGACTCTAGTAATGGTCCGGTCTGGAGCTGTGTTATCAGAAATGGAGGTGCAGATTTGTCTTTCTAATGTTACACAGACTCCACCTTTTTCATCTAGTGTTATGTTCAACAGTAGTCGATCTTCCCAAGCCATCTGGCTGGTGGAGTCCAGTTGCTCAGATGTCTCTTTTACTGCATCTCAGATACAGTTAACAAATCTCTGCAGTTTAGAATACGTATAATCAATCCAGTCTATGTTTTTTATTAACAATGAACCATCAAAATAGAACAGATTCAAAACTAGCTAAAATTTGTTTTCGGGTCTTAAATTCATCTGAGACTCCCCTAGGGACCTCCCATAGCATCGATAAAAGCGTGAGGGTTGAATGAGCCTCGTGGGGTTAAAAGTTTTCTACTCTTGAGAGTCCTTGAGGTGGGCTGGAATGGCTGAGTACCAGAGTGAAGAACCAGTTACACTTCAGTAGTCAGGTAATAACTCAAGCAGGGCTCCACAAAACCACCTGGAATTTACTTGTGGGGCTACCAGGGCTGGCTGATTGGTACCTGACACAGGTACCAGGTACCTGTCACAGTAGTGACAGGATCCATCGGGATTTGTTGCCTCTGATCTTGAAAGAGGGAGATCACGCAGAGGGTCATCCCACCAGGAAAGGAACTGTTGAAACTCATGGTCAGCCTGCTCCAGCACAGCAATCCCTTTGGCTTAATGAGTTAACACTCTATTCAAGCCTTCTCAATCAAGCACAGTCACCTCTACATAGCTTGCATAGAGAATGTCTATCTCAAATCTTAAATTTACTGATCATTTTTTTTTATCAGGGTCATCAATAATTATGAGAAAAGAGCTACAATTGGGTGACTGATAGTTGGGAGAATGCCTTGAATAAGTCAGAACTTTCTATTATTTCTCTTATTTTTGAGATTATGGTAGAGTTACATCATTTCTTCCTCTCCTTTCCTCCCTCCAAGCCTTGATCTCTTTCAAATTCATGGCCTCTTCAGTAACTGTTGTTATTTTTTTAATCACCATTCTCCTGAGGACTTGAAAGTCCATCTCCCAGGCCGGATAGTCGAAAATACATGATCCCAGCTTAGGCACAGCACTCGTAATTCTACTGAAGAGGCATATGCCTACCCTGACCAAGAGATATGCGCCATGTTTGTTTAGTATACGTCCTATGGCCAGATGATACCAGGGCACAGAGATGCCATAATACTTGAGTTATCTTTGATATTGTAGGTCAGGGGTCCCACATGGAAGACCAAGACATCAAAATTGACAGTTAAGGCTAAATTAGTTTTAGTCACATTCATGTTTTTTTGTTTTTTGTTTTTTTAAATTAGCCCCAGTAATCTTGGTAAGGAGTAAGAATCCTAGCAGAGCCGGGTTAAAGAAATCTAGCCGGCTAGATTCTTTTGCATTTTAGTGCATTTGGGTGGGATTAGTCCAATTTGACAATGGGGGAACAGAAACACAACAATCACAACTATAACACTGAATAAAATATGAATGTCCTTAACAACAGTGTGGAGACTGCATTGGGAGGAAAGATCAAGAGGCCTCACGGGGCAGTCAGTCATCTGTCTCTTTAGTACCTACTTTAGAGTTGGATCAGCCACTTTCTGTGTTCATGGAGAAGTTTGGCCAGCCTCTATGGGGAGTCCTCATCAGAGGGCACCCTCTTGACTGAAGTGTAGTGTGTCCATCCCTGCTCAGCAGTAAACACAACCATCTTGGTAGTGAGCAGAATTTAGTAGAGTCCTTTCCAGGTGGGCTTAAGTTTCCCTTCTTGTCAGATGTTGAAACTGTCAGCTGGCAGCAGCTGGTCTAGACTCTTAGCAATTTGGGTCACAAATTGTAACTGTGAACATCAAGCAATGTCATTTGGATTGTAAGTGACCTCCCCTCACTCCTAGGGTACAAGAAGTTGCTGAGAAAGGGAAGCCACAAAAGAGGTGGAAGGTTATGGGAGGCGTGCTCAGCACCTGTAGGTGGCACATGGCAAAGAAGGAAGTGGCCTTGGTGCCACCCAAGCATGATATGAGCTGAGATCAGACAGACCCATGACCCTCTTTGTTGGCTGGACTTTAAGACCCTTAGACACCAACTTATTAAAAATAGTTAATTCTGGTTTAAACATTAGTAGCCTTTTGACAGTGTCTTTGAAGTTGCTTAATCTCTCCTTAGTTGGGGCAGGGAGGGCTGTATTAAAAGTTACAAGTGAATCTCTGGGACTGCCAGAGGATTTGGTTTTCCCTTGTCTTGGAAAATCAGCTTCCTGGGAGCTCTTTTTTATGTACACTATTTCCTACTCTGGCTTTATAAGAGCTAATCTGTCAGAGCTTCAACACACACACACACACACACACACACACACACACACATGCACATATACACACAAATGCACATACTCACATATACACATGTACACACATGCATTCACACACACACACACACATATGCACACACAAATACACATACACACATATACACATGTACATGCATGCACACACACATACAAACAAGCAAACACATACATATATACACACTGGAGGTTTCTAATTTTGAATGCTTTGTCTGTCTCCAACTGATTCCCTCCAAGGACAGGGACCTATGTTGGGTGGTTCTTAGCCATAGGCTTATCAGAAGTCACCAGGGACAGATACTGAGCTATGGATCAGAGTTCTATGTTTGTCTCTAGTCAGTGGTAGGTCTCATTCACTCTGTCTTATCCAACTATCAGGATGACAAAACCACCAAGGAGTACTTTGTCATTCTTTGCATTTCTTAAGCATAGAGGTTACTTGATAATCAGGATATTTTCTTGGGCCCAGACACATTCCATCCCAAGATCCCTTCAGATCAAAAAGAGTGTAGTGCTCCTGATACCCTGCAAGCCATGGCAAAATGGTATGAAACACATCCCTCCAATGGGAGGGGATCCAAACACTCTTCCAGATGTGTTGGAAATCCAACATGAAGCCCCAAATTAATGGGAAAGGATCACACAAACCAGGGAAAGTTACTGTCAAGGTTTTTTTGCAAGAAGGGTTTGTGTTCCAGAGCCCCAACCAGGCTAGCAAGTACACGTGACCAAAACTGGTCTCTGTCATTGACCTCTGACATAGGTGGTGACTGTATCTCATCCCATTGGTCGGAGATTGGCTTCACAATCTGAAATAATTGGCTACTCAGCGCGAAGTGAGGTTAGGGGACTCAGGAGACATGAGAACAGGCTAACTACTCGTGCTAGGGGAAAAAAAAACCACATCCTGCACAGTAAGTGAGAAAGGCAGTCCAAATTCAGCTTCCAGAAATGGGCACCCTAAATTTTCACTCTAGAATTGATGTTTGGTTTGTAACATATCTTCCTTTTGTGGAAGATAAGATGCAAGCAAGAGTTAGCTCTGAAGAATTACCCAGGAAATCAGTCTGAGTGCAAAGCAGCAGGAAAAGTTTTCTGAGAAGACAGACAAAACATAATGAGGGTGCCCCCCAAAAATTCCCAAGTCATTTAGTTGAAGGACAGAAATCCAATTATTGCATGCTGTCCACCAGAACTAAAACAAGTGAAGCAGGGGAAGGCTGTGAACCAATACTGGAAAAGGTATGTGCTTGGAAGACCAGGCTCACAAACTTGCAGCTCTCAGTTGGCTGGAGCTTGGCAGTTCGATCTGTGAATCCAGACCAACTCTTTACCTCCTTCTGATCCCTCCTGTCTACTTTTTGACGCTTCAGCAAATCTCAAGCTCAAAGGGAGCAGGAAAAGAAAACTCAGAATAGCTCATCCAGATATTTGGAGTGTGGAAGCTTTGAATTTTTTAACCAGTAAATCAATATTTCTCGAGATCACAGTCACATGGGCATCCTTTGTGGCCTGACTCTTGGCTTGGTCCACCAGCATAGGTTGAGGAAATGCAAGGTAACTCAATAATTCATGACCCCCACATCTCGGAAGCTTGAAATCACAGTGGTTTATATCTCATTTATGCAAGGTTGTCCTCCGATACTGGCACCTTCCAGAAAGGTGTCTTCAGTACAGAATTACTGTTACCTAGGTTGTTCTGGTCAGAGATGGGACCTTGGCAGTTTTAACTAACTAGGATTAGTTATCTGATTTCAATAGGCCAATTAAACAGCTAAGTGATCGTGAAAGGGAGAGAAAGACTTATTCAAAGTTACTAGACCTGAGCAACCTTTCTAAGTCCATTCTCAGGGTCATGACAGGAGATTTAGGTTAAGATAGAGCCCAAGAGGTGTGTGTAGCTAAGCAGTCCTAGTGTGGTCCCACCTGTCACTGACCCATCTCTCTCTCTCGGTCTCTCCCCAAGGTGTTCTGACAAGTTGTCAGAACTGTGTAAAATCTCTCCAGGAGACAAGCTTATGCTCTAGCTGGTACCAGTCTTTTCTTTTCCTAGCAAGGAATTCTAGGAGAAATTCTAATTTCCTGGTGTCCATTGTTTCAATATTCTGAGAGACAGAGGTCAGGACCCAATTGTCCTTCTTCCTTCCAGAAAGTCAGTTACAATCACAGTAGGTGGTGAAGAGGGAGCATGAAGCCACACTCCTGATTCAAACCCTCCACAGGATTCCAGTTGCACCCTACCCTTCACTCACATTCCACAGACCAAAAAATATGTCACCTGCCCACTCTCTGAGGGTGGGAAACACAATCTTGTCTCCCTCCCTTATACAGGGCTTTACCTTTGTGACATATACATAGATGGATAGCAGAAATTCTCTTCTACTGCTTAGGAATAAGACCCTGGATAGGTTAACTTGGGGAACACCAGCTTGGCCATTCTTGTTTTCCTTCACTGCTGACAAAAACAAGTTTTTGAAAGTTCCACTGCATACAAGATAACCCAAAAGAGTCTATTAGTAGTGAGCATTCAACAGAGCTCTGCTTTCATGAGCCTTAAAATCGTTTATCCAGGCATGAGAAGATACTCCAGCAGGTAAAGATGTTTGCTGCCAAGCCTGAGGACCTGAGTTCAATCCTGGGACTCAATGATGGAGAGAGAGAGATCTGATTCCACAGGTTGTCCTCTGACCTCCATGTTAGCCAGGTTGCGATGTCATTTTGTAGACCTCCTCCAATTTTATTGAACCATGACAACTTAAAAACTACAGTAACTTGGTTTACAGAACCACAGTAACTTGATGTCTAGTTTCTCAACCTCCACCTTCATAGCGGATCCGGAGACAGTCTGACAGCAAGCAGGGGCTGTGGGATACTCAAGTGACATAGAACCTCACCGGTTACCTAAAACCTTTAAAAAGGACCTCCACCCTACCATCTGGGCCTGAACTCCACTCAGAGCCCCCATGATGCTCTTGTCTGCCTGTCTATCTGTCTGTCTTTGGTATTATTGACTCTTCCAATAAATCTCATAAGAAGAACATCCTGTCTGTGTCCTTGAACTCCAAATCCGAAACTTTTCCCTATATAGGCTTATGGCACATGCACAGCTCTCTCTCTCTCTCTCTCTCTCTCTCTCTCTCTCTCTCTCTCTCTCTTTCTCTCTCTCTCCCTCTCTCTCTCTCTCTCATACACACACACACACACACACAGAGCAATAATAATAATAATAAGTAAAGATCATGATTTTTTTCTAAATGCTATGTACATCAACTTTCTGTGACCATAACAAATGTAGGCCATATGATAGAAAGATAGATAGATAGATAGATAGATAGATAGACAGAGAGACAGATAGATAGATAGATGATAGATAGATAAAATGTGGTTCATTATCTCATCATTTTGGAGGTTCAAGGATATGCTGCAGGCATTGTCTGAGTTCCTGTGAAGGTCCTCATGGCTGGATCGAATTACTTCCAGTGGCCATGGAGAATGTGCCTATGGAAACAAGTGACCACAGAACAATTTAGGAGTCAGAGAGAGACCAGTGTTTCCTAATACGTTCTGACGGCATGCCTTAAGAACAATGGCTCAGTGGTTAAGAGCACTTACTGCTATTTCAGAGCTGAGCACACACACTAGCAACTCACAAGGGTCTATAAGCCCAGCTCCAGGGAAATCTGACACATTATACCCCTCTCAGGGCTCTGTGAGCACCGTGGCCATGTGCATATGCCCACACAGAGAAACATACACGTAAATAAAACCAAAACTAAATCTCTTATTTGAACATTTATCTATGTTAATTTTTGTATATGGATATTTTTCTTCAATGTATAATGTACTATGCATATGCAGTGCCCAGAGAAGCCAAAAGAGGGAGGCAGATGTTTTCTAACTGCACAGGTGCTGAGAAGCAAACTTTGGTCCTCTGGAAAAGCAGTCAGTGCTCTCAACCATTAAACTGTCTCTCCAACCCTAAAAATAAATCTTAAAAGAAAAAAATCCATGTTCTGAATGACAAACCCTCCCCCACAAGGCTGCTTCAACTCCAGGTGCCCTCCATGTCCTAGTTGCCAGTGGATGAACCTTGGGGAGTGCACGTTTAAAACTAGGGCCATCCTTGTAAGTAATGCCAAACTATAAAATTACAGAATCCCTTGTGATCTAGTGAACAAGTTTCTGAACATTTAAGCTGGCAAAGACCGTAGAAAGCATTTCCAAATGACTCAGCACATGTTACAGAGGACACACATAGAGCCCAGAAATGGAAATGACGGCCCTACCCCCAACTTCCCCCAAGTCACAAAAGTAGTGCACGAGTATCAGTTTAAATGATTAAATGCATAATAAGCTTACAAATCAATAAAAAGCAAATAGGAAATAATCTTAAAGATGTGTGTGTGTGTGTGTGTGTGTGTGTTTGAGAGACAGAGACAGAGAGACAGAGAGAGAGACTCTATGCATTCACTTGTTCTGAAACAGTAAAAAAATACAAAAAGATTTTGGCAACCCATTGTCATTTCCATTTGCAATTCAAACTAAAATGATATTTTCTAATTATACACAGTTCATATAGGCGGTGTAATTAGTATGGTTCCTTATCACTTTCTTTTCTAATGTTCTTTTGGGGGGAGTTGCTTTTTTCGTTTTGGTTTTGTTTTGTTTTTTTGAGAAAGAATCTCATGTTGGCCATGTGACCTTATATAGCCTAAGATGGCTCTCAACTCCTGATCCTTCTATCTCCACTTCCAAGCTGGGATATATACAGGCACACACCACCATTCCCAGATGGAGTTTCTTGTGATTTTCTGATTATAAAATATCTGCTTCTCAATCTCAAAATGTTCCTCCTTTCTGTTTTCTTATTAGAGAGCCCCCAATTGATTTTGGGATAAAGGATATTGAATGAAAGACTAAATGTCTGACCATGAAATTTCAGAAATCTGCACGTGAAAGGGGCTCCAGAAAACAGGGCTGTATTAGGTCAGGGTACTCTAGAAGAACAGATGAATACATTTCATATTACAGTGGAGGTTAGTGGACTGGCTTACACAATCCAGGCTGGGTAGTCCAACAGTGTCTATGTGCACACAGAGAGGCTGGGAGAGGCTGGGAGAGGCTTGGTCCATAAGCCTGAATGCTTCAGCCATCCGAACCTAGGACTGAAGACCTGTGTGATTCCTAGAAGCCACTGGTCTTCAGTCTACACTAGGATGCTGAAGAATCTGGGTTCAATGGCCAACAGAGGGTGGCAGATGAGCGGCCACAAAGCCATAAGATGTCACTAGCAACAGGGAAGGCAGGCAAGAGAACACAGCTGATTTTTCTCTTGGACCACTCTGAAGGTGCTAGCTTCTTGAGGTGAGGGGAGAGTCTTCTCCCATCAGTTAATCCTCCCTGGAAATGCCATCACAGACTTGCCTAGAGTGTACCTCTCAGTTCCTTCCAGAGCCAACCAACATTGACAAGGTTAACCAACACAGGGAGTCAGAGTAACACCAATGTCAGGTTCTCTCCAGCCAACAACAGCCCCACCTCCTTAGATAACAGGCTCTCTCAAAAACTGGGAGTTAGCCAATGTCCCATCAACCCTCCTTGCTCAGCTGCCTCACTCTTGCAATGCTACTGACAAGTCTTTACCTAAATGATATGAAAAGAACAAAACAGTGAGCTAAGAAAGAAAGAAAAAAAAGAAAACACTGAAAAGATTAAGCAGTGTTGCTGTGCTCCAAGAGATGAAATAGGAAACTCTGAGACCAATAGGACAAGAGTTCAGGAAGTGGGGAGAGAGACAGAGAGACAGAGAGACAGAGAGACAGAGAGAGACAGAGACAGTCAGAGACAGAAACATAGAGAGAAGAGAAGAAGCACAGGCAACTCAGAACAGCCTCATTTACATTCCTGTTGTCCTTAAGTTGTTGTTGTTGTTGTTGTTGTTGTTGTTGTCTTTGTTTCACAGTATGAACAAGTGCCAGTGAAGGTCAGAAGAGGGTGGCAGACCCCATGGAGCCAGTGTTATAGGCAGTTGTGAGCTGCTCAACCTGGATGCAGGGAATTGAACTTAGGTCCTCTGATATGCAGGACATGCTCCTAACCATTGGACCATCTCTGCAGCCCCTTCTCTTGGTCAGCTTCTTAGCATAGCTCTTGGTGGTCCTTCTCTCCTCTGAGCTCCATTTGTGGCTCAGGCTAAATGAAATAAGGGATCCCAATGAGCTACCTGATTCCCACATGGGTCTGGTTTAATTGGCACAAATCAGCTCCATCTCTGAGTAAAGCTGTCATTCAAAGTCACAGGTGGAAAATTCCGATTCCAAAGCTACATGGATGAGGCAAAAGAGCAAGCCCATTATCTGAGAAATGTTAAGGGCTTATTTTCTATTTTGTTCTCAGTGTAGAGTCATTATGTAATGGTCTAAACCTCATGGTTAGAACGCAGTCATTTATTCTGCAATGTGCCAGTCTCATTTGTCTGTGAGGTGGGTAGTAATATGTTCCTCCCCAAAGGGAGCAACTGTAAGAACAGAAATGTAATTTATTTTTTATTGCTGAGTTGGGCTTTTCCGAATGATTTTTGCAGACATGTCTTTAATAGATTTTCAGACATATTTTATTTGTTGAAAAATTTCCATGTCCTTGCATAATTTCAATTATTCAATGGAAACCAGTTGGGGGAATTGTTCCAGCCATTTATTCAGCCTTTTGAATAAGCCATATTTATTACTTCAATTGATTGCTTTGTCCATTTGGAGATTAGCTTGGATGAATGGAGATTAAGGGAGAACTTGATTTAGATCCCTTCTCCCTCTCAGACACACGAGAGTCACATAAGCTGCTTCCTTCCAAGGAGCTTCTTAGATTCTTCGTATCCAGCCCTTCCCACTGATGTGGCTTAAATGCAGAAGTTTAGAAAGAATGCTTCTTAATACAAAGAGACAGACCAGGTTGAGATGGCCCTTCTTCTTTGATTCTTTCTTCTTTATGTCTCTGATGATTCAATCAGAAACAGCCATGTTTAGCCCCAAATCAAACAGGGATATGTGGGACCACCATGGAGCCCCTGTGCCACTGGAGAGTTTTTGAAAAGTCTTTGAAGACACTGGTTCATGGAAAGCACAGGGGCTTGGCCACAGAACAGAGCATTCTGGAAAAAGGCTTGTTTATTCCCACAGCCATATCCTCTGTGGCTATTCCCTTATTTTTTAAGGCAGAATCTCTCATTGAACCTGGAGCTCATCAAGTCAGCAAGACACGATGACCAGACAATTCTAGGGATCTTCTTGTCTCTGCTTTCCCAGGACAGAGACTATCACACACAGCTGTTCACATAAGTGCAGGGGAACAAGTTTGGCTCCTCCTCACCCCAGACCTGTTGAAATGGTTTTTTGACTGACTCATCCACAAAATTTATGCCTACCATGTAGGTCTGACTACTGATTCATCTTAGGGCCAATTCCTGATATTTGCAAATTGTCAGAGGGAGGCTGCTCAAGCTTACTCTGGTTTGTTTGTTTGTTTGCTTGCTTGCTTGCTTACTTGCTTGCTTGGTTTTTAAGCATAGATCTTGAAAGTTAATCAGAGCCTTAGAAGGGAAAGAAAGGCACAAACTGGTCAGGACCCTTAGTAGAACTTATGGGTCATTCCATCCTTTAAGTCCTGAAGACAGCATTGTGATAGGTGACAATCTACACATTCCATATATGGGGGGTATGCTGGTTTTAATAGCCATGGCCCCCATGGATGCATGTATTTGAATGCTTAGTCCATAGCGAGTGGCACCATTAGGAAGTGACCTTGTTAGAGAAAGTGTGTCATTGTTTGGGGGTGGGGGCTTGGAGGCCCCACCTGTGCTCAGCTGTGCTCAGTGTAGCACACAATCTCCTTCTGCTATCTGTGGATCAAGCTGTAGAACTCTAAGCTCCTTCTCCAGCACCACATCTGCCTGTACATTGCTGTGTTTCCCACCGTGATAATGGACCAAACCTCTGAAACTGTAAGCCAACCCAAAATTAAATATTTTCTTTTATAAGAGCTCTCATGGGGAAAAAAAAAAAAAGAGTTGTCATGGTCATGGTATCTCTTCACAACAATGGAAACCCTAACTAAGACAGGGAACAAATATCAAACTCTAGAACCCACATAAAAATCCAGAGACAATGGTACATACCCGGAAACCCAGTGAGAAGGTGGAGATGGAGGATCCCTAGAGCTCAGTGGACAGCCAGTCTTGCAAGATTAGTGAGTTCTAAGTTCAGTGAGAAATCTTGTCTCAAAGGACTAATAAAAGTGGTTGGAAAAGATACCTAAAGCTGACATCTAGAACTCACACACACATGCATGCCCACACACATGAATGCATGCATTATGCATAACATGCACATGATGAATAAATAGTAAGTTACAGGTGTTAGACAACATGACTACAGACCTCTGCTGTAAGATGCAGATTTCAGGCTCCAGGTTCTGTGGTCTCAATGGTACACCATACATCTCCAGACAAACATGCTATTATCCTTGTGAAAATTGTACATGCCTTCTAGAAACCCAGGAATGTGGACATTGCCATCCTCACTTGCCATTTTAGCCAAATATTTGGCCTGCAAATGGAAAGAACTAATGAAAAAGATCTAATTTGGGGCAAATTCTAAGTATGATGTCAGAGTCTTGGCAGACTCATCCTGCCCTCAGCATATTCCCAGTGTGTGATCTGATGTTCCTTTAAGATGAGTGCTTTTGTGAGTTCTATGCACTGAGCATATCTGGGCTTGCTCACAACCTTCTCCTGATGTTATTCTGATGCTGCTTTTTCACAGTTTTGCTTTTCATAGGTGTTTATGCCAGATTCCTAGAATGTAAGAATGAAAGAGAGAAATATCTCTCTCTCTCTCTCTCTCTCTCTCTCTCTCTCTCTCTCTCACACACACACACACACACACACACACACACACACACACACACAGCATAGCATTTTTCCCATCCATCAGTATGAAATAAGCACTTGTTGGCTATGGTTGTCTGAATGAGAATAGCCCCCCATGGGCTTATATATTTGCATGCTTAGTCCCTAGTTGGTGTGTCCTTGTTGGAGTGTCTCTGGGGGTGGCCTTTGAGACCACATCTCTCTCTCTCTCTCTCAAGCGTATGTGCGTGCGCACACACACACACACACACACACACACACACACACATTCATTCACTATCTCTCAGCCTGCTGCCTGCCAATTAGGATGCAAAGTTCTCAGCTATTGCTCTAGCACTATGCCTGTCTGCTTCCCACTAAAATGATAATGGACTACCCTCTGAATCTGTAAGCAAGTCCCCAATTAAATGCTTTTCTTTATAAGAGTTGCCACGGTCATGGTGCCTCTTCCCAGCAGTAGAACACTGACTGAGACATTAACTGATTAATATATAATGTTGAACATGCAGTCTGGGGTGCAGCTCAGTTGGTAGAATGCTCGCCTAACAGGTACAAAGCCCTGGATTCCACCCTTGGCACCTCATAAAGCCAGATGTGGTGATATACACTTGTAATTCCAGAACTCATGTACATACATACATACATACATACATACATACATACATACATACTATTTTAAAGATGTTCCAGGTCTTCTTCAGCAACATAGGTTTAAGGCCAACCTGAGCTACATGAGACCTTGTCCCAATAAAATGAACAAACAAAAAACAGCTGAAAATGCCAGTCTCCTGGGGATTGTACAAAGTTAGGCTACCTGTATTCCCAGCCCAGTGTGGTGGCAAATACATGGAGCCCTGGAGAAGCACATGCCTCGGTTTCTACCCCATCGCTATGTCTTACTGTGTGTTGGATCCTGCATCGATGCCATCACATGCCTAAGAATATGAACTTTCTACAGTGTTCACATGTATAAAATGGGCATTGTGGAGCTGACCCATTTGCTTATTCAGAGAGCTAAATCAAAATGTTCCTGCACTGGACCTGGTTTATATAGTCCTGGAGCAAGGACCAGGATTAATGTCCCTCGGTGACTTCCACTAATCCAGTTGATGGGCAGAGCATCTGCTGGACACAGCCAGCTTAGAGTAGTCCCTTCTAGTCCTGGAGGAAAAGAGCTTCCATTGAGTCATTACTTGAGGAAACATACTGATTCTTCAGTCAAGAAAAGACTTAGATAGGACTTGGCCAAATTATCTGTTCCAACAGAAGAAAACGATTGTATTGCTTTCCTAGATGCTGCAACAAAAAGCCTGACAAACACAACATTAGAAAGGAAGGCTTCATTTTGGCTCACAGTTTGAGGATACACAGTCTACCATGGCTGGGGAGGCACAGCAAAAGGAGTGGGGCAACTGGTCACATGACATCCACAGCTAGGAAGCAGAGAGATGAACACAAGTGTCTGCTCACTTTCTTCTTTTGTTCAGTTCAGAATCTCAATCCATAGAATGGTGACAGCCAGTTTCAGGCTGATTCTTTCATCCTCAATGAACCTAACCTAGAAATACTCTCCCAGACACTCCCTTGTCTACTAGGTGATTTTAAATCCTGCCAAGTTGACAATCACTGGATGAATTTCTGGGTATAGATGGTATTGGCCCACTAGGAAAAGGGATCTCAAGATTCAGGAGACCATCATAACAAGACCCAGAATACTATATTTCTAGTCATTAAACCCTCTGAACTCCATAGGTCAACATAGCTCCAGGGTTTCTGCCCAAGCCTGATTTCTAAGCACCAACCACTCACCCACTTGAGAAGCAGCTGCTGTCTATGGACCAGTCCTATGAGCATCACTTGAGAGCTTGTTAAAAATGCAGACCTTCTCATTGCACATCAGACCTATGCAATTAGAAACTGAACTTTAACAAGATCTTGGGCTGGTTGTAAACCCACAAACTTGGGGAGGCCTGGGCTATGTGCTTTTGGGTCTCCAAACTAAGGAAGGGTCACTTGGGAACTAGGAACTTCACTATGAGTTTTTTTGTCTTTTCATTCTTCACACTTTTTCCCCCTAAAGATGTGTTCAGCTTTTTATTTTATCTAAGGCACTATCTTGGGCCCTGAGTTAGGAAGATGAACAAGACAAGTGGCTCTTGATGATATGACTTGTGTCTCTCATGACCAGGGAGTGCTCATTGTGGGCAGCTGAACTTCCTTGAATGTTGCAGTGTTCTGTGGGAGAGCTCAGCAGAAGCAAGATGGGCATATACAGGTCCTTGCCTTCTAATGTATCCCTGGGGAAGGCTACAGCCAATTCTTCCTTGCTGCTAAAAAGGAAACTTTCTCAGAATCAGTCCATCTCCATGGTGATCCAAGAATCTGCAGAGCTTCCTTTAGCATCCTTGTTCCCTGCACAGGTTCAAACAAGCTTGGTTCGCACCTTTTTCTGAGCCTCTGTAGAGCAGTGACTTCTCTTACTCTGGGGAAAATATAAAGGTTTTAGTCACCTCTGTGTATTCCTGGATAATGAAAGCAACTCAAACTGAGTCCACAGCAGTCCTGAGACACACTGTGGTAGCTACGAGGAAGGATTGATGAGTTCTTGTCAGAACAATCAGATAGCTGAGCTATCAGAAATCATTTCTTCCATTTCTACAATTGCAATTCCCTTAGCTTAGTAAGTTTAGGTTGCTCAGTGCCTTGGTGTATAGTGTAGGGAATACAAGAGATAGTACTGTTCTAGAAAGAGACATTGATATGAGAACAAGTAACATTAAAACTCTCCCATGGGTCCCTATACTTCATACATAGAAATATTCAACTCCTGGATATCAGGATCTGGATGCAGGAAAGTCCCCTGTCTCACTTAACTTCCTGGCAGCCCTAACAAGGTGAGTTCAGCCATCTTTGCCTAATAGGCTACTAAACAGTCAAGTAATAGCAAAAAGAGAGAAACAGCATATTTTCATTGTGGCCACATTGGGAAGATGTGCTGGTGAATTTTTTGTCACTTTGGCACAAACTGGAGTCATCTGTGAACCTTGAGGGTTTGACCTGTAAGCAAGTCCTGCGGTGAGGGTCATTTTCTTCACTGATGGCTATTGTGGGAGGACCTATGGGTGGTGTCACCCCTGGGTTGGTGACCCTAGATGGTATAAGAAAGCAGGTATAATAAAGTAAGCCAGCAAGCAGCACTCTTTCATGGCCTGGCTCAGTTCCTGACACAGCCTCTTCCTGCCCTGACTTCCATTCATGATAGACTGACTATTAGCTGTAAGATGAAATAAACCTTTTCCTTCACAAACTGCTTTTGGTCACAGTGTTTAATCTCAGTTATAGAGATGCAAACTAGAACAGAAGAGCAAATAAAGAGGCTCAGCAACCATCTTTCCACTTTAGTCCCTTACAGTCATGACATGAGTTAAAGGTTCTGGCTTCAATCCTGACAACTCGGCTGACAACTGCATGAGAGACAGAGTGTTGGAAGAGCAACTATACATGGTGACTGAAGTTCCTCCCTGGAGATTTTCTTCTAGATGGTTCTCCACACCTTCCTCTTGTGTCTTCTTTGCACCCTACGTTTCTCTTATTAGAATGCTTTTCATGTTTGTTTGTTTTTAAGGTTTATTTTAGTGTGTGTGTGTGTGTGTGTGTGTTTGTGTGTGTGTGTGTGTTGTCTGTATGTGTGTGTGAGGGGGTGCCATAGAGGCCAGAGGTATTAGAGCCCCCAGTGCTGGAGTTATAGGCTGTTAAGAGCCACTGACTTCGATGCTGGAAACAGTACAGGGATCTTCGGCAAGAGAGCCCACTCTCCTAACCACTGAGCCATCTTCCCAGCCCCCATTTCCACATTTTCACCATCTCCAGGCTGCTCCTTGTCTGCCATTCTTTGGCTGTGGTATTCATTGTCGGATGCCCACAGTGAGGCAGGGAGCTTCTGTGTGCTCAGAGACATCTTAACTGCACATGAAGACTGTGCTGGGAGATTGGAGAGGGACGATGTCAGAGACAGGTTTATAGAGAGGAATGTCTGGAGAAAAGTCTCATGCATCAGCCAGCCAGAGCACATGGGGTGACTCGGTGACCTAACCCTTCCACAGAGGTAAGTAGCTGGATGTGGTAAGACCCTAACATTCAAGCTTGGAGGACAGGGCTCCAGCAGCCAGGATTCAGAAACACTCACTCCACAGATAGCATCTCTGAGAAGCCTTGTGTGATTTATTGGCCTATACAGTTGGCGTTTGAGGAACCATTTACACCACAACTTCTTAAACTTAACAACAGAAAGCCCTGATTTCCCTTCAAAGTTTGCAAGGAGACAGTGTGGACAGAGAACTCATGTGTTGGCTTTAGGATACCCCTTGTTCTCTTGCCCAGGTGGATAAGGAAGGCAGAACAAAT
This sequence comes from Rhynchomys soricoides, assembly GCA_019843965.1. Classification (NCBI taxonomy): domain Eukaryota; kingdom Metazoa; phylum Chordata; class Mammalia; order Rodentia; family Muridae; genus Rhynchomys; species Rhynchomys soricoides. Next base: position 3,383,082 of record JADRCH010000032.1, on the reverse strand, counting down.
GGACTTGGGAAAAACATTTCATCAACCTAGAAGCTACAAAGATTCCTCCTCCGACTCTGCCAACTCTAGGGGAGCCTGGCATTGCAACCCTCCCATCAGGAACAGAGGCTGTCCTAAAGACACTTGTGGCCCTCCCTTTGGCTACCTGAGCTGTAAGAACGTAGCATTAGAATCGAGCTGCTGCTCAGGCCACAACCCTGAATTATCCCTTCCTTCTCACAGATACAAGCAGGCCCCTCTATTGGTCTGAGAATCTCTACCTGTCTTTCAGGTATCAGGATTTCTCACCTGGGAAGTGAGTTTACATCAAGGGGGATAATGGACACCATATATCCTGTTCCCACCCCATTTTCTACATCCTACCTTTCCAGAGAGCCTGGATTCGGGCATAAACTGTGAAACCTTCCTAATCCTCAGAAAGCATACAAGAGAAGCATCCCATTTCTGCCACAGGGGATCTGACTCCCCTCTTCAGAACCTTGCTGCCCTTTCTGGCTTTGGTGCTGGGATCTGAACTCTTGTCAGAGGCCTGCCATGCTGTCTTCTGTCTAGCCACACAATGAATAACTCTTCTAATAAACTCTTTACCCCAATATTCTCTCAGACGAAAGGAGAGGACCGCTGACCCAAATCATGGCTGCATTCATTAAAGCAAGCAATTAATTAAAGGAAGCTTTTTTTTTAATTTTTGTACATGGGCTGCCTCCCGCTAAGGTGGGGTTCAAGATGTCAACACTGGACATGGGGAAGATAAAGTTTTTATAGCTTAGGGGTAGGAAGTTTCCAAATGAGAGATTTGGCAGGGTTGCAGAAGCAGGTCATAACAAGTTAGCCTTAACGGTGGTCTAATCACCTTTCAAAACAAAGACCTGATTGTCGTTTCCTGGAACTGGCAGTACAGAACCATTGAAGTTAAGGTCACAGGAGGAGCATGGCACGGTCTTTGAGAAGCAGGCTCAGTCATAATCAAGAATGAGCTGAGTTTGTCTTTACCATAAGATGGCTTTTAAACCTAAGATGGAGGCAGACTAATTCAGCACTACCAATTTGGGGCTTAAACCTTCAGAACCACACAGGCAAAATAAACCTTTCTCTTTTCTTCCAAAGCAGCCTGCATCAGGTGTCTCACTGCAATCACATGAACCTGAAAAATGCAACCAGGGACACTCAAGCCACCACCCAAATCTTCCTGCAGCCTTGAGACCTCATGCTGTCCAGTCTTTCTATCTCTCGTTCCCATCCTGTGACGTCTTAGTTTCCAAGGCTCCTGACAAATACTACCCACCATCTCTAATTTGCTTTCACTGCCTCTCCTCTCTTCATCTGATCTCAGCTCCCTTGGTAAAATTAATTCATCTCTTTATATGTTCCCATTATCTGTCATAATACTTTTTCAAAAACTTATCTGGTATGAGTTCAACCCATGCAAATCTGTGAAGCCTCCCCAGTGTAGGATGGTCTCTCTTTTGCATGTCATGATTAAGGCCCCTTGGTAAATGGAAATCCGCCCATAATTAGCACATCAGTGGGCTGTTCCTGTGTTCTTTGCAACCTAAGGGTTTCTGTATTTAATGACCCTAATTAAAACTCTTAGCATATCAAAGGAATTTTTTTTACAAAAACAACAATAATTAGCTTTGGAAATTTCCATGATTTGTTACTTTGTTGAGCTCAATGAGCACTCACAGCTTCTGCCCCCACTCCCCACCCCCACTTCCTACCCTTCCTAATTTACAAGTCTTCCAGGCAAAGCTCTGAAAATCTAAATCTTCCCCTCTACTGTGTGGAAATGGTATGGATGATCATTTTCAAACCTTCCCTCTTTATTGCAGTGCCTCTCTCAAGTAAGAGAGTCTACATATGTTTTAAGGACACTCAACTCAAAGACTACTTATCTGGTGGTTCCTCTCTCCTAAATAACTCTTATAGTTTACCAGAATATTCGAGGGTCTCCATATTTGATGAATAGATGGTTTGGATTGATGTCACTTTAACAGGATCTAGAATAACCTAGGAGACACATCTTAGGGCACATCCATGAGGGAGTTCCTACACTGGATTTATTGATGTGGGAAGACCCACTCTAAATGTGGGCAGTCCCATTCCATGGGCTGGAGTCCTGGATTAAAAGGGGAAGTAGGACTCCCAGACTTAGCTCTAGTCATGCTTCTGTGCACTGGTGTAGCCTGGAGGGCTCCCTAGCTCCATGCCTCTCTGCCCACACTGTCTCTACATTCCCTGGCCTAGGTGGAGTCACAGCTTGTGCAACCATCAAACCTGATAAGTTCACTGGATCCCTGTCTACCTATACTATCCCTATACTCCCAAGCCTAGACCAACAGCTGATGTACCATTCTAGCCAGATGTGACTATTCCAGATCCCAGTCCACATATGCTGTCCCCACACTCCTAGAAGAGCCAGCTCAGGTTTCAGAGCAGCCCAATGAGTGACCAAGACACTGGCCTCCCCTGCCATCCTCATGCTTCCAGATCTATGTAGGGGGTTGCAGATGGCACAGTGACTTAGACAGAGCAGCCAGGAGTTCCACTCAGCTGCTTTCTTTGTTACCACTGAATCATAGTAAGCCCCACCCTCTAATAAAAAAAAAACAAACAAAAAAACAAAAAACAAAACAAAAAAAACCCTCCATCTGGAGCACTGACCTGTAAGTGCATTGAAATCACCAAAATATACTGCTCTGTAGGTAGAAAAAAAATAAGTGTTCTGAAGCACTGACCTAACTCCACATACCTAACCTGAAAGCAACTAAGCTTAGACAACAACCGAGAATCAAACTTCTTCTCAACAGAGACAGGATGCAATCTCATATCAGACACACAGTCAATGAAAGAAGCCCCACTTCCTGATATGGTTTTGTGTTAGTCTATGAGTGATGTCTGTACATAGTCTTCAGGATAAATGACCAAATGAAGAGCCATGCACTGAGCTGTGGAGATGGCTCAGAGGATAAAGTGTTTGCTGTGCAAACATGAAGCCCAGAGTTCAAATCTCCAAACCCCAGTAAATGTTGGGTGTCTGTGATGGCCTGCCTATAATTCCAGTGTTGGAAAGCAGAGACAGGAGGTCCCTGGAGCAAGATAGCCAGCTAGACTAGCCATATAAAGGAATGTTGGGTTTACCTGAGACTCCCCACATGGATGAAGAAGGTAGAGAGAGATCAAGAAAAACATCTGACATCAACATCAGGCCTCCACATGAATGCACACCAAGTATACATTCATATGCGTGTGCACATGCCCACACATATGTGAATACCTACTCACATCACACACATACAAAGCATAAGTGTAGAAGAGTTATCAGTTGAAGACTATGGATACATATGTTAAAAACCTGTGCATAAGCAAATGTCGAGGACTGCAAGCAAAAATACCCTGTAAGAGACTGTTCTCTTGGCCCTATGAGTTAAGAGTCCTGGCCACTCCCTTACTGCTATAGACCTAACAGATGCTATCAGAATCTATTCTCAATGTTTTTAGCATTCTATAAACACAGGTGCAGCACTAAACGTATTTGTTTATGAAATGGTAGATCAGTTTCTTTCAACAAATCCTGGCTAGAAGGCCAGCACTGGGGCTGGGAATGCCAGGCTGGGCCTGGCATGCATGACACTCTGGTTTCCATTCTTAGCAGCAGCAGAAGAAAATGTTTAGTGAAAACATGCCCCAGTGTTCATATAACAGATCGCAGAGTCAGTGGAGACCCGCTTGAACCCCTAAACTCTGAACTCTTTTTGACCCCAGAGTTCTACTTTAGGGAAGTGAGTCTAAGAAGCTAATTAAGAATGTAAATTAACTGTTGGCTACAAGGACACTCATCACATGTATTTATAACTTCATCCTGAATATCTCAAAATAGAAGATTGGTTACAGACGTTAAAGAAATTGTTCTCTTGGTAAATATTTATTGGCATAAAATTAATTCATTAGGTTGAAAACCAAGCTTATAAAGCAATATGATCCCAATGTATTTTCTTTGTGTATATGTCTGTTCAGAGAAAGAAGGATACAGTGGGGATTAAATGGAGGTTTTAAAGTAATTTCATGGAAAAAAGACAGACAGGGGTAGTGAGAAATGATAGACAGACAGACAGATGATTATGATAATAGACAGACAGATAGATGATGGGTAGAGAGATAAATGATAAATAAACATGAAAGATTTGCTTATCTTCATCTTAATCTAAATCTCTCTCTCTCTCTCTCTCTCTCTCTCTCTCTCTCTCTGTGAGTGTGTGTGTGTGTGTGTGTGTGTGTGTCCATGTGTCTGTGTGCTTCATTTTACTTTGTTTTAAGGCAGAGTCTCACTTTGTAGATCAGACTGGTCTGAAACTTACTATGTAGCCCAAGCTGTCCTTGTATCCATGACAATCCTCCTGTCTCCATCACCCAAGTACTGGGATGACATCATGTACCACATCTCATGACTCTAATCTTAATGTTCTCTTTTCCTGTGATAGAGTATCCTTGAAATGAAAATTCCCTTCACGACGTGGGTGTCCCTGACCTCTGCTATCATGTGGTGCAGCCCAGAGCCTAAGCCACACTGTTTGCACTTTTACCTTCATGGCCTGCAAACAGAGAATTCAGGAAAATAGATGCTGCTATGAAGAAGGAGACAGGAAGCAGCTCTGTGTAAGAGAGGAACAAAGGACACATTGGACAGTCCCATGCGGTGTGTGATATTTGGCAGAGTTTGCAGGGAGCCACAAAGATTACAGCCTGACAAACTCATCAGGATGAGAAGACCTAGCAAATAAGAATGATTTAAACTAGGTTCAGTCTGTAAAATGTTTGTCTCCCAAGAACAAGTACCTGGGTCCAGTCTCCAGAATGCATGTAACAAAACCTGAGAATGGAGACCCAGCACTGGCTTCCTGGTCAGACCCATGAGAGACCCTGTCTCGCAAACACAGTGAACCACAAAAAGTTACCCAAACTCCAGTAAATAATCCCCATCCATGTTCATACACCACTAATTAAGCTTAATCTCATATACACACATACTCCACACATATCACACACACATAAATTGATTGATTGTTTTTACAGAGGTGGGAGCCAAAGTGATGGCTCAGCAGTTAATGACACTTGCTGCTGCCCTTGCAGAGGACTCTAGTTGGGATCCCAGCACCCACACCGCACAATCACCTATAATTCTAGCTAAAGGGATCTGATACCCTCTTCCTATCATTGCAGGAAGCTAAACGTATGTGCCTTACACAAACACACACACAAAGACACACACGCACACAAATGAATGAAATCATCTGTCTTTTAAAAGAGCTAAAGATAAAGAACCTCCTTTGGAAGGCTTCAGGTTTCTGTTGGGTTCATCTCATAACGTTTCCAGTGGGTCCAAGAAGACACTGCAGCTCAAACACACTTTCTCTTAGCAAATACTTTCCAAAAATGACCAGGAGCAACAACTACACTGAAATTAACACTCTATGAATTGGGAGCTCTGAGCATGACCTGCCTGGGCAGCATCACTTCTGCCATCTGTATTCTCTCTTTAATCAAAACCTGGACACCACAACTCATAGAGGTTTAAAGAGCACTTTGATTAATGGATTTGAGTGCTGTCCATCGTTGTCCAATGACAGTGCTGGCCTCTATGGTTCACACCCAAGTCACATTGTCCCCTTTTATTACAGAAGCTGAAGGGCATAATGGTCTGCCAGACAGCAGCATAATTTATGAAAAATATAATTTTTAAAGGAACCTCCGAGTCCATTGCTATTTTAATTTTAAACAGGCAACACAAATAATTAAATGTCAGGTCATATTGACAGCATCAAATTTAAGAGTATAGATGGCAGACAGCCCCCGGAGTAGAGGAGCATATTAAATCAGATTTATCAGAGCACTGAATCATATTTTGCTTTTGAAATCAAACAGCAGTATCGATTGGGTTAAAAAAATGAGCCACTTTCCCAAAACCTCTCTGCTACAAATCTTGTCATGCAAACCATGATTCTTTAAAAAATGATCAGGAGAAATGGAGATGAATTCACAAATAAACACTAATTCCTTCTCAGTCTTTTTTCTTATGCCTCCACTCTCTCACAGCAGCCTGTTGTAGTGGTTGACTTTCGGGAGGGAATGGTTGCAAACAGCCAAGATTCAGGGCCAAGGTGATGGAGGCTGCTTGATCTGCTTTAGAACCAGTTAACTTGAATACTTAACCTAAAATTCACTCATAACATTGTGTGCCTGAGACTCACTTTCTCATACCAATTTGTGCTGTGCTATGGGTATTTTACACAGCTCTTCCACATCAGCAGCAAGTTTTTTATTTTATGTGGTGTGTGTGTGTGTGTGTCTATTTGCATGTTTGTGTGTATGTGTGGTGTGTGTATATGTCCATGTGTGCCTGTGTGTGCATGTCTATGTCTATGTGTGTCCATGTGTGCAGTGTGTGTATGTGTCCATGTGTTTCTGTGTCTGTGTGTGTGTGTGTGTGTGTGTGTGTGTGTGTGCATGTGCAGGTATTTGTGGAATCCAGAAGAGGTTGTCATATCCTGTATTTGGCGTTACAGGCAATATGTCCCCTTGCGGGTGCTAGGAATCAAAGTCAGGTCCCCTGCAAGAGCAGCAAGCATTTTTAACTGCTGAGCCATCTCTCTAGCCCAGAAAATGTTTTAAATCTTTTCAAGATGGCGTCCTTAGCAGTTTGAATGAGAATGGCCTGTGTAGGCTCATATATCTGAATGCTTGGTTCCTGTTTGGGGAAGGATTAGGAGGTGCATAACACTGGGAGGCATAACACTGGGTTTCAAAGCTCATGTTAGGCCCAGTGCCCGGCCCCCAACCCCCACACCTACCTCAGCCCCAGCCTCCTACACGGAAATTAGATGTATGCTCTCAGCTACTGCTTCAGTGCTTTGTCTACCTGCCTGCTCCCACCATCATGGTCATGGATCAAACTAAATGTTTTCCTGTATAAGTTGTCTTGGTCACGTTCTCTTCACAGCAATAGAAAAGTAATTAAGACAACATTAAAAACAAAACCAAGCCTGATCAGGAAATAGTTACTGTGTGCTTACGAATTGTGCTACATTGCAGAAGTTCCTTAATGACTAGAATACTGATGAGGGAGGTAACAACCAAACATGTGTTTTCTCTTTTCATTTTAAGAAGCTGTGTGTGCATGTGTGTGTTCATGTGTTTGCGTGTGTGTGTGTGTGTGTGTGTGTGTGTGTGTATGTGGGGTGTGTGTGTGTGTGTGTGCATGTATGCTTGCATATGTGAGTGTGGATGCCCATGCCATGGCACAGGTCAGAGGACACCTGTGAGTCCCCATCTTCACCTTGCTTCAAGTGTGTTTTCTGTGTCATTCACTGCTGTGTACTTCAGGTTGCAGGTGAGCTGCAAACACTCTCCTGGCTCCTTGTCCCACTGCAGCATAGGAGCCCTGCAATTCCAGGTATGCCCAACAGTGTCCAGATTTTACACGGGTTCTGGAGATTCAAACTCAGGTTCTTATGCTTGTGTGGTGAGCACTTCACCCAGTAAGACATCTCTACAGTCTCTCCTCTTCTTTTATGTTGACTCATTGGTAATTAAGAGAATTATTTTCCAAAGAATTTAATAAACAGCAATCTTAGGGTGGCCTAGATACAAATTCATATGTGTGTTTTTATGTGTGTATATGTGTGCACATGTGTGCATATGTGTGTGCATCTATATGTGTGTGCATATGTGTGTAAGTATATATGTGTGTATGTGTTTGCTTCTGTGTGCAGTATACATGTATGTGTATGTATGTGTGTTCAGGTATACATGTATGCATGTGTGTGTGTGTGTGTGTGTGTGTGCAGTCTACTTGTGTGTGTAGTCTATGTGTCTGTGCTATATATTCAGGTATACATGTGTACACATGTGTGTGTGATACTTGTGTATGCAGGTATGCAGTGTGCATGTATGTGATGGTTTGTTTATGATCGCCCAGGGAGTGGCACTATTAAGAGGTATGGCCTTGTTGGAGTAGATGTGTCACTGTGGATGTGAGCTTTAAGACCCTCATCCTAGCTGCCTGGAAGCCAGTCTTCCACTAGCAGCCTTTGGATGAAGATGTAGAACTCTTAGCTCTGCCTACACCATGCCTTCCTGGATGCTACCATACTCCTGCCTTGATGATGATGGACTGAACCTCTGACCCTGTAAGACAGCCCCAATGAAATATTGTCCTTATAAGAGTTGCCTTGGTCATGGTGTCTCTTCACAGCAGTAAAACCCTAACTAGAACAATGTGTGTGTTTCTGTATGCAGGTATGCATATGTAATGTGCATGCACATGAGTACATGATGGTTGGAGGCCAGAGCAATGTTTCAGGTAAACTCACTGTCTGGGCAAAGCTGGCTGGCCAAGGAGCACAAGGAGCCTCCGACCTCTGCTTCCCCAGTTCAGGAGTTTCAAGTGGGCTGTACCACACCTTGATGTTTTTAGTGTTTGCTGGGAATTGAACTCAGGTCCCCATGTTTGCACAGCATGCATTTTACCAGCGCAGCCAACTCTCGATCCTTTTATACGAAGAGTGGAGCAGGTGGTAGCTCCAATTTGGTCCTTAACATCTCACAGGTACTTCTATGTCACTGAGATATCATATATTTGGATAATAAATGGTTGACATTCATTTGGTTAGGACAAAGGACAACTCAAAAGTTACTGACTTGGTTTGAATGTCTCCTCACTCAAGTTACAAAGCCTGTAAATAGTATCCTATGGGAGTGAACTCATGGTTTCCTGCTGCTGAGAAAGGCTGGCCTAGATGACATCACGCAGGTGGCCCAAGAGACCCAGGACAGGACAGGCCTCATCTTCTGAGTGCCTTGGGATTCTAGTAGAGTCCATTGACTTACTGTCTCTCTGAATTCCCAGACTCTGAAGTAAAGATGAAACTATCGCCGTGATGGATGCCAGGCTGTTCCCAGACTGGTTAGGGTCACAGTTCTGGCAGCCATAACAGGCCAAGCTTGGTCACCCATTCTCAATGGACCAATTAAAGAAATTGAAAGGCTTGGGGCTTAGAGTTCAGGGATACATGGAAACATTGTTCTGGTGTTTATTAAGAGAATTGCTAATGTCACAAACAGACAAGCAACAGCATGCTGGGGGACCCGAAAGAGATAAGTGGGGGTCCCTCCTTACATGTCTCAGAAGAGGGGAGGGTTCTGATAGCCCTGATGAATAAAACTCATAATCTAGGTTCATAGTCAGGCTGACTTTGAATTAGCTATGAGGGTTAGAGGGTGAAAATATAAACAAACAGTTACTGTAATACCAGAAAGCAAACTACTGTTGTTTCTGGAATTATCAGAGTTCAGCCAAAATGCAGCTTTATAAAATGGTGTGACCCTGATTAACAGAAACAAGCAGAGAAAAGAGATGCATCCGTCTTAATGTGAGGCTTAGGTTTGAACAGAAGGCAAGAGGCATGCACAGCTAAGCAGTCCTGGTGTGCTATCGTCTATCATTGATCTGTCACTGCCTGGGCTGCAGTCTCACCTCTGAGACGGTCTGACAAATAATCAGAATTGTGTGAAGTCTCTGTCCCCAGGAAACAAGCTCTCCCTCTGGCTGACAGCAAGATCCAGCTCTTTCCTTCTTGAATTATGAGATTCCTAGGGAAATTCCTCTGCTTTCGAGGTCCACTGTCTCCTTTGTTTGACAGCCACATGGAGGGACACAAGTGTCTCCTTAGAATACAGTGTTCCCTGGTGAGGTGGCTCAGAAAGGTGCTTACTACCATGTGTGACAATCTGAGTTCAATCTGTCAATGGTGGAAGGAGAGAAGTGATTCCCACAAGTCCTCTGATCTACACACACACACACACAGACACACACATGGCCACACACATGGGCACACACACATGCATGCACACACCACAAAGAATAGGTCACATGGCCTCAGGAAAAGATTGTATTCTTTTCATTAAAAAGGACCCAGTACTGGGCCAGAGAAATGGCTCACCGGGTAAAAGTGCTTGCTACCAAGTCTCACATCAGGAGTTCAATCACAGAGACTCGCATAGGGAAAGGAGAGACCTGACTCCCACAGTTGTCCCTTATCCTCACCTCATACACCATGGCACGAGTATGTCCACACACAAGTAAATAATAATTTTATTTTTAAGTAAGGCAAGCACCTGAGGCTGCTGTGCCCTCATTGGCTGATTGTCTTGTGTCTCCCCCCACCCTCAGAAGTAAAGCTGCACTGACTGAAACCTTGTAGAAATAACAGTGGAGACATCAGCATTTTCCTCCCAAGAAGCAGATATGAAGACATTCGCTCACCCACCCAGCCTCCTCTGGCTTGCATTGCTGAGAACTCTGAGGACCAGGCTGGACCACAGGCCAGAGAACCCAGGGACTGTAATGCAGCTGAGTAGCTTCCCTGCTCCACCTCCCAGTCTCCCATCCTCATCTGTAAATGAAGGCTTCCATCTGCCTCCTCTTTTAAAAATTTATTTATTAGCATATATTAATTATGCATAATAATGGGTTTCATTGTGACATTTCCATGCATGTATATAATGCACTTTGATCATATCCACCTGCATAAACCCCCTCCTATGTCCCTCCCATTCCTGTCCATCATCTTCCCATTCCTACCCAGCTCTACTCCTCTTTCCTCTGTCTCCTTTTATGGTTTTGGATATGACTCAATGAGTTTAATGTGGGTCGCTTGCAGGAACATGGTCACCTGGCAGTGGCTACACAAACCCCTGAAGAAATGTCTCCCCCTCACTTCACAGCCAATTAGCTGTCAATAGTTCAGCTAGGGGTGAGATTCCCTATGATCCGAATGTGACTGTGGGTCTATATTTTTTTGCTAAGACTTTGCTAAGCCTGGTGACCTTGTCTTTCAATGGCCCGCTGTAGCTATGTAACATCAGCAGAAATAATCCTGTTATAAGCCACAAACACTCAGAGACTGTTTGCTATTCCCAAATAACTTTCCCTATACTAACTTGCTTATCACCCTAACTGAGAAGATATTTTGACCTGAGGCCTCAGAGCAGCTGCTATTGTTCTAAATAATGGCATAAAAGTTGACTTCTCAATGCAAAACCACAAACTTTTTGCAAGTTTAATTTGAACCATCAGTGTCTCTGGAAAAGCTCTTTTGAGCAAAAGCCTGGCTTGTATGCTATCCTAAGGCCATGTTGAGCCTGCACAGCGTTTGAGAAAGGCCTCGCTGAGTCCACACAGTGTTTGAGAAAGAAAAATGTGTTCAGTTGAACCCTGCTTGTGGAGACCAGGGAGCAGCGACAGTAACTCCTTTGACCACTAGAGGACAGCAGAGTGCCTCAAACTAAGGCCAGTAATCCCAAAATCTGTAGGCACCGGGCCCCATGCTAGTCGCTGGTGACATTTTTAAAGGATTGTAACAAAAGAAGGAAGAGGTTTTCCTCATGAAATCATTCCTCAAGTTTAAAGGACTATTCTTAATTCAGAGATTATCTTTTCCACTCTTCTGTGATTAAGCATACTTTTGTGAATGAAGGAGACTACCTACATAGGGTTTGTTTTATCATCTGTTGCCTGTGTCCTGGACAGCTCTCCGCCCGACCCTGCCTGCCCTTGAGACCCTACCTGCCCTTTGGGTTTGGGGATGAGTTGGCACAGACTCCGGGAGCAGGTGAGAAACGCTTCAGCAAGCTCGTCTGAGCGCTGCTGCAAGCTCCTTTAATACCCTCCGCCCTCGCCCCATTGGTCCCAAGAAAGCATCCCTTCTAAACAGAAGTTCCTGATTGGCTGGCATTGTTTGCACTAGCGATTCTTGGTCTCTTGCAGTCCACAATTAGGTTCTCCTGCAGGAGATGCTTTTGTGGCTGTGCAGGCCCCCAGCATTTACACAGAGGCAGCCCCGCTGTTCCTGCTACAGCTGTCTATGACTAATGTTGTCTAGAAACCAAATAAATAATGGAAGCCTTTTGATGTTCAGGAATGCAGGAGCAGGCAAGGTAGCTCACTGGGCAAAATGGTTTAGTTGGTAAATGTACTTGACAGTCTTAGCTGGGTTCCCAGAACTCAAACGCTTTGTGTGCAAGGCCGCCTCCAAACAGAGTAAGGAGCAGTCAGCGAGGTGAATTTCTATTACCAATTTGATCTTCAGAGAGCCTGGACAGAGGCCTCCTGGATCAGGGTAGAGTAGGCACATAAGACAAAAAAAAAACAACTGTTCCTTCTATACCTGGGAACCCACAGGTACCTTTTTGTCCCAGGGACATGTCCTAAGGCATGGGAGGTATAGGCAGACTACAGAAAACTACAGATGGAGCTGTGCCTGAAGTACTATCAATAGAGTGAGCTAATGGACTGCAGAGATATCTATTTGAGAGAAGTCCTTGCCTGATGAGGGTGAGCTCCTTTGTATCCTCCTTTGTTCCATTTATCTGTAGAGTCAGTTATTTGGTGTCCACCACGTAATTTCATCATATAAACGAGGCAGGTCAGATCAGCAGATGTGTGATTCTGAGACCTCAGTGGTTAGCACTGCTAATGGAATTTCCAGCTGTGTAACTGCTGCTGTGGAAATGGGGGGCAGGGGTCATGCAAGCCAGGTTCATCAAAATCAAAGCAGTCCTAGTTGATTCTATACCGTTCTGGTCAAAGGCTCTGTTGCCAGGTAGTCATTCTGTAGTGCCAGGTTTCAGCGCTCTGCTGCTGGTAGTTGGGGACTTCTGGGCCTGATATGGAGCCAATTCCCCTTTCTGGTCTCCTCTTCATGGCCTTCTCTCCACCAGCTCCAGCCTGCCTGAAGTTGGTGATATAGCCTCCTGGAGTTCAGGGCTGTCCCTACTAGTGGTTCCTTTAGTGGGCAAGAGAGAGCTCACAGGCTCTACTCCGGCATCTGTAGAGTCATCTTCCTCACATGCTTCCCCTAGTGAACTTGGGGTCACAGCTTGTGCCACCAAGAAGCCAAGTTCAACTACACATCCTTACAACTACCAATCTCCAAGAAGACAATTCAAATACTGAAGTTAATAGTAAGAAGCAAGAAAAGAAGTTCAGGGCTGGAGAGATGGCTCAGCGGTTAAGAGCACGGACTGCTCTTCTGGAGGTCCTGAGTTCAAATCCCAGCAACCACATAGTGGCTCATAACCACCTATAATGAGATCTGATGCCCTCTTCTGCTGTGTACTAACATATAATAAATAAATAAATAAATAAATAAATAAATAAATAAATTCTTTGGGTCAGAGCGAGTGGGGCCGGAGCAAGAAGGAAGATGGCAACAGTGTACTCATATAAATCTTTAAGAAAGAAAGAAAAGAAGTTCACTGTGGCTACATTGGGAAGAAGAACAGACATCCAGTCACCTCTGCCCCTCACACATGTGTGTATCTGACTCTCTATCTCTTTCTTTGTGTGTATATGGGTTCCTCTCTGTGTGTGTGTGTCTCTCTCTCTCTCATGTGTGCACACACACAGCTTCTAGGTCCTGAAGTGAGATTCAAGTTTAAACAGAGAACCCGGAATGTGAACATCTAAGCAGTCCCAATCAAGAGTTTGGTCCCAAGTACCACTAACCCTCACTCTCCGGGCTTCAGTCTCGACCTGTAAGACAGACGGTCTGACAAGCTGTGAGTCCATTTGTGGGAGACCAGTTCCCCAGCAGGATGGCTGGCTCATTTTCCTTCTCTGGGCATGAGATTCCTGCGGACATCTCCATTTCTTTGGGATCCATTGCTTTTGCAGTCTGAGGGTCATATTGAGAGACACAGTGCCTCTTTTGAATATGTCTACATCTGCCAAGTTGCTTACACTTTTATCATGTTTCTCTAAGCTTAGGCCTTCGGGGTCTTTCTTCCACCTGTGTCCTTATCCAAGAGTCTGCCCTATGCATGGCTTCCCACACCAGAGTAAGAAAACCGCAAGTTCTCTTTCCGATTCTGCGGCTTCAGAATGTCGCGCGCTGTCCGTCCAGGGGTGTCCTGACAACCTATTTTCCTTAAATGGTAAGCATGATCGGCATCTAATTCCACAGCGTGTCTGCGAGGCAGGAAGACAGTGTGAATCTCTGCAGCCTGAAACTTCATTCCTGGTAGGAAGATACCATCTGCTGGATGCTTTTGAAATTGCTCACTCATACTTTGTGTTAGGAAATCAACAGTTGTGGACAGCTTGCTTGTCAAAATACCACTGGACAAGCAACTTCTGTCTTTGTGTCTGGGTCACCTGACTTTATTATACTTTCCATCCGTTTGCCTGCAGATTTTCGTGATTTCAACTTTCCTTACTGTTGTGTTTTATCAAAAAGATAAAGAAGCCAGGGATATGTTTGGGGTGGAGGTACCGCATGGTGTGGGGGAAGGGGGTGCCTCTGAGGGCCATGCTGAGGTGTCCCTTCCCCCTGAGGTACCAGCCACAGGTCAGTATAGTATAGAATAGAGTTTATTTAGGATATGGGAAGGCGAGTTGAGGGAGTAGAGACAGAGACAGAGACAAAGACAGAGACAGAGAGGAATAGAGGCCGGCCATGAACACATGGAGAGAGAGCAGGGGAAGGGAATGGGGAGAGAAGGGACAGAGTGGGTAGGGAGGAAGGGAGAAGGAAGAGCAAGAGAGTGAGGAGGGGGCATCAGCCCCTTTTATACTGAGTCAAGAACACCTGGCTGTTGCCAGGTAACTGGGGCAGAGCCTAGATGAAGTGCCAACACAACATTAAATGAAGCCAAATGAAGTTCCTTTGTGTGTATGCTTCACGTCTTCACTATCCGTTCATCTGCTGATGGGTATCTAGGCTGGTTGAATTTCCTTGCTGTGGTGCATACAACGAAGAAGAATGTACTCCGTATCCTCTCTGGAGGATATGGAGTCTCCAGGGACACGCCCCAGAGTGGTATAGCTGGAACCTATCAGAGTTTTATTTGGGGGCTTTTGTTTTAAAATGCCCCAATGGAGCCTAGCAGTGTGTACACTAATTCAATTTTCTAAGATTTTGTGTGTGTGTGTGTGTGTGTGTGTGTGCATATGTGTGTATCTGTGTGTGCTGTGCCACATATGTTCAGGGTACCTACAGAAGCCAGAAGCGAGCATTAGACCGCTCTGGAAGTCTGTAATGCAGGCTTACAGGTGGCTGTGAGCCACAGGATGAGTGCTGGGAACAGAGTCCTGATTCTCTGAAGGAACATCGAGCTGTTTTAACCATTCCAGTCACCTCCACAGCCCCTACCCACCCCCAACACACATTTTTAAAAGATTAATTTGAAGAAATAACCAATCACTTTCAAATTGTAATTTTTCAACAAGATAAGGTTTTATCAAGGAGCCTTATAGGCTAGGAACCCCCTATGTAGATTAGGCTAGCCTTGAACTCTTAGAGATCCACTTGCTACTGGCTCATAAGTGCTGAGGCTAAAGGTGTGCTCCATCATCATGCACCACCACATTTGCCTCTCTCTCTCTCTCTTTTTTAATAAAAGAAAGAAGAGCAACAACAAAAGTGTCACAACTATGGAAGAGCTCAGTCATCGGGGCCAGGTAGATTCCTTATTTGCATGTCTCATTTAATTTGTGCTTTTTTCTTTCATTCTTTCTCTCTCTCTCTCTCTCTCTCTCTTTCTTTTTTTTTTTTTTTTTTTTGGTTTTTCAAGACAGGGTTTCTCTGTGTAGCCCTGGCTGTCCTGGAACTCACTCTGTAGACCAGGCTGGCCTCGAACTCAGAAATCCACCTGCCTCTGCCTCCCAAGTGCTGGGATTAAAGGCGTGCATCATCACTGTTTTGGTCAAGTGACTGTTAATAATTACTTTATCATTGCTGTGTCAAAATTCTTGACAAAACCAACTTCAGAGGGGAATTATTCTGGCTTAAAGTTTAAGGAGATACAGATCACCATGGGGGTGGGGGCCAGGATCATGGAAGCAGAAGCTTGAGGCAGCTGGTGGTATTATGTCCAGTCAGGAAGCAGAGAGAGATGACTGCTGGGCCTGGGCTGGCTTTTTCCTGTTGATTCTTTCCAGTCTCCCTGTGCTGCCTGTGGAGGTTTGGTCTTTTGCTATGTATTGTAGTGCTAAATACTGGCTCCCAAGGCCTAGCTGGCCCCAAGGATGAAAGAATCTGCACATAGATCCAAGGGACTCTATGTGGCCTCCCCCCCCCCCAAGTTATCTTTTATTGGTGAATAAAATGCAAGCAGCCTATAACTGGGCAGAATTGAGATAGGTGGGGTTTGGAGTTCCTGGGCTTGGGGTCTGAGGAGAACCATGAGGAGGAGAAAGAGAAGAGAAGGAAGATGCCATAAGTTAGGTGAGTCAAGAAAGTATGGCCGTGAGGGCTGACCAACTGAAGAGCAGCCCAGAATGAACATGGCAAATTATAACTGAGGGTTATTAGTGGGTGAATAGATTCTAATCGCTTAGAGGGTCGATATCTGCCCAGCTCTAGTGCTGATTAAGGCTTACTGTAATAATAAGAGTGTGTGTCTTTTATCCAGGAACTGCATGATCAAAGGTGGGGTAGAAGCCCCTGATTGAGGTTAAATAATTTCTACAA
The DNA here is from genome assembly GCA_019843965.1 of Rhynchomys soricoides. NCBI lineage: Eukaryota > Metazoa > Chordata > Mammalia > Rodentia > Muridae > Rhynchomys > Rhynchomys soricoides. The sequence goes on along the minus strand of JADRCH010000032.1, from coordinate 3,366,553 downwards.
CAGCTGCCTAGATTCAAGGGAGGTCTTCTCACCTGAATGAACCTAATCTAGTAACTCCCTCGCAGGCCTGCCCAGAGAGGCCTGTCTATTCTGGGAGGCTAGATCCTGTCAACCAATACTAACCAATCTTAACCACCCCAGATGCCATGCTCCATATAACTTCCACAGCTGACAGTAAGAAAAGCCAACCTGCAACAAGCATGCTTGAAGGTTCTGGTAAGGACGAGCACTAAGCCTCTGCCCGAAGGGAAGAACAAGCTTTCTCAGATGGAAAGCAGACCTTCCATGAAGCAGTGTCTGTAGGTCAGTCAGTGAGCTCTCAGTCAGCTGAGTGTCTCTCTGGGACAGGATCTGTGGGGCAGACTCAGAATTCCAGATCCAGTAAGCACAGGCAGAAGCTGGGTATCACACCAGCAGTTAAATGGTAGGAAAGGAGAGGAAGGAGAGGGAGGAAGTATGGTGTAAGAAAGAAGCAAAAGAAGCCAGCAGCAGGAAGACTGGAGAGTCCTTAAGGCCTCCTTGTAAGTGATGAGTGTGAGAAAAGACAACAGTATACAGATTAGAAAGAAGGTGGGTGTTGTCACAACTCTCCTGGCCCAAGTTCTAGTCTTTCCCACCTCTCCACTTCATTTCCATTCTGGATTGCTCTAATTATCTCTAGTTCTGCCATTCTCCATATGTCCCTGGTCCAATTCTGTGCTTCTAGACAAAGCAACCTAGAAATCCTAATGGGTGCTCTCATGCTGATAACATGGAATTCCAGGTTTACGCCCACTGCCTCCCTAATAAGTCACATTTCCCTCGGGGCTCAACTCCTGTTCACTGCTATTTGTCCTTGAATTGGGCAGCAAGGGAGCAAGGAGATCCTTCACTTTCTTAACAAAGGGACTTGCACAAATTAGATGATATGTTTGGTATGTCTTCGGCGTCCAGGACAGACCAGAGGAGAAACAGAGCAAAGATGCCAGGCAGAACGACATGTAAATTCAGCTGTGACAAGCATCTGGGGCTAAGCTGGGATGAAGATGAGTCGGCAGCACTGGGCTGGAATAATTAGTTAATAATCATTTATTGTGTAGTATGAATTACTGTTTTCTGTAATTAAGCAGCATTTATCTGTTTCTTGTTGTCAAAGAATAGGAATGCTCTATTTGAACAGGAAGGGACTAGAAAGAGGATTCAAATAAGAAACAAGAGGAAGAGGAAAGGAAAGCTGTTACCAGGGAGGTGTTCCTCCCTGGATTGTAGTCTTGTTAAGTAGGGAATTTAAGAACAAACTAAGCTCAAGGATCATCTTATTAAGAGTTTGAGAGAAAAACAACACCAGGCTAGCTGAAAACCCTGGTGGTTGTCAGGAAGAGGGAGATGAAGGAGAGAGATTCATGCCTTTTGAGTTCAACAAGCTGTTGTGAAAGTGTGTGTGTGTGGTGTGTGGTGTGTGTGTATGTGTGGGGGGTGTGTGTGTGTGTGTGTGTGGTGTGTGTGTGTGTATGTGTGGTGTATGTGTGGTGTGTGTGGTGTGTGTGTGGTGTGTGTGTGTGTGTGTGTGTGTGGTGTGTGTGGTGTGTGTGTGTGTGTATGTGTGGTGTGTGTGGTGTGTGTGTGGTGTGTGTGTGATATGTGTGTATGTGTGGTGTGTGGTGTGGTGTGTGGTGTGTGTGTATGTGTGGTGTGTGTGTGTGTGTGTGTGTGTGTGGTGTGTGTATGGTGTGTGTGTGTGTGTTTGAATGTGTGTGTGTGAGAGTGCACGTGCATATGCCTATAGGAGAAGGGGTGTCATTCAGAGTAACGGTGAGAAAGCCCCACACTGTCAAGGAAGATATGGTGGTTTGAATTAGAATCCCCCATAGACCCATATGTTTAAATATTTGGCCCCCAACAAGGGGAGGTGTGGCCTTGATGGAGGAAGTGTGTCATGGAGGAAGTGTATCATTGAGACTTTAAAGGATTTACACCATTACCACTGGCTAGGGCTCTTGCTCATGCTAGTTCTCTCTCTCTCTCTCTCTCTCTCTCTCTCTCTCTCTCTCTCTCCCTCCCTCCTTCCCTCCTCCCCTCCCTCTGTCCCCCCTCTTTCTCTCTTCTTCTCTTTCTCCTTCCCTCCATCTCCCCTCCTTCCTGTGTGCAGATGCAATGTGATCAGTCAGCTTCCTGCTCCCACTGCCATGTCTTCTCTGCCAGTTGCCAGTTGCCATATCTCCCATCTTCAATGGACTCTATTCCTCTGAAGCTGCAAGCTAAAGTAAGCTTTTTCTTAAGTTCTGTGGTGGTTAGAATTAGGATGGCTGCCAGAGGCTCATATTTGAATGTTTGAACTCCCTGTGAATCAGAGAGTTGCACTATTTGAGAAGGATTAGGTGTGGCCTTGTTGAAGTAGGTGTGGTCTTGTTGGAGGAAGTAACACACCTCCTCCACAAAGGAGTAGGCTCTGGGTTTTCAAAATCCCAAGCCAGGTCCAGGCCCAGTGTCTCTCTCTTCCCACTGCTGGCAGATCTGAATGTAGAACTCTCATCTCCTTCTCCAGCACCATGTCTGCCTGTGTGCTGCCATGCATCCCAACGTGATGAGTGAAAATGAACTAAACCTCTGAAACTGTAAGCAATGCCCAGTTAAATGCTTTCTTTTATAAAAGCTGGCATGGTCTTGGAGTCCCTTCATAGCAGTGACTAAGACAACCTCCTTCTGATCATGGCGATTTGTCACAGCCATGTCAAAATGACTATCCTGGGACATCTTGAACAACACCTTGCCCACCAAACTCCACGATGAGTCTCTGCCTCAACTGCCCTTTTGTCAGGTATAATGAAAACGCCATGTTGTGAACATGGGATTGTGGGAAGTAAATACTCCTAGTGTTTCAGCAGTTAGCTGAGGAAGGGCTGGATCTTCTCTCTTCCTAGGAACTCTTTATCCTGGTGCCTGCCTGACATCTGGGTGAGCTTCACCATGGATAACAGGGCCTTCAGTCTCATCTTGTCATCTTTGCTTTTGTTTTCTTATTCATTTTGAGACAGGCTCTCATGTATCTCAGGATAGTCTTGAACTCACTAAGCAACCAAGGATGACCTTGATTAACTGAACTTATTCTAATTATTATTATTATTATTATTATTATTACTATTATTATTATTATTTGTGTGTGTGTGTGTGTGTGTGTGTGTGTATGCTTGTAGTTAGGAAAATGTACACATGCCACAGAGCACAAAAATGTCAAAGGACACTTTGGGGGAATCTGTTCTCTCCAACTGTTGTGTGTTCCAGGGAGCAAACTCAGGCATGCACAGAAAGTGCCTTTATCTGCTGAGCCATCTTGCCAGCCTGAGGATAAGGTCGAACTCCTGGTCCACCTGCCTCCACCCATCAAGTGATGGAATTACAGGTATATACCATCACATCCAGTTGATGTGGTACAAGAGATGGAATACATGGCTTCATGTGTACGGAAAGCAAATCTCATCTTCATTTGAAGGGACTGGGCTGTAAAAGGCACTTGCCACCAAGCCCAACAAACTGAATTCAGTTCCTGGAATCCACATGTTAAAAGGAGAGAACTGATTTCCATGAGTTGTCTTCTAACTTCCACATGTGTATTGTGGTATGCACATACCTATCATACATGCACACACACACCATTAACACACATACACCACACATATACACATGATAGATGATAGATAGATAGATAGATAGATAGATGATAGATAATACAATGATAGATAGATAGATAGATGGATAGATGATAGATAGATAGATGGATAGATGATAGATAGATAGATAGATAGATAGATGATAGATAGATAATACAATGATAGATAGATAGATAGATGATAGATAGATAATACAATGATAGATAGATAGATAGATAGATAGATAGATAGATAGATAGATAGATAGAGTCTTAATTGGGTGACACATACCTTTAATCTCAATACTCTGAAGGCCAAAGCAGGCAGATCTATGAGAGTCCAAAGATAGCCTGGTCTACAGAGCAAAGTTCCAGGCTAGCCAGGGCTGCACAGTGAGACCCTTTCTCAAAATATTTTTAAAAAGAAAACTTGGGCAGTTAAATGGCATTGTGGGTAAAGGTTCTTGTTGCTAAGTCTGGTGATTTGAGTTCAGTTTCTGAGACCCAAGTGATAGAAGGAAGAAGTAACTCCTCAAGTCATCTTCTGACCTCCTACACACACACACACACACACACACACACAGAGTAATCACATAAAAATAAAGTATCAACAATGCAAATGTGTTGGGACATGCCTGGTGCTGTGGAATGAAACTCCACGTGCCTGTCCCAGGGCGCTGTGGCTCTGAGTGGGACAGGACATGTGGGAAGTGGCCGAGCATCTTCCCAACAGTCCTATGGACAGGTTGGGGGGCTATGGGAAGCCTCTTTGGGTCCTGCCCATGGGTGGGGGAGAGGGCCTTCCCCGGAACTCAGCAGCTGTCTCTGTGGGTTCTCTGGCCAGGGGTACCACAGTTGACAGAGGGTGCCGCAGACAGGTTAGCCGGAGCACAGCTGGGGTTCCCGCCAGAACCGGATCTCAGCTACTTTGGGCACCAGGCTAGCTGCTTAGGCTTGGATGAATGGGTACCATCTAGGAGCGCTGGGATTCCCACGGTGAGAGATTATCTGCAGCTCCTTAATTGAGGGCTGATCCCTCGCTTCCCACAGCGGGTCCAGATGAAGAGACAGTCCATAATTCTAAGAGGTTTATTTTCATCAGGTGGAGAGTGGCGTGGATGGAACTGTACCTCCCGCCTCTCCCAGTGAGGCAGGGCAGATATAGTAACTGGGAAGGGGCGTGGCTAAGCCTCTAGGTGTCTCACTAACATGGGGACGGCTTGGGGCTGTGTGGCCACGTCTCTACCGGGGCATGATATGTGACCATGGCTGGAGCCAGAAAGCCTCCTAGGAGCCTTGGCATAACATTTCTGGTCCCTTGCAAATTACTTCTCAGGGTATCCCAGAGTTTGCCTGTGCTCAACTAATGTGCCAGACTGCCTGCCAGATCACTGCCCCACATAAATGGTAACCCAAGTCAGCCACAAGGGCCTTCACCTATCCCAGGTTTCTGCCCCCCTGTTCATATCATGCCATGTAAGGCCACTCATTCCCACACATTCCAACATCACCACGGAAAGACAGTATAACTAGGGGATTGCCCTCAGATAAGCCTTTGTCCCACTCCTGCCCTGCCTAAAGCTGACCTTGTGTCCCCCTCACTCTATCAGTCTCCTTGATATGAAATAAGTCACCCTTCGTTATATGTCACCTTCAGTTCTGGAACACCCTCTTCTTCAGAAGTGTTCTGGAAGTGTTTGCTATGTCTTCCCCTCTGGGGTTACTCCTGTAGCACAGACCCTGGAAACCCTCTGGTTTTTTCAATTGCCAGTTTAATTTGCCACCATCTGTCATTATGTTTGCAGTTCTTGGAGACCGGGCATGTGACTCCTCCCAAGAGCTCAGCAATGGATGAGGCCAACTGCAGCCAGATGCAATCACATATTAGCGCTTGCAGGGAGAAGGAAGGCTGAAGGTGGGAGGTCAGCAGAGGACCTCCAGTCTGCTCCATTTGTACGGATTAGATTTCAGAAACATATCTGTGAACATTTAGAGAAATTAGAAGCTTCCTGTGCAGCAAGCTCCCAGGAAGAAAATAGTCTCTAAGACCAGCAAGACAGCTAAAAGCTAAAGATGCTTGCTGACAAACCTGAGAGCCTGAGTTAGATCCCTGGGTCCCACCATGGAAGGGGAGAACCAATCCCTGAAAGTTGTCTGTTGACCTTCATACACATGCCACGATGTGTGTGTGTGTGTGTGTATGTGTGTGCGCGCGCGCGCGTGCACATGTAAGCACGCACACACATACATTCAATAAAGCCTACTAAATACTCTGTGTATTCTTTTATATGATAATATGTAGTACACCCCCAAGTGTCTTCTGTTTTGGTAAGAAGGAATTAAAATTCTAAAGATCAGTGCTGGAGAGGTGGTTCAGTAGTTAAGTGCACTGGCTGCTCTTCTAGGGGAGCTGGGTTTGCTTCCTAACATCTACGTGGCAGCTCACAACCATCTATAAGTCCAATCCCAGGGGATCCACTACCTATACCCTCTTCTAACATCCACAGGAGCTAGGCATGCATGTGGCACACAGACATGCATTCAGGTAAAACAACCGTACACATAAAATAGACAATTATTTTTTATTCTTAAGATCTATGGTACTGCAGGAGGTGCTAAGCGCCTCTCTTTTCCCTAAAAACGTCAATGATTGAGTCCATACAATCATGTAAAGAAACTACTACATTGGGCTTGGCATTCAGTTGGTAGAGTGCTTGCCTAGCATGCCGGAAGTCCTGGGTTCTGTTCTCAGCACCACATAGTGATACATGCCTGTAAATCTGGCACATAGGAAGTAAGTAAAGACAGGAGGGTAGAGAGTTCAAGGCCACCCTCGGTACACAGTGATTTCAAAGCCAGCTTGAGATACATGAGACCCCATCCACAAAACAAAATCTAAGCCAAAACAAGAACAAAAAATACCTACTAGTACCATATTGTGAAGGAGTAGAGAAGTCTCAGATCAAAACACAATCACATATCTATATTCCATGTGACTATATCTAGGTCTGTTGCACTAGGCATAGTGAGAACAGCGGCTAGTGTTCTCAAGGACTGCAGTATCTCTTTAAGAGCTATTCAGACATGTCTGCATATAACATCTATGCCTAGTTGTTAATTACCAGCACAAGACTAAGCCAATAAGATAGGTCTTTCAGTATTCCATCAGGCAGAACTTAAGTGGATTCTGGGGGTTTTCAGACAATTTAAAAAAGAGAGCGCATGAAGGTGCAAATGGGGGTGCTTTGCGAAGAGGAATATCAGAGTTGTAGGGGTGCTGGGGACGTATGTTTAAAATAAGTCGTATATAGGCATGAAATTGTCAAAAATAAATAAAAGATAAAAGAGACAAAGAAAGAGGCGGGGGGCAGGGGGGACTGATTTCTAGCCTTCCCAACCTTCCTGAATACCACTAGAACTTTGGAATACAGGCGATATAAACGCCCCAGTTCCATTGCCTCCCAACTGCTGTACCTCCAAAAGTCACAGCCTAATTCTAGCACTGTATGCTTGCAAGCGTCACGCTAACCGTGAAGCCAATGTGATCTGCTGGGAGCTCCTTTTGCACTAAAGATGTAATTCCGAAAATGAATGCAAGCAAGAGCACAGCTGTACTCAAAGCCTGGCATTTCCCAGTCTCTCCTTCCCAAACAACCCAGCCAGTGCTGATCTTAATTGTTAATGCCTTGTTCAGTCCCAAATTAATCTGATCAAAGGACTTGTTCCCAGTGTCTCCTATTAACATGGCTTAGTTTGGTTCCTAACCTGGGGCTTGCTGCCAGTTGCCACAAAAGCAGTGTCATGGTTACAAATCGACTCCTGGCTTATAGATTGCTCTTGGTTGGAGGTGGCAGGGACAGAGGCACAAGCTCATGCTGTCACCCACAGTAGCTTAAAGAGTTCCTTCATCGTTTATGTATTTTTAAAAAGTATATTTTTGTTTATTTTTATGTGCATGTGTATCTCGGGGAGTGAATAGAGGTCACAGGATAACTTGTAGGAGTCAGTTCTTTCCTTTTACCTGGGTCCAAGGGATAGGATTCAGGTGGTCAGTCATTGGGTTAGTTGGGATTCTCTAGAATAACAAAAATTATATATATATAATATATATATGGAATATATATTATTCTATCAGACAGAACTTAATTTTATATAACACTTATACATAATTATATACCATATTTATTATATATATATAAAAGATATGAGAGATAGTATATATTATATATGTGGCACATATACAAAATATAATATATATACCATCTCTCTAGCTTCCTTTGGATCCTTTAGTTCTGGCATAGAAACCAAATTATATTATATTATATATATATACATATATACATATATATATGTATATATATATAAAATGCTTTATTAGAATGACTTTCAGGCCATGGTCCAGCTAGTCCAACAATGGCTGCCTATGAATGGCAGGTCCAAGAATCCAGTAGTTGTTCAGTCTATAAGGCTGGATGTCCCAGTTGGTCTTCAGTATATGCTGGAATCCCAAAGAAGTAGGCTCTAATGTCAGTAATGAACTTGCTAGTGAGGGCAAGCAGGCTTCCTCCTTCTACATCCTTATATAGGCCCATCAGAAGGTGTGGCCCAGGTTAAACATCTGTCCTCCGATCTTGAAAGATTTGGACTAAAGGCATGTCTTCTCACCACAAAGATCCAGATTAGAGGTGGGTCTTCCCACTCCAAATGATTTAATTAAGCAAAAATCTCTCACCCAGCAAAATGGTACCCAGCCATTTTGAAGTTTTTGTTACCTCCAGATGTAGTCAAGTTGACAGCTAAAATAGCAATCACAGTCTTGGTAGCAAGCACCCTTACCCACCGAGCCATCCCACAAGCCCATTTTTTAACATTTATTATTATTGTGGTGGAGCATTAGCACCTGTGTCACGGTGTGCATGTGGAAATTAGAGGGCATCTTTACGGAGTCAGTGTTTTATCACAGGAACAGAAAGTAACTACTACCCATGGCAAGCATGTTACTAGCTGAGCATCTGGCTCTCCCTCCCTTAACCTTTTAGGGACCATGACTCAAATGAAACAGGATGCTTGTTTTTTTATGTTGTTAGATTTTTTTTTTTGAATCATGTTCTGTTCACCCAAATGTTGGTGGCAGTGGACTTGCAAGGAAGTTGTGAGCCAGTTGATGTAAGTGCTGAGAATCGAACTTGGACCCTGCACAAGAGCAGCAGAAAAAGGCATACTTTGAACCATTTCTCCAGCCTCCTTTGCATCCTTGGTTTCTGATACAGAAAACAAATTCAGGACAAGACAGCATAAAACAGAGGTGGGGGGGGCGTTATTATATAGTATAGTTTTAAGCACGAGTGTTAGGGGAAAGAAGACACCAGGGAAGCATGGTATTCTCTAGGAGAGCCGGGTTTCGTTTGCTTTACAATACTTATGTGCAGGATTGGGGGAGGGGGGGGGCGGCATACATATGTCTTTCCGAGTCTGGTTTTTCTTGCTTAGCATGATCACCTCCAGCTTCATTAATTCTCCTACAGTGAAGTCAGTTGTTCTTTGTGAGTGCACACAACTAACCCCATCATGTACAGACACCTCATTTTCTCATCTACTCATCCGTGGATGGGTGTTTAAGCTTGTTCTATGATCTCGCTGTTGTGACTAATGCTGAATTAAACTCAGAAGTGTAGGCATCTGTGTAGAAGCTTAGATTCCTTCGGGTGTATCCTCGCGAGTCATATAGCCGAATCATGTAGCAGTTTTATCTTCCATGGGATTATTTGCCTTCGAGTTTGTAATGTATCACCCCATGCTTTCTCGTCCTTTAGGGTTCTAATAAGAAATCCAATGGTATTCTTATGTGCTTTAAATTTTTTTCATTTGTGCATGTATACTTTCATGATGTGTTTTTGCATGTGTGTGTGGTGTAACATGTGCTTGTCCAATGCCATGCATGTGGAGATCAGAGAACAATTTTCAAGAGTTGGTTCTCTCCTTAGGTTTGCATGCTCAGTCGGTGCCTTAGCTTGCTGAGTGATGTCACCAGCCTATGATGAGTTCAACTTGATAGGTGAATTGGCGTTTACCCCTTACTAAAATCTTTGCTTTCTATTTTAGCAACCTCAACCATGATGCATCCTGGAAAGGTGGCTCTTAACACCTCTTGGGTCTGGGGTGGATGCTTCCTCCAGCTTAGTTTTATTTTACGTTAGTCCTCTTGGTGAGTTATCTTCATCTGAGTTCATGTTCCCACTATCACTTGGGAAGGGAAGCTGACTGCAGTAAGAGACTCGATGACTTGATGGCAGTTCTGGCATTATCTTGCAGTAGAGGACACCTAGGTGCTTCCCCTGTGTCCTCAGTACAGCTCAGAGGCTGGTTGTAAAAGGGAAGTTTGAGGTTAAGAGATGGCTCAGCACTTAAGAGCACTTGCTGTTTTTCCAGAGGCCCTAAGTTTGGTTCCCAGCACCCACCCATGTCAGGCAGCTCACAACTACATATCACATAGAACCATATATAATAAAATATAATATAGTATTGTATTGTACTGTATAAGATAATAAATAAATGATAATAAATAATAAATATATACATACAATAATATAATTCTTCGTAAGACTACATATAACACTACCTCTGGAGCAGTGATTCTCAGCCTGTGGGTCACACCCCTATGGCACTCCACTATGTCTAAAAATACTTACATTACAGTCCATAATAGTAGCAAAATTACAGGTTTGAAGCAGCAATGAAAATAACTTTATGGTTGGGGTCACCATAACATGAGGAACTGTGTTAAAGGGTCACAGTGCTAGGAAGGTTGAGAGCCAGTGATCTAGAGGAATCCAACAATTTCTTCTGGCCTCCATGGGCACATGTACCCACATGACAAGTTCGTGTACAGATGAACACAGTCATGCCCATGAATAAAAATACAAAATTAATCTTTATAAGACAGTATCAGGCTTCAGAGACAGCTCAGTGGGCACAGCACATGCTATGCGAACATGAAGACAGATCCCCAGAACCCACATAAAACACCAGATGTGACAGCATGTGCCTGTTAACACCAGCATAGGCTATGAGGCCTGAGAAGGCAGCTGGGGGCTTGGCTGGACAACTATTCTAGCCAAAACGGTGAGCCCTGGTTCGACAAGAGCCTCTGCCTCAAAAATTATGGTGGATTCAATTGTGGTGGTGCTGGTAGGATATGCTTAAGAGGTGGAGGCAGGGGGATCACAAGTTTGAGGCCAGCCTGGGGTACATTTTGCTAATCATTGGATACAAATCTTTAATTTCAACACTCAAGAGGCAGAGGTAGGAGGCCAGCCTGGTCAACATAACAAGTCCCAGGCCAGCTACATAGGCTACATAGGGAGATCCTGGCTTTAAAAATAATTCATAGTGGACAGCAGAGTCACTTAAAATTGGCTCTTGATCTCCACATTCAAGCACAGGTAAATAAATACACACACACACACACACACACATAAAACCATGCACAAAACTTTTAAAAAGGTACAATCTCAGCAGTATTTCTTCCAAGTTGGGCTGGAGTTTTTCTCCCTTGGGTGTCTGTTTCAGGCATCGCTGCAGGTTGGGATGAGCTGCCAGTCTTAGTAATTCAAATAAGTACAAAGTATGTGTGTCCTTCCTGCTGAAGGGGGTTTCGGCATGAGGCTCTACTTTATAATAATATTATCATTTATTTATGTATTTATATAAGCAATATAAAATAAGTGTCAGTGGCTATTATTTTCATTATTATTATTATTACATTTACTTTGCTTACTGGGGGAGGGGCACGTCTGTGGAGATCAGAGGTCAACTTGCAGGATTTGCCTTCTACCCTGGGCTCCCAAGGATTGAATTTAGGTTGCCAGACTTGGTCGTCAGGTTTGGTGGCAAGTACTTTTACAGGCAGAGCCATCTCACTGGCCCTGGGATCTACTTTCTAATGGGATCCCCCAATCAGACACTGACTGCCAACCAGTTAACATTTGTCTCTTGTGTTTTGTGTATTGGGCTTTTTGTATGTCAGTCCCTCTGTGCCGCAGGCTCTAGTGAAAGGGTACGGAAGGCCTGCCCACTTGTGTTCACCTTTGCGCTAGGCAGCCTTTCTGCAGCTGCTGCATTTGTAATGTTTCTGTTTTGTTTTGGTTTTTTCACCACTAATTTTGTGCACAAAATTCTGTGCAGTCTCTCACCCAGGCAGCAGAGGGTGGCTGCTTCCCTGGCTATTCTCTCCAGAGTGCTGGTGACTATTCAAGCTTTATTCCTGGTTCATCTGCAGAGCCTGCCCTGATCCACCTTTCTCTCTAACCATGGTGCAACTGGAACATTTGAAATGTCTCCCTTGGGCTAAGCTCAGTGGGTAAAGGCATTTGCCCCAAAGCCTGGAAACCTGCTAGGGTCAGAGCATGCCTGCCACAGTGCACATATGTCATGCACAGTGCACACAGTGTCATGTGGAGATCATGTGGAGGTCAGAGGGCAGCCTGCAAGACAACTATCTTCTTCCAACTTTTTGTGGGTTTAAAGATGGAATCCAAGTTCTCAAGCTTGCTCAGCATGGGACTTTACCTGCTGAGACACCTTGATGGTACTATACTTTTTAAAACAAACAACAACAACAAAAAAAACAAGATCTCTCATTGAATCTGGAGTTCACTGGCTACACTGGCTAACCAGCAAACCCTTGGGGATCATCCTGTCTCTGCCTCCCCCAAGCTGGGGTTACAAGGATGCACTGCTGTGCCCAGCTTTAACCTGTGTGCTGAAGATCCAAGTTGAGTCTTCTTACTTACCTGGCAAGCACTTTACCTACTGAGCCAGCCCCTGAAACATTGGTAAGTGATCATTAATGGTTTGGGGTTTTTTTTCACACTGAAAACCAAATGTAAACATGTGGAAGTTTGGAAAACAAATTAAGTTAGGATGAGTGATGGCTTATTCACTTTCATACATTTTCAACTGCAGGTGACACACAGTGTTTCCTTGGGTGTAATCTGATGGTTTACAACCTCCTGTAGCTCATCTGTGAGGATGTTGCCCATGGAGACTCATAAGCACTTGGCACATATCAGGATGAACTTATCTATCCATTGCCATTCAGGTGACTGCAGACAGTGCAGCTATAAAGAGCTTGGATTGGACAGGGCCTCATTGCCTAAGGATAATGTGTGCTTTATCAGACAGAGTAGGGTTTCAAGGAAAAGGGTACCACACACCATCTGTTACCATCTAAGCTTGGAGACAGTGCCAGGGAAATAACTAAAGCAAATGCTTCTTGGGGCCAGTGTAGGAAGTATTTATTCAACCTGTCTGCCCTATGCCCAACGCTAGCTAAGACCAAGACAAAATTTAAGTGGCAGGTATTCATTTGCAGGAGAAAAGTGTCTACCCACAAAACCAGTGGAAGTGGAAAATAGGTTACAGGATAGGGAAAACAAATTTGTGTGTGTTTGTGTGTGTGCGTGTGCATGCATATGTTTTATACTACATAAATATATATATATTTATATAAATATATAAATATAAAATAATATATATTAAATATATATTTATATATATCAGTATATTTAATGTTAAATTCAGAATTATGAAAATAGGAAAAAAATTGTTCATTGATCTCACATGTGCGATTATCAAATACTTTTAAAAAAATAGTGGCTATTAATGCAAATGACTTCTTGAAGTATTTGTGCAGGTTTAGTTAAGGGACTGGAGAGATGACTCGGCAATAAAGAGCTCCTTCTGCTCTTTTAGTGGGGTGAGAGGCTGAATCTAACTACAAGAAAGAAGTAACAATATTTCAATGGCATCAAAGCAAGTACATCACGCCCAGGAAAGTCAAGGTTAGAGAGCTGCCACAAAGTTCTCCCTACACCGGATGAAGGCAGGGTGTTTCCCTAAGTGGAATTAACATTTACCAGGCTTACATTAGGAATTCACTCAGCAGAGTCATTCCTTATACAAAGGTGAATTTTCTTTTAATTATTTTTTAAAATTACGTACTGTATGTGTGGACGACTCTGGGGGCTTAGTTCTTCCCTTCTGCCAGGTTATGAGGGAGGGTCTCTTGCTAATGCAGCTTCTCCAGGCTGGGTGACCTATGCTCTGCTCCTATTTTGATGGGGGGAGCTGAATACACACACACACACACACACACACCACAAGCAGTTGCTTCTTGTTAATTCAGGTTCTGGAGATCAAACTAAGACCATCATGTCTTCACACTTAACCACTGAGCGTTCACTTCAGCCCAGACAAGGGTGATTTTCTCTCCAAAGGAAAACAAACAGCTACACATGTGGCTTTCTCTGTAAATCCCATTTATGGAAAAGAACACTTTCAAACCAGCATCCTTCCGATTTTGTCTTTGTGTGGATGGGGTTAATGAGAGCCTTTTCTGTCTCGTCCTCTTCTAAGCATATGGTTTTGTTTCCTACTCAATATTTTTTTATTGCTTAAACGTGTACTCAAACATTTCAACTCTAATATGTCAGCATTAAACAATCACAGTCATTATAGGAAACAGAAAGAGAGCACTGGGAGGGAGCGCTGTGCTAACCTCACAGTGCCCTCTCAAGAAAAGGCTCTTTGTATCTCAGAACAAACAAAACGTTTTAATATTAACACACTGCAAGGGGTTGTTTGTGTTGGTCTGGGAGGGGTCTAAACCAGAACAGAGAGTACAAGGGACAGCTATTCACAGAACTCAGACACAACACTGGGATGTACAGTTCCTAGTTCTGGGTAAGATAAGATTTTGTGAGCATAGTATTAGTACTTATCAAAATTTAGATGAAAACATTCTTCCAAAAAATTATGTGTGTTTGAGTCACAGTGTACATGAACTCAGAGGACCACTTACGTGAGCTGGTTGTCTTCTTCAAACCAGTGCTTAAAATTTAGGTCACCAGGCTTGACACCAAGAGCCTTTACTAGATGAGCCATCTTGATAGTCCTAAATAGAAAATACACTTGGGCTGGAGAGATGGCTCGGCAGTTAAAACGCACACGACTTACAGAGGAACAGTTTGGTTCAGAGTACCACGTCATACAACTTAAAACCACCTTTAATACCAGCCATAGGGGCTTTGACACCTCTTCTGGCTTTCATGGGCAAACAAAGTATACACACACACACACACACACACACCCCAAAGGGAGAACATTCTTAACAATTTTTAAATTGCAGATGGAAAAACCACGTTGCTTTGTTCACTATTGTGTGTCCAGCATCTGGAAGAATGTTTGTCACCTTACACATTCCAAATGCTAACCAATAAATCTCACTGTGTATGATAAGAGCCTAAGGAACACTTCCATATTCTCTGAGGTAAGAAGCAGCATTATTCTGGTAACTGATTTCACTTGCTTCTGGTTTGCAGCTTTTGGGAACGGCAGTGGCTGGCAGATGAGAGGGACTAAGCTCAACAGGTGGGAGAGGGAGAGACTAAGCTCAGCAGCTGGCAGAGGCAGGACTACGCTCAGCTGGTGGTAGAGGGAGGGACCAACCTCAGCAGGTAGTAGAGGGAAGGACTAAGCTCAGCAGCTATAGCTGCCACTCCTACCTCCTGGCACACACTGTGAAAAAAGTAATTTTTTGTGAAATAGGCTGAAGACAAAGTAGCTACCCCAATGTAAAAAACAGAACCCAAGCCACGGAGACAATGTAATGGTAAGGGCAGTAGTATCATACCACTAACATTCATTTGGAGTGATAGGAGACAGACAGAAGAGTCCCTGGAAAAAGCTCTTGGGCTAGCCTGGAGTGGCAAAGCATAAAACAGTCTCAAACAAGGTGAAGAGTGAGGACTAACATCTGAGGTTGTCCTCCGACCTACGTGCGTGTACACACACAGACTTTTTACACAGGCACTCGACTCATGTACACACATGAACATGTATGTATACATTACATATACACGAAGACGAAAAATCAAGAGTACCAGAACCCTAACAGTTGGATGAAAATGCCATGGGTTTATAAAGTAATTTCCTACTGAGGTAAGAAAAAAGGCATTTAAAGCCATTTACTCACGTTTCCAGTGCCCCCAAGCAATGCCAGCTTTAATTTTATGGGAAGTAAGTAGAAAAAGAGAGTACTGCTCAGACCAAATGTGAACGAAGAGAGCTGTGGTGGTTCAGAGTTTGCCATGTGTTAGAATTCACAGCCACTAGTGCCACAGCCTATGAAGCAAGCATGCGTTTGTGCATGCCTTCGGGTCTCCTGACTGGACAGGAAGTGACCAGCTTCTTCCGGTTCCTGCCTGCCACCTTGACATCCCCGCAACAGAGCCATGGAACTGTGAGCCAAATACACCCTTCCTTCCTTTAACTGTATTTTCCAGGAAATTTTATGACTCTAACAGGAAATGGAATGAAGACAAGAGCAGATGTTTTCACCCAATAGTCTTGAAAAGGATAAAATTTTAAGGCGGATTTTAAGTACAGAAAGTATCAAATTCGTGACCCATTTAAGAACAGAAATAACCCAGAGAATTTTTTTTAAAATAGCCTTGAAAGTGATACATCAGAGATAACAACTTCTGAACACAACTATTCTACTATAGCCTCAAGCTGAGGTCAAAATGCTTCCTAGCCTTCATACACAAAGCTTGGACCATAGTAGGGAGTCAAAAGACATCCGTGAGAGCTGGTGAGATGATTTGGTGAGTAAAAGCATCATGGAAATTCTGGACACAGTGGTATATCTGTAACCCCACCTTCGAAAAGGGCAAAGTGGAGACAGGAGAACTGTTAGGGCTTGTTGGCGTCCAGCCTAGCTAAGAAAGAGAACCTGGGTTCCAGGTTCAGGGAGAGACCCTGTGCAAAAGGAAGAGCTACAGAGTGCTCAGAGGCTACCTAAAGCATTCCTGCATGCACACAGGTCCGGGTGCTCACCTAGACGCACAAGATAAGTATCAACCATGGTATAGCTTACTCTTCCACAGACCAAAATGCATACTTGGAAACACAGCACAGTCCAGGTCTTTCTGTGTCCTCCAAAAAGCCTCGGCCTAAAGGTTCTGACAAGTTTTAGAGGACATGATTTTTTAAACTTGTCATTCTAGATTACTGTTTCCCATTCCCCACCCCAAGAAGAGTATATGTCATTGTAAAGTCTTTTTTTATGTGTGACTAGTTTGCCTGGAAGTATGTATGTACCACTGCATGTGTTCTGCCTGTTGCCCTCAAAGCCCAAGAGGGTGCCATATTCCCTCGAACTGGAGTTGCAGGCTGTTGGCCACCCAGCGTGGGTGCTGGGAACTAAACACAAAATGTTCCTGTGCACCGAGGTTCCTCTGCAGCCTTGCAGCTCGTTTTCTTATGCTGACTACATATTATTGGGCCAGAAATGATCACACCAGAGGGCAAGGGTGAGGAAGAAACCCACTCTCATACTTTTGGAACATGCTCACGAAACTCATGATTCAACTTCTTACAGCCTGTCATTCTCAGGTAAATAATAAAATTATAAATATCCTGATATACCCTACACAAGAATTAAGTCCCCAAGTTTGTCTCTGTAGATTTATTACAACATACCACAAAAACTCTTAAGGGCATGTAATGGAGACGTTCTTAGTTCTATTGTGTTGGATATTATGGTGTGATTCCCGATAGTGCTGTTTAAGTATTCTAAGATTATAAAACTTATCCCATTTGCTGGTCTATAAATAACTGGAAAATATTCTATTCTACCACACACATGCCAGAAACTTAAATGCCACTGTTTCTTCAGAAACAAACATTCTACCAAACATGTAGACAGCCAGTTGAACCCCAGTGCACGAAGAAAAACCATCAGAAAGGGTAATTCAATTTTAATTTATTGTCATCACTTTTCTTCATGATCCAGATATTTGAAAATGCAAAGAAAACCAACTTTTCATGATATGTCAGGGACTGGCACTAAAAAAAATTCAGACTGCAAATGAGTTATACAAATGAAATATCAAATGGAGATCCAGTTATCAAAATGAAAGCACTCAACATATTAAAAGTTCACAATTATTTGTACAGAGCACATAAAAAAGTCAGCTTGCTATCCAACCGCTGTGCTTTTTAAAGAGCTACTGCAGAATTTGAAGAAAATAGACATATTAGTTAACTTATAAAGAGATCAAAGAGCCTGAAACAAGTAGTAAAAAGAAATCTTTGCCTTTATTAGAATGGCATTAGGCCTTAAATATGCCAATTTTGGTAATCACATCATTGTTTTAATAAGAAACGACTCTACAGAATTGCAATACTGGTCCAACAGTCTTGTCTTTCTTTTAAAGCAAGGAACAGAATGTAAGTAACCAGAAAGCAGGGCAGGCATCGGCTAACCCAGGAGACTAGCTTCTTAGATCCAAGCGTTTGCAGAGAGAACCGTTGGGCTGGGGAGGGGTGGAGCAGCTCAAGATAACTGGAACCCAGAGTGTGCGCCAAGTCCCATGAGGCTGCTTGTTGAATTCATCTTTTCGTTGATCACATTGTTTCCCTCCAATACTACAGTTTTTCTTTGATTTTTTTTCCTCAAAGTATAAAAAGTATGAAATATAAACAAGCTCCGGCACTGCCCACTCAGCAGTGCCCACTCAGGCATTACAGAGCTCTCTACACACCCACAGAGCCCAGCACACTGGGTAAGTCAATAATATACAAAATATCAGGGCACAGAAAGAACTAAAACCCATTTCTTTTTTGATACACATAAGATTCAAATATTCAACCTAAAGGAAAACAATCGTCTCGGCTCTCTTCTACATCTGCATGTTGACACACTCATTAAATATTCCTGTATGATCATGTTTGGTTAAAAACTTCAGAACCATCCATTCAGACAAAAACAGGTCATCAGAAAGATTATCTCGCTTTCATCTCCCTAACTCCAATAAACAACAAGTCAACTTTAGGACATGACTCCGAACACTGGATTGTGACGACAAATGCTAGGTCCAATTTCTTCATAATCCTTTTTGGTGTGGCATACTTGGTAGAACTCAGGCTGAAAACAAAACAGAACAATGCATTTTAGAGGTCAAATGCTCCTATTTTCCAACAGTCTGTAAAAGAGACATTTTAAAACGCATGTTAAATATTCAGTATGTATCAGTCAATTCATGGCTTTGGGACAAAGCTCAGAACTCTAGAAACAAGATTAAAGTCTATGATGGATAAATCTGCTGGAACTCCAGGGTTATTAATTCACATTCCCACCATTCACTATCTCTACAGAGTTCTGACATGTAGTCTGCTCTGCTGGGCTTTTCCACTTGGTAAATCTAGATTTAGATTGGGACAAGAATCTGAAGTACAGCAAGAGCCTAAGGAAGCAGAAGCAAGGTCACACTATAAGCATGTCCGTGCCAGCCCTTCTCAC
The DNA here is from genome assembly GCA_019843965.1 of Rhynchomys soricoides. NCBI lineage: Eukaryota > Metazoa > Chordata > Mammalia > Rodentia > Muridae > Rhynchomys > Rhynchomys soricoides. Next base: position 3,347,564 of record JADRCH010000032.1, on the reverse strand, counting down.
CTGGTGCATGACTACATTCTAAAGGGCAAATCACACATGCGCCTAATAACACAGCTCAGCTGCAGATGACTAAATTAAGGGAGAAAACAATCTTTACTTGTTTTAAATGGTTTTATATCCAACATTGCAAATCTAGTTATTTATATAAAAAATGCCTTATTTTAATAGGCCAGGCCCTAACACAACAGCACAAATATTTACTATCCTAACTATATTAGAACATGTTCTAAAGAAGCATGTTTTGGTCTAGAAAGAGGATTCCAGAATAATTCTCTTTATTCTGTTTTAAACATTATACTTCCTATGCAATGAAACTAACATTTTCCTTCATATTTTTAGATATAAACAGAAATCCCAATAACCTTCTAGTGAATATTATTTCTACACATTTAAAAGAATTTTCCCTATAATAAATGATAAAATACAGTACAATAAGCTCATTCTGAAGTATATAATATTTAGTAAGGAAAAGATAAAATGAATAAAGTGAAATGACTTCCAAATATAAATACTATGTGTATGTGTGTGTATGTCCATACACACACACACAACATACGACACACACAATTTTAATTTCCTTATCCTTTTATCTAAAACATGAAAGTTTACAGGTAGCCAGGCAGTGGTGGTGCACGCCTTTAATCCCAGCACTCGGGAGGCAGAGGCAGGTGGATTTCTGAGTTCGAGGCCAGCCTGGTCTACAGAGTGAGTTCCAGGACAGCCAGGGAACAGAGAAACCCTGTCTCGAAAAACAAACAACAAAAAAAAGTTTACAGGTAAATTTACGCACCGTGGAAGCCAGCATTGACCCTCCAAACCAGACTGCATACCGCTGCATGTGGTGTGTAATAACTTGTACATCAATAGGCTTGGGCTAAAAAGGGACACAATAACATCATTTCAACAGTAAATTCAAGTACCAATTTCTCAATCAATTAAGCTTAAATGCATACACAAAAATAGTAATTATAAAATCCAAGTGACACAACTCAGGACCTGAGATTATCGAGTGGACGTGGACCACTGAGGAAGTAGGATGGAGAGCAGGTGGAGATGACACACTTCTCAGTGCACACGGCAGAGCACACTTATTTGCACTACCACACAGGAGTAGGGAGGCTCCAGACACGGTATGTGTTCAAGGAGACAGAAATGCTATTACCTTGCTTTGATCTTACAACTTGCACACAAGTATCGAGTTATCACATTGTACCCCATAAACCACGTATAATTAAATATTAAGCATACAAATCAAATACATAAAAGGAGACATGCATGAGGTAAAACCAGGGCAGACAGAAACAAACCAACTATACTTTTGGCAACTACCTCAGACACAGCTATTTCAGGAAAACAACAATGAATGCTAAAACTGCTGGCTGAAGAACAGAACAGCCACATAGCCTGACAGGCTTCCTCTCACTTTCTACACATGGGAGTGCAAAGTTAACAGCTATACACAGGAGAAAGATGGCAGCAAGCATTCACCAAGTGATTAAAGTTAATCACCAAGTGATTAAAGTTAATAGGTGGGACAGTTCATATCATGTGTCCTCTGATAAAATGCAATAAAACGGATTGATACAGCTTCTTGTGAAACACAAACACCACCTACCCACAAGGAACACCAAACAGACCCACACCAAGACAAAGTGCAGAAAATAAACAGCCTGTATACTTCAAATATGTTCAGGAAACACTGAGCAAACCAAAGCTTCCTACAGTTCCTTAACTGGAGTATTGGGGGAGGGAGGGGGAATCAAGGCTCAGTGGCAAAAGGCATTTGTTAGCAATATGAGTTTGCCCATAGGATCCACATAGTAAAAGATCAAACCAGCTCATTCAAGCTATCCTTTGATCTCAACATGTATGAGTGCATGGACACAGGTGCATGTATGCGCATGCACACACACACACACACCCTACCCCAATTATAAAAAAAAGAAGAGGAACATATGTTCTTTGACTGAATAATATACCATTGTTTTTTGTTTTCTTTTGTTTTTAATTTTATTCTGTTTTCCTTTGGCTTGACAGATCACTCTTAAATCAACTGGTAAATATGTCTCAGGTCAACAGCCACACCTTGTGTGTGTAATCAATGTATGAATTCCCCAAACCCAGAATTTAAACTTTTCTTTAGAAGTTATTTATTTTGTGTGTGCGTGTGCGTGTGCGTGTGTGTGTGTGTGAGAGAGAGACAGAGACAGAGACAGAGACAGAGACGGTGTGCTTGAGGAGGTCAGACCTTTCCATGGATTCCAAGCAGCAAATTCAAGTCATGGATGGGTGTGTACAACAAGCATCTCACCAGGCCCTGCTACAAAGATTTAAAATTCTGTCTGTGAACCACAAGTCAGCCTTTCACACAGTGGAGAGTTATGTGTGTGTCAGGAGAATTGGTTGGTTGAGGAGGAAAGCAAACATAAAAACCTACTGCATAAGCAGTCTGCTTGAGCTGTAAAGTTTTGTCATTACTCAACAAAGCTCAAAACAGATCGAAGTACCAAACGACACACTGCATCCATGATTCTAGGGACAGTAGCCACCTTTCAGCAGAACATCTGGTACGTTTGTCTTAATACTCCTAAGTGAGAAGCTGACAAACATTCCTGTCCAGACTGCAGTAACAAGGGGCCTTTCACATTCTCTGTCAATGGTTGAGAAAACCAACCTTCAATCTACCACCGCTCAGCTCCTCGCTTAACTTCAGCCTGGCATCTACAGTTCTCTTCAGATCTCTTTGCAAACGACGTCCAAAGTCCCTGAACATGGTTGAACCACCAGAGAGGACAATGTTCTGTGTTGGTAGGTAGAAAAAAAAAAAAATTATGACCTTTATTCTAAAAGAGAAATAATCTAGAGACAGATATACAAGAATTCAATTGTGTCCTTTTTAAGACACAATTCTCTAATATTCAACAATGAACAAGAATAAAGGCTTTAAAATATGCTATTAAATATTATGAAAAGAAAACTTAAAACTCCAGTTTTTGCTGTAAACACTAACCTTGTAGAGAGGACGCCGGACATCAATGGGGCAATTCTGAATGACTTCATCTACAACTTCTGAGATAGGTTGTGTAAAATCTGGATTAGCAAACTGAAAAGATAGATAAATTTTATACATGAGATGTAGGATTGTTATGTTAACATTTTGTTAGTGTTATGTTCAAGTCAACAACAATTCAGTTCAGAGTGAAAGGACCCGCGTGGTCAACTAAAGCAACTGAGGACAGGAGTCAGGCAAGAGTCAATTAAAATAGGGAAGCCTGCCTGTACAATAATGAGCCAGTAGACATCGCAGGAAGAACTTCTGTACACAGCTAAGAGACTACCTGGCCATCAAAGTTACCACCTGGAAAACAATCGGCAACAGCTAACAAAGATTCAAAGGGCCACATACCACTGGCTATTCTTCAAAAGTCCCCAGAGGGAACTTTGATCTATATACTTTATGTAAAACTTCACCACAGTGAAAATGTGCTAGAGAGACGGCTCAAAGCTATAAAGCACTTGTTCTGGCAGAGGACCTGGTTCTGTTTCCACAATATACATGCTGGCTTCCTCCAGTTCTAGGGACCTAATGCCCTCTTCTGACCTCCACAGGCAATAGGCAAACGTGTGGTACAGACATACATGCTTACACTCATACACATAAAATCTATAAAAAGGTGAAAATAACCACCAATGGTCCAGGAGTAAGATGTCATACACCCTGTCTGTCATTAGGATTCTGCATCTGAACACTGACTTGCAACTCTCATGTGAACAGGTGACACTCATTTCCACATACACAGGGAAGTGGCACTCCAGCCAAATGTGTACCTTCCTGGTTGAAGCTGAACAGAGTGGTACTATGTCTTTTTAGCTGTCACACTATAAATACATGTCCTTTTTGGTCATTTAGGATTGGTATTTTTCCTACTATGACTGGTAATCCTGATGTTTAGATCACCATCTAAGGCACAGTGCTGATGTGTAGTCCACATCTGTCTAGGAAGAAGTCTGGGGTGTGTATCTTACCAACAAAGTGCCAGTTAGGCAGCATCCTTCAGATGCTGATAGATAGCAGTATGGATGGCAATTAGTTTAAACAGATGAAAACATAGACCAGAGGTAGGCAGACAGGATGAAGAAAACATGGCAAGGGACTGACAGAAACCTAACCTTTTTCTTCCCTTAGGAGCAATAGTTCAGTATTCAGTAATTTATAATATTCTCAAGAACTTTATCAACAGATGAAGATAAAGTCAGTGATGTATTTAATATATCACAGCCAAAATAAAGCCATTTCTCTCTAATATGTGATGCTCAAAAGCAAACCCACCCGCCACATTTTAACTGGAAAGTAGACCCCAACACTGCATTATAGGGAAACAGAAAACAGAGCTCAGCTTGGCTAGCTCTAGATGTCATTTAAAGCCAAGTTCACATGCAGTCAGAGGAAGGCTGACTGTGAAAGAAACCAAAACAGGACTTGAGACCTTACTGTCCATGGTGGCATTTGTGGCTGCACACAATCTTTGTTGGCTTTAGACTGCAAACACTGAAGAGTCCTTAGCTCTCAAAGCACTGTACTTTAATGCCCATGGTAAGACTTTAACTTCAGACCCTGGCACTGGTTTTAGGGTTTTTTTGTTGTTTTATTTTTTGTTGTTTTTTTAAAAAAGCAAAACTTAATTTTCCAAAATCTAGAAAAAAAGTAACAATTTGACAGAAAAATCTTTTTTATTGCATTGATTTCTACAAAACCCTTCTACTTGTTAAGGCAGATTAGTAAAGTCTCTTCACTGCCTTTTGTCCTCTCTAATATTTACCTAGAACAGCCACGCACACATACACACACACACACTCCTATGCATATATTGTTAACCTTCCCCATAATCATGCTCATCTTATCTGCCACACTGTAAGCAAAAGGCCAGAGCAGGGCTGTGCACGCCACAGCTGTCAGCATCCTGTGCGCAGCACTCGCTCTCCTCACATCTGATTTTACCACCCCACATTCTTGCTATGAAGCTTAGGCTGGCCCAGAATTTTTGGTAATCCTTCTACCTTAACCTACTAAGTGTTGGGATTACAGGTGTGGACACAACTTCCAGTTTTTAGTTTTTAATCAGGAACACACAAAAGTAGAACTTTACCAAACTCTACATATTCCTATACTCTGTAGCCACCATGGAAATTCTGACACAGAAAGAAATGAAGTTTAACTTGGGCCTATCTGTTGGGCCTATCCACTGCAATGCAGAATCCCCAAATGAAAATCAGAATAGTGGCTAGTGGTTAAAGGTGTGTGCTGCTCTTGCAGAGGACCTGAGTTCAGTTCCCAGCGCCTGTGTTGGGAAGCTCACAACTACCTTTAACTAGATCCAGGAAGATTCAACCTCCAGAAGATCCAACCCTGGCCTTGGCAAGTACCTGCATCCAAGTATACACACATACATCCATAAATATAAATTTTAAAACTTTAAGTATTTGGAGCTGGAGAGATAGCTCAGCAGTTAAGAGTACTGGCTGTTCTTCCAGAGGAACCCCAGGACCCACATGTATGGCAGCTCATAACCATCCATGACTCCAGGTCTGAGTGATCAATGCCCTCTTTTCTTTTCCATGGGCACAAAGCAGGGAAGTGGTGCATAGATGTGCATGCAGGCAAAACAGCCATATACATACATAATGTAATTAAGAAAAAAGAAAATCATATTAATATGTAATAAAGAAGCACTGAATATTTTATAAAGAACAACGAAACACTATAAAACAGGTTAAAAATAAAATATTACAAGTTCCTCAAAAATTTAATAAACTCAACAGTGGCTCCCAAAACTAATCCTTGGCCCTTTCTTCAGCTTCCTTTTAGGCATTAGTCTAGCTGTTCTCTGGCCAGCTCTCAGCAGCACACAGCTGTTAAAGAAGAAGCTATTAAAGGAAGATTATTCAGGTAAACTGAACATATCAAATAAATATAACATCCCATATCTGTCTTATAGTTAGAAATATATTCATAAATTTAAAGTATAAAATGGCTTTGAATTTTTTCTTTAAAAGAAAAAAATTCAAAGTTCCAAATACACTCCTTCTAAAAGAAACCAGTTCTTTCTAATATTTGTGGTGAACTTAGCTGTTCAAAAATAAACTTTCAACAGGACGTCTGCATCACACCCTGCCCCCCATGCTCAGGGAACTATGGGAAACGAGGAGACTAAAAGAATAGAGCCAGAGGTGCCAAATGACTCCAAGGAGACATGTCTTCCAGACACGACAGGACTGATACACACACAAAACCTAGAGACGGCACAGCACACGCAAGACTCAAACCAGACAAAGTGCAGCACTGAGAAGGGCACACAAAGCCCCACCCCGTAGTGAGGAACTCTGCAGTAACTGACAGCTACTGGGAAAATCAGCTGGGGTATATATAGGCAGGCTCCACGCCCAGGAGGCCAACACAAAACTGACTTTGACTTTAGACTTCATGTATTATTGTGTACTCTTTGCCTACGGGTCTTGCTTTTTTTGTTTGTTTTTTTGAGAGAAGAAACACAGACCGAGACAGAGACAGAGAGAGAACAAGCTCCACTATGAAGTTAGGTTGGTAGGGAGCTGGGGAAAGGAGCTGGGAAGTTAGGGAAAAGAATTATGATCAAAATATATTGTAAAAAAAAAAAGTCCTTAATAAAAAACAAAAGTAAATCCTCTCATCTTTCGTATGTTTTATCACGAGTAGGTTAAACATTCAATCATTCATCCAGTCCAAATTAGAGAAATGAATGAAAACTTCAACTGAAAGGGAAACTAGAACACAGAAGGAATCTCAAATATTCACTTGGGAAGGACACACTTTTTACAAAACACACACATACACACACACAAGCAAGCTCTATTCTGGGAAACTACAGTGCACTAACTAAATACATTCATGTAGTTTTCTCTCACCAAATTAAAACCACTGGTAAAGAGAGCATTTAATTGGGGAAAAAACAAAAAACAAAAAACACAGAGACAACCCAAAGATCAGGCTATTGAGAATGTGCAGACTTAAGTCACCAGTGACTTCAAACAAGAAAGATGTCGTTCTAAGTAATGGATCTTTCTGACAAAGAACTAACTACAGCTGGGAGCTTAGAAACTGAGGCAGGAGGAGACAAGGGCACACAGTCCCATAGTCAACCCCAACTCTCCACAGGAGTCCATCAAATGCTTTCTCCTCATCAAGACTTCGGCTTAAGAATAATCTTCAGAAAACAGCTTTCTGAGCTATTTTTATCCTCCCTAACAGTAATGAAAACACACAGAGGGTGTCCGAAGTCCCCTAAATGAACTGTCACATGGTAGGTACAGAGCTCAAGCAGACAGAAGTATCAGGGTCCAAAGGGAACACACAGGGACAAGAGCAGAAGAGAAGAGGCAGTTATCTTCCACAGCTCAAAGTCAATTCAAAAAATGCCTACAACTCAGTGTGAGGAGGAGGATATGGGAGGGGCGTGGGTCAAGGCTGCAAATCCCTAGAGCTCCAGCTCTACTCTTTGGTTTGGTTTTGGGGAGACAAAAGGTCACACTGTGGAGCCCAAGAGGGCCTCAAACTCTAGATTCTTGTGCCTTAGCTTCTAAAGTGATGGAGGTTACGGAACTGTAGCACCATGCATAGCTGAGTCGAAGTTACCAGAGATTCAATTGCTCTGGTCTCATTACTTACTCTGACTGCCACCCCACATTTCCTTTGACAGAATTTAAGTTACTCAAGTTATAGATTCCTCATATTCTTAGTCCCCTCACATCTAAGTATTTACTAAATCATAAAACCCCATTTTGTTTTTCCTCCTTTCTCCAGGACACACTTATTCACCTGAAAAACTAACAAACTCATCTGCTTCCAACCCAAGTCCAGTCACTGTTGATACAACATCCCCCCACACACACATATATCACACACATTTTCATGTTACATTTCCACACAGTATGAATTCTCTAGCATGTAAGATAGTTACCCACCCAACTGTTGGGCTGACTTCATTTGTTAATCCCTCTGAGAAGTTTCCTGGTTCTCCCAAGCAGACTTGGGCTGTTTCTATAAATTCAACAGATATGTCTATCTGTTAAAGCAACTAAACTGAGACAATGAAAGTCACCGCCAATACTATTTTGTTTTAAAAAGCAATTAACAAAAATAACTGTTCTTGATGCTGAATAAGCACAGCAGGCAATGAATATTAAAATTCTAGTAAAGCTAAATTCCTAATATCAAGTTACCTGAAGAATTTATTATTAAAGATTACCAAAAGCATCTATTTTATTATTTTACGACAGTCTTTATGATCCTTAGATTCCACACAGTCATTTTACAGCAGAGACAGGGGCTTTCGGGAACCTTTCCCAAGGGTTTAAGCTGTTACGGATTTGAAAGGCTGCCCTTTGCCTTGTTCTTCAGGACCTCAGCTCTCCCCAGCACATAAGATTAAAGAGGCAGGGTAAGTACAGACAAAGATGCTTTAACAGAAGCCTCTTCTCTGGTGGGGGTGGGGGTAGGCAGGGGTTGGGAGTAGGGTAGAAATCATTCACTATGGTGCTTTAGGACACTAAAGAAAGTTTCTGAGAGTGATTCTCTCTGAATTTCTTCTGACTCTCTGCTGCATATTTCAAAGTGATTCATTTAAAAAAAAAAAAAAAGTCACCAAGTACCAAGCATTACCTCTGGATGGAAAAAGATCTCGGGCCCCAGGAATCGCTCGTAGCCAACATCAATGGAGAATTCTTTCTTTGAGATGGCGTTGACTCCGGTGTACTGTTTGATCCACTTCGACCCATCAGTGTCATACTTGTTAAACTCTTTTACTAAATCTGGGCAGACATAACTGTAGCGTTCCTTACAAGCAAAAACAAACAAACAAAAAGAAAATATTTTTCTCTCGTTTTAAGTTTAAAAAAAAAAAAATAGTACATAGTATGTCAAGCAATCAAATGGAAAGATATAATTAAGTAATTTTGATAGGTCAAATTTTAATACTAGAATATCAAATTGTGTGGTACAAATGAATGGTTCATCATACATAATTTCTGATCCTATGTATCAACACAACTAAAATTGGAAAGACTAGACTTGGTGCTAACTATTTTAATGTTACTTTATAAAAACATGCACTAACGGCTTCAACATCTACCAACATCTGCTATCTCAGTGACAGAATAGAATATTCTAGAAAGGAAAATTCAAAAAAGCACAAATACAAAAAGAATACTTATACCAACACAAATTAACACAGATCCTCTATGCCTATTTAGAACAAAACTAATTTTGATCAAGGTAAAGAATAAAGAAATATGGAAATGTAAGCTACTCTGCTCTTGCCTGAAAGACTACATTAACACCCATGATTACCTGACTGTGTCCCACTGCTTCTATCCCTCTATAAATTTTTGAGTAACATGCACAATGTCCTGTTAATTCTGAACACCAAGGACTCTATTCCAAGTAGCCACAATTATTATCACAGATAACAAAAAAATATAAAAGGCTGTCATGATGTGACATTATATTTCACACCTTTAATCAGAGCACTGGGGAGGCAGAGGCAGGAGGATCTTCTGTGAGTTGGAGGCCAGCCAGCGCTGCATAGTGAGACCCTGCTTCAATCCCCGTGCAAAAGGAAAGACTTCTGTAAAAAAGGCCAATCTTATTATCTTACACACTGTCTTAGTTGGGGTTTTACTGCTGTGAACAGATACCATGACCAAGGACAACATTTAATTGGGGCTGGCTTACAGGTTCAGAGGTTTAGTCCATTATCATCTAGGCAGGAGCATGGCAGCATCCAGGCAGGCATGGTGCTGGAGGAGCTGAATGTTCTACATTTTCATCTGAAGGCTGCTAGCAGAAGAAACTTCCAGGCAGCTAGGATGAGGGTCTTAAAGCCCACACCCACAGTGACACACCTCCTCCAACAGGGCCACACCTTCTAATAGTGCCACTCCCTGGACCAAGCATATACAAACCATCACACACATTTATCTCCAAATCTTGGAGGTGGAAATTTCATTAACAGAAGTTTTTTTAAAGATCTTCATTCAGCCTGAGCAGTCTTCCTTGGAATAAATCTAAATTCTCAGTGGCCTTTTGTTTGCCTTCTTTGTTTTAATGCCATACATTTCCCAAAGAAATTAAAAATAAAATAATAGTGCTAATATAAATTTTTATGTATTTAGTAGTTTGGAGGGGTTTTTTGTTTTGTTTTGGGTTGGTTTTTGTGAGATTGAGAATCTCTCTATATCACTGGCTATCCTAGAACTTGCTATTAAACTAAGCTGTCCTCAAATTCAGAGCTCTGCCTGTCTCTGCTCCCAAGTGCTGGGATTAAAGGTGTGCGCCTGGCTCCATATGTTTAGTGTTAGGTTACTAACTTGAGATAAAGTTCGGAAACCATCTAGTAGTTTCTTTAATACACAGGAAGTAGTCAAGGTGTCTTTATGCCTAAGTTTGAAACAACAAAGACATCTCCACCAATGCCGGACAAAGGGATGCGAATAAACAAGAGTTATTTTTGCAAAGGCAGAAGTACATACTCAAAAGCATGAGAAGTACAGAAAATTTTCAGCTTTGTTGATAAATGACAAATTCCAAAAGAATAAGGAAAATAATTTGCCTGCGTGCATGACACACATGATATAAGAGCATATATTGTCAAAACCTAATTAAATACCTCACATATCTATCGCAGGTCCGTCATGTTCCCCATCACTTGAGTAACATCCTGCATCTATACTGCAGACCTCAGCAAGCCAATTACGTCAAAACGGTTTTAGTGACAGAAAACCATTAGGAGTAAAGTAAGGACTTCAGAGTGAACTGAGATGTAACAATCTCTGGGTAAAATACATCTTTACTTTTATTAAAGGAGTAATCACAAAAGTGTATTTCAAACACTCTTATGCTAGGCCTCTCAATTTGAGAGAATCGACAGAATATGCAAAGGGCAGGTGATCATCAACCATTTAGTTGTAAGGAGCACTCTTTGCCATCAAGGTTAAACATGTGCCTAATCTCCAGCTGACCGCAATGTATGTCGCTTACCTTCACTGCTTTCGCAGTTTCCAAGGACTGCTCAGGAGGGATTCCTACTTCTCGGTCTCTCAGCAGTTGCTGAATAAAATATGTTATATCTCTTCCTGCGATTGGAATGTGTTTAATACAGCTGCCGATAACATATCCTTCAGCCTACGTACAAGGAGAAAGGTGTCAAATCTACTTTAGTGTTCCCAGGATGGTGAGATGCTTAGTGGGGAAAGCAGTTGCTTTGAGTCCTGAAAACCAGAGTTTAATCCCTGTAACCTACATAAAGGTGGAAGGAAAGAATCAACTCCATTCATATGCCCAGGCACAAGCATTCCCCACTTCAATCCCATATAATAATTTTTTAAGATTATATTTCTAAAAATTAATTGATTAAAAAAAATTAAGATCCATTTCTTAGCCAGATGTGACAAGATACCTAAAATCCCAGCATCTAAAAGGCTGCAGCAGGATTCAAGGTGTGTTCATCTACTATTGCCTTGAGACAGTGCCTCTGACTGAACCAGAAACTTATTGTTTTTAGCTAGGCCACTGAGTTCTTGAAACTACACCATGTCTGCTTTCCACTGCTATGATTAGGCATGTACAGCTTTACCTGCTTTTCATGTGGGTACCAAAGATCTGAATGAAGGTCTTCATTCAGAAGGAACAAACTATCTTACCCACCAGGTCTTCACCAGCCCCACAACAATTATTTTAGATACCACAAAGGGAAAAAAAAAGATCTATCAAGTAAATTACACAAAGCTATTAAATGCTAGGCACACCCGAATAAGATATTAAAGATACCCAAAGGATAAACAAAAGGGGATATATCCACATAGTAAACTAGGACTTGGCAATATAAAGAAGCACACATGCTATAATATGGACAATTTCAAAAACATAAGTCTAAGTGAACAAAGCCTGTCACAAAGACCAGAGTATATAATTCCATTTATATGAAGTTGCTGGACAAGCAAACTATTCACACAGAAAGCCTGTACCTGACAGATATAATGTACTCCATACTTGGAAGCTGTCATGTGCTACATGAGCTCACTAAGAACTTTCCCTCCTGTGTGTTCACATTTTCCGCCTACATGAACCATGATGCCAGCTGAGACCATCGGCACAGATAATCCTGCCACTTTCCTAGGTCTTTAAGTGAAGTCAAATCTGGGGTTGATCATGCCATACACACTGTGTGAGGTCCACAACCCCGTTCTCCGCTCTGTGACCTTTACTGGTTACAAAAATAACTATGATTTGGGGGCACAGCATGGTAAGGAGCTGGCATTTGCCTCCTTTTAGCACTGGTGATGCTCTTAAGATTCTCTTTGGAAATTTTCTATACTTACCACAGGAATGACATGAGTGACTCCGTCTCCACTGTCTATTACTGTACCCGTCAGTGTCCTCTCTCCTACTTGTCTTGAGGTCCAGGATGCAGCTAAGGCAAGAACAGCCTAAAAGGTAAGACAGACAAAAACAAACTGTTAAAGAGTTACTGGGATGAAAGTCTATAGAAATAACCTGTAATGACACTACATACTTTCTACAGTTCATGGGCCTCTTATTGCATCAGGATACTTAGAAAGTTCAGTTTAAAAGGAACTCTCTCTTCCTAGAGCCACAAGCAAGAGTGACACGAACATGTATGTAACATGTGCAACACTACCTTGCCCACGCTTAAATATCATTACCTAGACTACCACAAACTACCAAGATCCCATCATCAACATGAGCAGCAAGCACTACTCTTAAAAACTCAAAATTCAAAAAGTTCCTAAATGCAATCTGCCATTAGCACTGTATACAAGTACCTTAACTGAAAAGGCCATACACACTTCCAGACACTATGAGTTAACTAGAAAACAAATAGCACACAATACCATTTTTCCTACTAAGAATCTCATCATGGCTAATACAAAACAATTCTTTCCAGGGTGGGGGTGGGGGTAACTTTTGTAAACTGAGTATCATTTTTTAAAAAGCTAATTTCTTAACATCAAAATATATGCGTAGTAACTAAAAACAAATGATAAAACTGACTTTGCCCACTTGCAATGTAATACTAAAAGGAGCCATGAAGTATTTAGTCTGCCATCCTCCTTTAAAAAAAAACAAAAACCAAAACACCTCCCAACAACCATTTGGCTGCAGACTCCTGAGACGGAAGCCATGGCTCGTCACAATATTTAACAACGACAACATCATTTCAATAATACAATGACTGCTCACCACCATACAACATTTTTAAAGGTTTTACAATAAAGAGTTTCACTTAATGTTAAAAGAAAAAAAAGAAAGAAAGAAGAAAATTTTGAGATTTCATTTTGAAATATACTTTTTTGGTAAAAACTGTCTTGTGATCATTTTCTACAAGTCTATTATAAACAATTAGGATCTCAAACTAGAATATGTATATATTAATATACTGGGTTACAGAAATCTTAAAGAGAGGTACAGAACTAAACAAGCGAATGAAAAGCACTGAGGCACAGTGCAGCGCTACTGTGTCTAAGCTATCAACCAGGAAAGTATGATATGATTCCAATTATGCTAAGGCTTTCTAGGAAAAGAGAGATGCGTGGTTTAGGAGAAAATTAAGCCTGGATAGAACGTAAAAGTCAAGCTTAACTAAGCATCCGTCACTTACCTGCACAGCAATGTACAAGCCTGGAACATTGAAGGACTCAAACATTATCTCAGCAGTATATTCCCTGTTTTCTGGAGTATTCAGTGGAGGTTCAGTCTATTGAATTGAATGATATTTTAAATAGACAATATTAGATCACTTCAAACTTTATTGGCAATTTCTAAAGGGGAAGTAATTTATAAAATAATTTGAAAAGCACTAAATTACATAAAGACTATAGGGAAACAAAGTAAACAGACCTACACATATACAAAAATAACATGTTCTCAGTGTCTATATGCTCCTTCTGCTTTTGGTCTTTTTGTTCCCTGTTTGTTTTGTCCCATGATGGCTTGTTTATGTTTTTAGATGCTTGTTTGTATTCTAATGAGATATAAACAAAAGGGTATATATTTGGGTGAGAAAGTCAGGAAGATTTGTGAGGCACTGGAGGAAGAGAAATATGTAATTAGAACATAAAAGTGAAGTGTTCAATATCATTAAAAGCCAACAGGAAAATGCAAATTAAGACCAAACCAAGAGCCATAATGACTAAAATTAAAAAAGATTAACAGGGGCTGGAGAGATGGCTCAGTGGTTAAGAGAGCCAACTGTTCTTCCCAAGGTCGTGAGTTCAAATCCCAGCAACCACATGATAGCTCACAACCATTCGTAATGAGATCTGATGCCCTTTTCTGGGGTATAAAACATGTCTGGGGACAGCTATAGTGTACTTACCTATAATAAATAAATCTTTAAAAAAAAAAAAAGATTAACAGGCTAGAATGCAGGAGCAATTCGATTACAATGTTGGATGAACCCTAGGCCAGAGTTCTATACCAGTTAAGTGTCTGCCCTGCAGCAGAACAAGTCCACAAAAGAGATGAGACTAAGTGTCTATAAGGACAAGAATGTATGAATTCATCAGTGTAAAACCAACTACAGGCAAGATTAATCTTACTTGTAAAAAAAAAAAAAATTAAAATAGAATGAAACAGTGGTTGCCTCTAGGGAATGAGGGGCAAAAATTAACTAGAGAGGGTATTGATAATACTAGAGAGGGTATTGATAATACTAG
>JADRCH010000032.1:3293493-3332785 GCA_019843965.1 Rhynchomys soricoides | reverse complement strand
ATAATACTAGAGAGGGTATTGATAATACTAGAGAGGGTATTGATAATGTGTTATGTACACAACTCTAACTGTTAAACTAAAGGTGGCCAATCCCTGTTGAAGTACTACTTTATAGGGACACACCTATACTCATTCGCTGCATTAAGCACAGGCTACGGCCATTTCCACTCTACAGGAGAGCTGGAGAGCCGTCACAGAACCTGCTAGGCTCTCATTTAGCCTCTTCGGTATCCATCCATCTGTCCATCTGTCTGTCTACCTAGATAGCTAGCTATCTAAATTATCTATAGCATCTACCTACCTACCCACATACCTATCACTATTTGGCCCTTTTACTTTTGCCACACCAGGTCAAAATCCATAGAACGATTTAGCTTTGTGATTTTCATAATAAACAAACTTTATATGAAAAAGAATATAAACAAATAATGAGCTGTTTGATGATGGGCATACTAAGTGTTTCAGCATGAACTGATTCTCATCTCTATATAGCTCATTTTGATGAGATTCAAAAACAAAACAGATTAACAGATGGATTAAACCAATGCATGTCAAAACAACTATGCTAAATGTAATTATACTGAGCTGTTAGTCATTACACTGAGGTTGTAGGAACATAGGTGTCCACAGTACTGTTCTTCTCACTTTACAGTCCAGCTCAAATAGTATTCACAAAGCACCAGAGTGAAACTCTGAACATTGGATTAGCAAAACTCATACTCAAGTAAAAAAGAAGACATAAAAGAGTCATTTTATGTTGTGAGAAGAGGAAAAGGGAAAAGGGAAATGTTCATTTATTCTACTAGGAAGTTATCAGACCTTGTCAAATAATTTTAAAAAACAAGTAAGTGAAGCTGCTTCCCACAGAGATGCTCTATCTCATTAGGCACAGGATCAAAAGCAATAGAGCCAAACAACTGTGGATGTGAGCCTCAAAAACTGAGCTGAAACAAAACTTTATTCTCTCAGATAATTTCGTCGGTAGCAAAATAAAACAATTATTAACAGGTTATAGCTTAACAATTACATATTAATTATCAAAAGCATTTACATGATTGCACTTTAGTGCTTGGCCACATTGCTACTCTACCTGCAGCCGGACGGGCTTAAGAATGACATAGTTTGATATGATAAAGTCTTTCAGACAAGACAACTTAAATGATAAAGTATGCTCGCTAATTATACCACAAACATTAAAATGTTCTTCAGAAAATTTCCTAGTAGGCTAGGCACTGGGGCACAGGCCTGCTAATCCAGCATTTGGGAAGGTAAGGGAGAATGATCCTGAGCCATCCTGGGCTTATAAATCCCATCTAGAAAAAGGGGGAGTTCCCAATAAATCACAATGTGTACTTACCAAAAGAAAGTAATGATCTTCAGGTTCTGCCCTTAAATATTTAAAAATCACTTGCTCCATAAACCTTTCCATTAAGTCCCAGTCTTCAACTATACCATGGCGGATTGGCCACTATTAAAACAAAATTCACAAACTAAGTCTTATTAATGTCAAAAAATTGAACCAGAGATTATTAGTTCATTTAGATACCAGAAAAAGATGTATTTCTTTATGTGTGATAACACAAGGTCATCCTGAGGCTATACGTGCTTAAGTAGAAATATACACACTTTGAGAAATGAAATTATCTTTACAATGTACATCCAGGTGGTTGAAACATAAGATGAATATGTCAAAAATGTTAAACTTTATCCTAATTTCCTTAATCTTTAATTATTAGCTCATTAACTGCTATCTGTTGTATATCTAACATATAGTACACACTCGGTATCTGGATATGGTGCACACACTCACTGTTTTAGCTACTGAGGAGGCTGAAGTAGGACTGCTTGAGCTTGCAACTTTGAAAGTACTCTGGGCAACAGTGAAATGTCACCTCAAAATAATAATAGTAGCAAATCAGTAAATAAAACATTGTTAAATATACAATATTCTAATATTTAATAGCTACAATAATAATTAAAGATTTAGGATTTAATTTAGAAAGGCTATATAGGTTTGTGTTGAATCAAGGAATTCTGGGTTATTAGTAAATCCACAAGTATGTCTGTGTGAAGTATGTCTGTGTGAGAGACAGTGAAAAGTAGCCCTGTTTCCAGTTGAGCTAAGGCTCGAAACCCTGGTGACCCTGAAGGGACTGTTGTAGGCATTTTGCCTGATTCCTGGGCACTAGGCTCCTGTCACCAGCCACAGCTCCCCCATAGATTTGTGGCCTTCAGTCATGTAAGGGCAACGCCCCAAGCCCCTCCACAGGTAGAGGACGTGACCTGGGTCACAAAGACAGATCCACCATTTTAATGAGGTACCTAAAAGCCTGAAGGACTTAGCCAATAAACTCTCATTCCCACACTCCTCCCTGCAAAAGGTATTTAACCTCAGGCCCACCCTGAGAAGTGGGGTATGGTTTCACTCAACCATTTTCTGTCATGACAATAAATGACTTAAAAACATGGACTGTTTCTTTTCATTAGAATGGGCAACCATGGAGAAGGCCTTCGCCTACAGAGCCACTGTCTAATCTCCCAGAGAAAGCCTCTCTGTGTTCCCAGCCAAGGCAGCAAACAAGCTCAAGCCCACCACTGCCGTCAAGCCAAGGACTCTTCACTAGGGGACCAGCCAAAGCTCCCCCTTCCCCCCTTTTTCAAACCCCTCACCCCTAAGGGCCCTCACTCTGTTCTCAGCTCTTCTGTGGCTCCCAGCAGCAGAAAGTCTGAAGTCGAAAGCCTGAGAACCAGAAGGCCTGGGCTTCCTTGCAGACCTAGGGACCCCTGAGCCAGCTCCAGCTGTCCTGCGCCTCAGACTGCGCTTCCCCATCCAAAAGAGTGTCCGGGGGCTTCCTACAGCCTGATACCAGACCAGTGACAGCGTGGGACAAGCACGATCAAAACTCCCATGAGTGGCCCTGCCCTGTGGCAGACAGGATGCCGGACCCTTCAACCCTACATCTGTGAGGCTTGAAACTCACAAGGATACACAGCACACCACGTGCTAGCCTACCTCCAATTCTCAACATCAGAGTGTGCTGCAGTCCTTCATGACAATATTTCTTTGAAAAATTGGGTTGCCAGCTGTTGCTATGTAAAAACCAAACACTGTACACACACTCCCAAATCCACTTTTAAAGCAAAAAAAAAAAAAAAGGAAATAGCAATGCCTAATGCAATCAATCCACTGTTAACAGTTGAATCAGGCAAAGCATACCAATGGGAACTGTTAACCAAGAAGGAAAAGTTATTTCCTTCACCTTAAGTTGCCTTTTTCATGTGGCTACTATGGTGCTTGAATCTTGCTAGCTACCTACTTAATAAACAACTATCACATACATTCTTTTTCAAAATCTAGGTGTCAATCAGGCAGTGGAGGTACATTTCTTTAATCCTAGCACTCGGGAGGGAGAGGCAGGAAGATTTCTGAGTTCAAGGCCAGCCTGGTCTACAGAGTGAGTTCCAGGACAGTCAGGGCTACACAGAGAAACCCTGTCTCAAAAAACCACAAAAAAAAAAAAAAAAAAAAAAAAAAAATCAATCTAGGTGTTACTGTGAAAATGTTACTGAAATTTTATAAAAGGCACCAAGGAAGCTCCTGAATCTCTGTGACAGATTACCTTTCATACATTCAGCACCTAAGCAGCAATGAAGAGATAACTTATCACAGTGCTGTCCTGAGCACCCTTGGCCACAATACTTTAGAAGGCAAGTGTGGTGGCTTCAATATGCTTGGCCCATGGGAAGTGGCACTGTTAGAACATGTGGGCTTGTGGAATGGGTGTGGCCTTGTTGGAGGATGTGTGTTACACAGTGAAACATGTTGAGGAGCTTACAGCTTCCTAGTGCTCAAGGTCCACCCAGTGTGGAGTCAGTGCCTCCTCCTAGCTGCCTGTAGAAAGAAGACAGTCTCTTCCTGGCTCCCTTCAGATCAAGATGTAGAACTTTTGGCTCCTCCAGCACCATGTCTGCCTGCCATGCTTTCCACTATGGTGATAATGGACCAAACCTCTGAAACTGTACGTCATTAAATGTTTGTCATTATAAGCATTGCCTTGGTCATGGAGTCTCTTCACAGCGATAGGAACTCAACCTAAGACAGCAGGTTATTGTGTCTTGCAAAAGAACTTCACCTTGCCTAGGCCATCTACACTAACCACTCTGCTCAAGTGACCCTCCACAGAGTTGATTCTTCAATGTTCTGGCCACACCAATCTCAGCTTTCCCTAGGCACCCTTCCCTTGAGCAGCAGGTAAGGGTTCGTATCTTTTACAGATAAAGGAGAACTCAAGAGAGGAACTGAATCTATTTTACCAAATCTGTAAACTTCTATTATAATGTTAGCAATACTCCCTGTACTTATGTATACATGGTTATCTCTCTCTATGTTAGATACAAGTGAATGCAGGTGCCTGAGAGTTCAGAAAAAAAAGTCTTATTCCCTGGAGCTGCAGTGTAGGGGGTTATGAGCCGAGGGCCCTATGAAAGGACCGTGCGCACTCATAACCACTGACCCATTTCTCTAGCTCCAACCCCATCCATCCTGTCATCCAGAATGCACTTCTCCAACCTTCTCCGAGACTGTGTTATGTGCCCCTTTCAGTTTTCTAAGCAGAATTTAGCAGTAAATGTCTCTTCCATCTTACTTCTGCCGATTATCCTTCATCTCTCCCTCCCCAAGTCACAGCCTAACCTCAAGCAATAGTACTCCGTCTGTTACTCTGTCCTGACCTACCATTCACAAAGCTACATTCATCCAGCTCCACTATACTTCTAAAATGGTACCTCAGCCATCTTACTGGATATTCCATGCTGTGTATGTATCTCTGTTCCTCTCCACTCAAGCCTAACTAGTGTACCTCCCAGGCTTCTCTCCTGCTGTAGACTCCCCTAGGTGACAGCATTCACTGCCCAAAGTAACTGATACCTCCCTTATCTCTCCCTTATCCATCTTGTTCCTAAGCTCCAAAGCCGGAACACTAGACTGTCCGGCAGCATGAGCGCTGCCTCATAGGTATTTCAAGTACACTGTATAGTCTCAGGAAATAAACTGTACCATACTTCTGACTTAGATTTTTAGATTTCTATGCCAACAATAAAAAATAAACAAACAAGAAATGGTGGATCATGGCAAATGTACAATAAAAACGCAATCAAGAGATCAGAACATAGGAAATTTAATAGACAGATGATTTTCCCCATAACCAAGAAGTAAGGATAAAATACATACACAGAAAGAGAAGTTATAGGGCAGTTAACTACTAAATCCAGTGGAAAAGTCCTTATTTTAACCATGACCCAACACTTACCAATTAGGAAACACTCACAGAAATGTACCAAACTCTGACTAAAACCACAAGATGCTGTTAACAGGCAAGTGCTTTTAAGTAAGTAACTAGAAAATAATTGGGGAATGGAAAAGCAAAGTAAGGTTATTACAAGTTTGTGATTGCCAAAGCTGAGTGACAGGCATGTGTGGGGCCAATATATTTTTCTCTATTTTTATTGATTTATTTTATTGTTGTTTTGAGACAAAGTCTCACTATGCAGCTCTGACTGGCCTCAGACTCACAAAGATCCTACCCCTGCCTCTGCCTCTGCCTCTGCCTCCCAAGGGCTGGGATTAAAGGTGTGCACCACACCCAGCCCTTTACTTTTAGCTTTGAATTTTTCTGTAACATTTTAATGTACACATATAAATGAACACACACACACACACACACACACACACACACACTGCAGCTGTTTTTATCCCTACTAGCATTTACCTTTGTCCAGCAGTTCTCAGACTATGAATCATGAACCCTTTGGGGGTTGAGTATCAGATTACCTGCATTTCAGGTATTTACATTACAATTCATAACTGTAGCAACAAAATATATGGTTGTGAATCACCACAACATGAGCAACTGTATTAAAGGGTCTTAGCATTAAGAAGGTTGAAAACTCCTGCCTTGGCCCAAGTCATGAACATTCTTTGCCATATACCATTATTTCAGAAATATACATGCTTCCCTCAAATAATTTCTCTTCACTATTTGAGCACTACAACAATTTTATACCATCCTCTAAACAAGATCCACAATAATCCTGAAGTATTAATAGCTCCATTGCATACATAAATAACTAAATTACAGAAAGTTAAGCCATTGAATGATACCACAGCGCTAGAAAGAAACACAGCCAAAATTGAAGTCCAAACAGAACTTACTAACACTGTATATCCATGTATATCCATGAATGTTACCTGTGTGTGGAACTGGCTCTTACAAAGCCCCTAGACTTCAGGCATATAAGCTGTGTGGATCCCTGTTTTCCTCATAAGCCTTCCTAGGTACTGGCTTTTGCCTAATGGCTGTCTGCACATCTTGCCTAACTCCAGACTCAGCTCAACAGTTACCCCCAAGGGCTGCTAAATCCCTGATACACTAACAACTTCTGTGGCACACACCTTCCGCTTTCTTTTCCTTTTACTTCATAATGTACCTCTGGGAGAGAAGCTGTTGCTTACTACTTTCTTCTCAGCACAAAGCAAAACTGCAATGTTTTATCTTTACATATGGTAGGGTAGTTATTCATTTAAAATTACAAAGGAAGAAAAGCACAAAGGAGAAAATGAATGGTTGGAAGTGTTTACCTTCCAAGAAGGCTAGAGTAGTGGCCGTGAACAGAGACAGGAAGACCTGTGTTACGAGATTTGCTCTTACCTGGTACAATCAGCCACATAAATTCTCTAAGCTGCACAATGAAGACTACTTGCTTTACTGTGTAAGTTCTATTTCAATGAAGAGACAGACAGAAAGGGCAGGGAAGGAAAGAGGAAGAACAATATGCCATGTGGCTTAGAAGAAATGATTATATGATCAAAGAAGGAAATCTCTCTAGATGTGGCAATGTGGAGACGAAAGAAAACTCAGTCCCTACTGAGGGCCCTGAGAGGCAATGGCATGGAAAAGTAAACACACCCACTTCAATATGCTAAAGCTGAAGGGAATGGAGAAATTTTTATGGTTCAGAAGATGAGGGCAGAGTGAGGTGATTTTAATCCTGGCCTTAAGCACCTTTAATCCTAGCACTCAAGAAGCAGGAAGCAGGCAAATCTCTGAGTTCAAGACCAACTTGGTCTACAAAAGCCAGTTCCAGGTGAGTCCCTGTCTTGAAAATTATAAGCAAAAAACCAGAAAACTCAACACGAGAGAGCAACAAGTCTACAACAGCATGAAACAGGCCTCCAGCTGACTGGAGCCCTCTTAGAAACATACCTTTGTTGCATATGTGGGTTTTTCTATTGCTTCATCACCAATGAAGAAGTCTAGGTCATCCACGCCTTTCATCACCCTCCTCTGGGCTTGATCACCCACTTTTGCAGACTCTTTAATGGCAATACCTTTGAAGTAAGTTAATTAGACATCTTAAAAATTTCATCTCTTCAAATGAAACAACCTTTAACTTGCCTTCTTCAATTGTAAAGTGTTACTAAAAACAACAAATAAGCATGACACAGAATACTTAAAACTGTCAACTAATGAACAAAAGCCGTAAGACAAAATGCCTTCCATACACTGACACCTCAGCTTCATCTCAAGGACAAGGCTTCAAGTATAAACCCCCAAAAGGTATTGCTATGGAATGTTTCAGCTCTATTTCCAAAAACTATTAAATCCATTTTGGTTCTTCTAATTATGTGGATGTATGTGTGTTACTAACGTCTCACGCACATCAGGTGTATACTTCCACCAAGCGATATACCCAGCCTTTTTACATTTTATACTTTTGAGACACAACTCACTAAGTTATCCATCCAGTCTTACACTTGGAACCTGCCTCCCTCAGCTTCCCAAGTAATAAGAATTGCAGTCCTTTGCTACCAACCCTTAGCTTAGCTCTGAATCCCGTATTGCCAGAATGATGGCTCCGTGGGTAAAAGCACTTGCTCCACAAGTCTCATGACCTTAGTTCAGTCCCCAGAACCCACATGATGGAAGGAGAACTGACTTGTAAGAAAGACATTCTGACCTCTACATGCATGTTATGACAACTATGCAACCATACTCAATATATGCACAATAAGTTAAAAATAAAATTGTAATCTTACAAAGTCAATATAAAGCTTGATGGATAATCAAGAAATCAAAGGTGAATAACACTAACCAATAAAAGGAAAAAATCTACAAAAAGAACTTTTAAAAACAAGCTTTCTTACATCTGTATTTATTTTTATCCAATAGAGATCTACTAAATTTTAATCTTAAATACAAAAAGTAATCTCTTTAAATAATTTCAGAATTCTGTGTCTATTCCCGGAGGTAAAAATCTCTTATGAACTTTTTGGAGCGAAAGATAGCTTGGTGATTAAGAGAGCATACAGTTCACCCAGGGAACCCACATTTAGTTCTCAGCACACTGATTAATTCACAACTGCCATAACTCCAGCTCTAGGAGATTGGATATTCCCCTGTGTCTCATACACTTATATGGTACCCATACACACACATGGCAGATACTCTTGAACACACATGACTAAAAATAAAAACGTTGTCTAAAAAAACCCTGCTATGTAGTCTAATTAGGTTTTAATTTTGTAAATTCAAGTTAAGCATCTTTACTCATTATAATTATGCAAACAGCTTTAAGATGATGGAAATTAAAAATACAAAACTAATACTGAGGATAATATACACCTTTACTAATAAAAATACCTCTAACAATCTAAACCTACTAAAACTGTTTCAACCAGCAGAAGGTTCACAGAAGCAGAAAAGAACAAAAGTTCCCAAAGACACTGCATGGTCTGTATGCAAAGACACTGTATGCTTGTATGGTTACAAGCACAGTATGCTTACAGGATATCAGAAAACAGCGAGGCTGTTGAGTCAAGGACCACTGGCTCTTCACTGTGAAATATTGGTGTTTGCATCAGATGTCTATAGGATAGGTCTTGCAAACAGTAATAGTACCACTTTATCTGAATTACAGGCACTAGAGTTGTGCTACTTAATAACCAGTCACAGATACACACAGGTAGCAGCAATATCCTCAAAGCAGAAACTATTTAATTATCAATTCACTACTGGGTTTTGTTTTCCTTAAAGAGGTACTTAGCAGATTGGTAAAGACCTGAAATGAATAGTTAAGAGTTGGAAATAAAGCTCCATTTACAGGCAATCATGTCTCTAAATGCCTGATTCTGATATAACAGCATGCTTGATGACTTATTTTACTTTGATAATGAAATGAGGAAGACCTTTAAATCAGCTCATCAATGGAGTAAAAGAAATACTTACATGATGGGATGATAAACTGTGGTTCTGTATTTCCAGCATATCCTAGTTTTGTATATCTGCAAAATAAAAATTTCATAAGTTCACTCATCTCAAGAGAGTTCGTTGTATATAAATATTCAAAAGTTTAGTTCATTCAGCATCTCTGCCTTGAAAACTATCAAAATCACTTGCTGGGCAATGGTGGTATACACCTTTAATCCTAGCACTCAAGAGGCAGAGGCAGGCAGATCTCTGTGAGTTTGAGGTCAGCCTGACTACAGAGCGAGTTGCAGGAAAGCCAGGGCTGTAACACAGAGAAACTATCAAAATCACACATATGTCTCTAGTTCTGTTTCTTTCTGCTGTATTGTAGACCAAACCATGGGACTCTGCACAAGCTAGGCAAGGGCTCTATTACTAAGCTACAAACTCAAATGCCCACAGCTTTTTTTTTTTAAAAAGTACATTATGTATGTATGAATGCATGTATTATGCATAGGTGTGCACCATAATGCAGGTATGGAAGTCAGGGGATAACTTTCAAGAGCTGGGTCTCTTATCCACCATGAAGGTCCCAAAGACTAAGCGTAGATCATGATGTCTGACAGCAAGAGCCTTTACTCACACACTCTGCCTTTGTAAGTTTACTCATTTACTGTGTATGCACAAGCCACTGCATGAGCCACCCCACTAACCGCTACCACTTCAAGAAACTAATAATACAGGACTATTACTACATGTGTGAAGCAACATACAAGAAAACCTTCTCTATAACCTTGTTCGTAATGGTAAGAGATCGGAAATGTCCAAAGGGAAACTAGCAAAATACCCTCAGTTTACACTGTGACTATTATGCCCACTTTACATACTGATTAGAACACTTTCAGATATACTAGGGTAGCTAAATAAAGCAAGGTACAGAACAACGAGCAAAGTGTGCTATACATAGAAGTGAAATAAACACAAAGGAGAAGAATAAGAACATATGAAATACATTTGATAATCTAGACAGAAAATATTTCTAAAATGTATGACGTTAAGGAATTTTGACTGCATCTACAGGAGCAAAGCAAGTAGGATACAGAAGATGCTATTTTTTAATTATATGTCATTTCATATCAAACTATTAAAGTGATTTTTTTAATGTTTTGATTCAGTATATTCACCTATACTATTAAAACAAAAAACTATTAAAATATTAATAAAATTTTAATAATTAGACATTGTAATGGAGCTCTGACAACATGCTAAGAGCTACTTATAAGGCAGATGTGCACACTGTTAACTGCAAGTAAGCTTTAGAGAGCCAGTCAGAACAGTTTGTATTATTCCATATGCAAACTTACAAAATAGAAATAGGTAATTTGCTGTGACATCACTAGACTCTGCTAATATCTGCGGAAAAATTTCAAATATGAAGGAAAAAAAACAAAAAATCAAAACATTTCTTTTGGGATGGTCAGCCCCAAAACTAAGTTCCATAAACTATGTATGCCAAACACACTCAACCAATAAATATTAGGAGAAAGACAAACTGTCCAAAATATGATTTTGCTCTGTCACCAAAACCTTCAAATATTTCCCACTGTCTATGCCATTTTTTTAAAAGCAAAACGCTCAAACACGATAGATACTGCTCCTTTAATGTGATGCCCAAGAAGCCCTCCCAGCTGCTCTAACTCTGTTAGCCTCCGGAGCTACAGAACTGAGGGCAGCTTCTGAAGAGCTCATCTCATCTCATGCCACTAGCCACTATTAACCCTGCTCTGACCACATCTGATGACTGCCCTCCAGTCCTCAACACAACTGCTACACCCCTGCTCATCTTGCAAAATTCAGGTTATGTACCAACTGCCTCTGGCTGAAAACTTTCAAACCTCTCCAGACAACCAACTGCCTCTATATTTTAATAAACTACAACTTTAAAAAGTTAACTGGGCTCTGACAACGGATAAGCAAGATAGAACGGTAAAGTGTTTATTTACCACAGTACCTGACACAGTATGCACAACTGCTAACTCTACTTTCCACATATTCTCTCCACCCTGTCCACTCCTTACACCATCTTAAATCACACAGATAACTTAAGTTCTAAATGTGTACAACTATGATAAACTAACCATTTTATCATTGACCAATTAATACTCTTATATTGCAGTTTGTATTTGATACCCTTTCACAACAAAGTAGTATTTTATTTTTCTAATCCAAAATGTATTACTAAGGTCAAATCTTTATGTGTGTGTGTCAGGGGGAGAGACCAGGGGTACAACAAAACTCCCATAATAGCTGGAAGTGAACATTTCTGAACTGTCCACAGGACTGCAGACAGTAATCAGAAGTGCTCACATACAGAAAAACTACCACAATTCCACGAACATGTTCCTCCCATTGGGATCCCATCAGAAATAATATTACAATGTTAAATTTGAACATTAGCATAAGAGTCCAGGTTATTAATAAATTGCCTAATGCAATGGTTCTCAACCTTCCTAATGCTGTGATCCTTTAATATAGTTTCTCATGCTGTGTGGTGACCCCAACCATAAAATTATTCTTGCTGATATTCATAAGTGTAGTTTTGCTACTGTTACAGATCGTAATGAATATCTGACATGCAGGATATCTGATCTGCACTCTGGTAAGGGTCAGCAGCACAGGCTGAGAAGCACTGTGCTGATGGAAGAGGTCCAACGGTATACTTCTCTGCTGGGTAAGTGGAATGGGGTAGATCATAGGACACGAAGGACTTGTCTAATACAAATAACCTCAGACTGTATGAGCCCGAAACCTCAAACAGGATGTCCTGCTTTCAAGTCTGGAACTCCTACAAAGCAGAAGAGAATAATCTCTGCAAATCACTGCCTAACCCCAAAATCTTAAAAAGATAATCTACTGCCTACAAGATAAGAATACAAATTTGTTTTGATTTCTCTAAGATTAGTCAATTGTAAAATAGTTAATAAAGTCCCCACCAAATTAAAACAAAAAAATAGGGGGCTGAAGAGATGAGTCAACAGTTAAGAGCACAGGCTGTTCTTCCAGTGACCTGGGTTTGCTTCCCAGCACCCATGTGGCAACTTACAAGCATTCCTAACTCTAGTACCAGACAGCCCAGCTTCTCTTTGGGCCTCGGAGGCACCAGGCTCACATGTAGTGTACAGACATACATGCAGACAAAATGCCCATAGCACACTAAATAAATAAATAAGTTTTTAAAAACTGGATCAGATCCCTCATTCCTTGAGCTGAGCAGTACATGTAATCAGCAGTACATTCAGTCCCATGTAAACTCCTCATATGAAAAACCAGAAGATAATCCCAAACTGTGTGAGCCTTCAGATAAAGACCGGCCATTATCCTTGCTTTTATGAAGTAAAGAATACTCTTGTATCTTATAACAAAGAAGAATCACCAGAAACATGAAAATTCCAAGGACATGTGGAAAGTGGTTAGGTTTGTTTGTTTGTTTGTTTGTTTTTTTAAAAAAAGTATCCTATATATAAAAAGACCTCTGAAGAAACATAGCAGCACAATGACAGTGATAAAGAATTAGAACACCTGAGTGAGTGCATTCTGGAAGCAGGGGTAAGAAAAAGAGAAAGACTAGAGCTCAGTTAACCATGTTATTTTACTTAATAGTGGTTTGTGCTTTTTTGCTTTCAAAAGCATCTCATAACAAATATATACTTGAAAATACTAATAGATTATAAATATGAAACCACTTAAAGGAATATGGACCACACTTTAAAATGAACTGGATAAAATGAGCTGTGATAAAAGCCAAAGAACAATAAACATATTAATACTCTGAACACAGCAGATGATTCTGAAAGGGCAGAGCATAAGTGGTGGTATGGGCCTGTGACCCCAGCTCCACTTGTCCCCAAATCAAACTTGTGAAGGCTGGGAATGAACCTCAGTGGTAGTGGATTTACACACTATGACCCACGTCTTGGGTTCAATCCCCAGTATTACAGAGAGTTAGGAAGGGAGTCTAAGATAACACTAGTTTTCTTTCAGCATTTCACAACTTTGAAGCAGACAGCACAACACAACAAATACAAGGTCATAGCACATTAGAATGCAAAGTCTTCATCTCACTGAGTCTATGAAACCCATTTTCTAAAATCTCAGCAGCTGAAAGCCTATGAAAAACCTGCTTCTATCCTTACGTAGCATGATACATTGTATATAATCTTATGATACGGTTATCCAGCTAGAGGTCAAAGATGTTTACAGATTAATCCCAACATACTCTGCTGTTAAGAAGCTCGGCATTAACTCTGCCACTGCTTTCTCTTTATTTTATAACCAAACTCAAAAAGTAGAACCCACAATTCAGAACGTTAGAGTAAGAATGCCATAGTGAATTCGGAGAGCTTGCTGCAAATATCAGCTGGAAAAATAAATTACAACTGCTTAGCAAGCGTTTCAAAGTCTCCAACTCCAAGCTTTTCCTCTCTACCTGCAAGGGAATGTTCAACCTTACACAAACGCCTGGTAGAACACTGAGAGAAAATCTGAACCCTCAGTCAACAGAGACAATACTATTCAAGTTCCTTCAAGTTCAATTCTTGGAATCTGGGAGGAACTTAGGATAAACAGGACACAGGTGAGAAAAGAACAATGGCTCACTCCTGGAAGCTTAGTATGGGGAGGCTGGAGCAGAAGGTTCTTGAATTTGAGGCCAACCTGATGATCAGAACTAGTCTCAGGCTAACCTATATTACCCTAGCAAGGACCCTGCCACCAAATAAATTAAATAAATGAATAAATAAACAAATAAATAAATAAGAGATGCTTCTACTACTTGAAGTCTAGATCCTGATCTTACACATATCAATGATAGACTATAAGATCACAGAAACAGACTTCTAATCTTCTAATATCTAAGTTCACATGGCTCCCATAAAATTAAAAGTAGCAATAGACAGCACTTCACTTTCTAAGAATCATTGAATTTTCCTTCCCAAATGACTTATCCTCCATAGATTTCCTTACGTGCTATTAGGACCTCGGCCTTAATATTTTACCCACACGCCTCTATCCATTCCTGGAATAGTCTGTTCCAAAATTCCCAATCCATAAGGCAATACTCGTCCATCATCACAAACATCACAGAACATAGCAGTAAATACGTCCCAAATGAAAGCCGAACACAAAAGGCCACAAACTTTATGCTTTTTTTTTTTTTGTGAAACCCCAAAAGTTGACAAATCCATAAAGACAGAAAGTAAATCAGAAAGAATATGCCAAATGTTGAGGGCAGAAGGAATGAATGAGCCCAGAGTGAGGCAAATGCTCCCAACTGACTGATGATTGTATCAGCTAGTGAACATGCTAAAAATTACTCAAGGGTAAGCCTTTACACATCACACCTAACATGTGTGACCACTGCCAAGAAGGTTACACAGGAGAAGATCCTAGGTATACGATGAGCAAGCATATGGAAAGCAACCAGAACAGTGCCTGGCATACAGAACGCACTGTATATTTACTCTTATTTCCTTACCTTTCCCACTGTAGGAAATGCTATAATTTTTTCTTTCTTTCTAGAATCTAATTTCCAATTCCAATTGACAGGAACCACTTGTCTTGGGAGGAGGTAAAGCGTCAGTCTTGTACGGGAGGAAAGAGACACTAACTCGTCACACATCGGGGACAAACTCTCCAATACAAGCTCTAACTCCAGCTAGTCTGATCAGAGGAATCCTGAATGGAGCAAGGGCTCATACTGTTCCTGCCCCACATCTTTGTCCGGACTCTCCTTCTTTGTTCCTGCACTCCAATGTCTTTTCTTTTACAGCCCTTGGAGTAATTTTGTTAATGTTACTGCATCCAAAATGTCTACAGAAAAACTAAGGTATATTACTTTTGATTCTTCTCAGTCTTCCTAACAATTTTAAAACTCATCTCCCCCTTTTAAAAAGTTCAGTCTTCTTTTGTTTTACAAATGGCTTTCAGTATTGCAATAGAATCTGAAACAAGGTGAGCAGGGTCATTCACACATACTGACAAAGACAGCCACAGGATAAAAGAATTGAACTTTAAAAGACAATTTTCCAAAATCTCCACAGCAGATTAGATTGCCTTTTAAAGGTATTCTAGAGACAATGAAAGTTTCAGTAATTACTAATTATTTTCTGTCACCACCACCCTAAAGACTCTCTAACAGTAAACGTTCATGTCTTTATTAGAACTTGGGCTTTTTAGATAAAATGACCCCAAATACGTCACGTGCTGCTATCTAACCCTACTACTACTCAATAAGCAATTTTATTCCAACTACACAGTCATTATTTCGGAGCCACAGAACAAAGCCTCAGAGTCTAGTTAACTTTTCTTTTTCCAAAGAAATTTATTTTCCTAAATTCAATTATTTATCTTACTGTAGTTTGTATAGTCACTAACAATAAAGAATTGATAGGGGATCTCTGGTGTCCCAGGTTAGCCTTAAGCTCACTATGTAGGCAAGGATGACCTTGTACCCCTACCCTTCTGCCTCCCCCAGTGCTGGGGTTGTGCGTATGCCCCAGCACACTCAGTTCCTTTTCAATGCACAGTGGACACTCACTTTCACTTTCAAACTCAAACTGCAGAAATAGAGTGGCTTTCCTTTAGACATTTAACTACTAAGAAATTATTTTCCTACCTGATCTAAAATTAACCTGCAATTGTCAACATGTCCATTAGATACAATATGGATTCTCAGAATACTGAAGTAAACCACACACGATTCTTCATTTAACTTGTAATCGGTCACTATAACCTTTCTACACATTTCATGTGTACACTTGTAGGCATGTTATTGTGCACTGTATACAGATGATCCTTGCATTATTCAAATGCTGATTTCTCTGCCCCCATATCTTGTTGCAATCAGGACATGGCATTGAAATGCTTCTTGTAAGTATCTGCTGTTTCGAAGTTTGTATAAACATTGCTTCCCATTTATTCTCTGACTTGTCAATAAAAGCTGATCGGCCAACAGCTGGGCAGAAGTCAGAATGGGGCTGAACTTCTGCCAGCCAGGAGGAGAGAGACAAGGGGAGGATGAGAGGATTCACCAAGAGGAAGGGTTCTGGAGAAACATCACTGAAAAAACACCTGAACACACCTTAAGCCCAGAGAGCCAGATCAATACTAAAATGCAAGTATCTTGGGGATTTTGGCTGGGAGGTAGCCAGATTAGTTGAGAGGATTAGAATAGATTATTAACTGCCCAGTTATGCCAGTTGCCATAAAGTTTGATTAAATAAATCTTATAGTCTCAGTCTCATTCATTTGAGCTAGCCAAGGATAGAGAAAAATCATCAACATTAAAATGCTTTTACGATACTAAATTTAGTAGTTCTAGAGATAATTATTTTTTGAAGGATGGATGCTTAAGAATAATTCTCTTTAAAACTAGATTAAAAATTTAACCACTTACTGAATACAGTATATTCCTGAACAGTTTCTGGAAGGACTGCACCTTGGGACTCAAACTTTAGATCAGTGGTTCTCAACATATGGGTCATGACTCCGTTGGAGGCAAAGGACCCTTTCACAGAGGTAACATATCAGCAGCTATCCTGCATATCAGATATTTACAATTCATTAACAGTAGTAAAATCACACAGTTATGAAGTAGCAACGAAGTAATTTTATGGTCAGGTCACCACCACAACGAGGGAACTGTATTAGAGAGAGGCAGCATTAGGAAAAAAAAGTTCAGAACCACTGCTCTAGATCTACTCAATACCTCAGGATCCTTACCTTTAAAATGTAAATACACAAAACGTATCCATTTCTGTAAGGTTTCTGAAAGAAGAATAGCTATCTCAAAAACAAACTTACAAAGGACCTTGCAATGGCTGATTTCCACAACCCATTCAACATCTGTGGTTACCTGAATGAAGGAGAATGACCCTAACAGGAGGTGTGGCCTTGTTGGAGGAGGTATGCCACCGGGGGCAGGTCTAAGGCTTCACCACACCTACTCATAGGTAATGCATGCTTGCTTGCTCTTCCCACTACAAATTCTCCAGTGCAGTGCTCAGCTCTATAATTAATTCTATGTGAATTATTAGGTTCTTTACTTAAATCTTAAAAACATTACAATTTGTCTTAGTCAGAGTTTCTATACCTGCACAAAACATCATGACCAAGAAGCAAATTAGACAGGAAAGAATTTATTCAGCTTACTCTACCACATTGCTGTTCATCACCAAAGGAAGGCAGAACAAGAACTCACACAGGGCTGGAACTTGGAAGCAGAATCTGATGCAGAGGCCATGGAGGGGTGCTGCTTACTAGCTTGCTTCCCCTGGCTTGCTCAGACTGCTTTCTTATAGAACCCAAGGATAGCACCACCCACAATGAGCTAGGCCCTCCCCCCTTGATCACTAATTGAGAAAATGCCTTACAGCTGGATCTCATGGCAGCATTTTCTCAAGGGAGGCTCCTTTCTCTGTGATAAGTTTAGTGTGTGTCAACTTGACACACAAAACCATTCAGTACACAATTTCACTTCATTTATGAAAGTAACACAAAGTAAATGAATTCTTTAAAAAAAAATGCTTACAAGACACATTATACTTACTTAAAATAATTTCTAAACTTTAAACAAGCAAGTATTTGTTCTCTGGTTTAGACTAATACTAAAAACATAGTTTACATTTTCACAGTTTAAAATCAAGCCTAAATGTAAGGTCTTTGCATCCTAAAGCTCTCCTCTTAAAAACCCTTTGTTCATACTTAACACTGAAGCATTGCACAGTGTTGTAGCTTGGTAGAAGGTGGAAACTGAAATTATCTTTTAAAAAGAAAACAAAAGCTTTTAGGAGGAAAATGATGGAATGTTCTGCATCAGCACATCTCTGTATATTCAGGTACCTGGATAAAAGACACACAGTACACAAACTCATTGCCACTCCTTTACTGCTTTCAAGGAACTGGTATGAAAAAGCTAATAAGCTGAAATTAAGGCAATGGATCGAGAATGATTTGGGAGAAAAACTCTGAAACAACAAAAAAATCATTAAAATTTCACAAAATGCCTCTTGAGAACATAAGAACGTCATCTGTCTTTTTTGCTCCAGTGATCATTATGAAACGTCTTTTTTGTGTCTTAGGATATAAAGACCCACATAGTTACACAACCACCCAATACAAAGTATATTCATCACTTTTATTCTAAAGAACCAAATTTATAACAATAACATCACCTATCTTACACTGCCTAACTCACGAATATTTAAGTACCTGGTGAGTGAGTGCATTTTGTAGTGTTAGCATTTAACTGTTTGTTCTTGCTTCTGTATGCATATGGCTATTATAGACAGGTAGTGTCGTTAAAACCCTAACAAGTTCCAATAGAATTACACACACTGAATGCTTTTATTAACTAGAGGAACTCTCTTGCAGGAAACGTTGCTGGAAGCTACATTTTAGCCATTCCAGACTTCTGCCCCCAGACCAATATTTTAACCAGTGTCACTTGTTGGGGAGTGGGATTTAGCACAACCGTAAAGATTTCCCCTCCTGTTAGAAAACGGGACCAAATAGAATGATGACTCAAGCCACATGTGCTGGCTCCCTCTCTCCCATCATGACATTCCAGAAGCTGTTCCACACTGTGTGTTAAAGAAGCAATGATACTCAGTCTCTCTGTTCTCTTCTCTCTCAATTCTCGGTTCATTAGCTTCAGTCTACAAACTGCTAGCATAACTTCGGAATGTCTCTCTGACTTAAGGAAGTGCCTGTATTTCTCATTCCTCAAGGACTTGTCCAGCTAGAGATAGCATTCCAAATACAACTATTCCAATTTTACTGGGTATTTTGTTGTGGGCTCCCTCCCCCCCAACATTTATTTATTTAGTGTGTGCTGTCAGGCTAGGTACAAGTGCCTTCACCTTCAGAACCATCTCTCTGTCTCCAATTTAAAGATTCTTAAAATTAATTCCTAGGCAGAAGAAATTGTCCAGTAGGTAGAGGCTCTTGCTGCCAAGCCTAGGCACCTGGATTTCATTCCTAGGGTGCACATGGTAGAAGGAGAAAACCCAACTCTTCAAAGTTGTCCTCTGATCTCTACACCCACACCCCAAAAATAAACATTAAAACAAAACAAAAACCTAACTCCTATATCGTCTTAATCACTCAAGGTCACAATCTTGAAATCCTCATTCTTCTATCTATCATCCGAATTCCAAACCCTAGCAGCACATCCTTCCATCCTCTTAAGAGAAGCAAAAACCACTCTGACTGCACCCAGAACTATAGCAGGCAGACCAAGGTCTGTGTGAGATAAGAAAACAAGCACAAAACATGATGTTCTTTAATTCAAAAAAATAAAATAAAATAAAAGAGGGAGCTAACTGATGATTATAATTGCAACAAACCATGATAAAAATAAATAAGCTAGGCAATTACAATTGTTAAATCGTAAGTGAGAAAAATAAGACTTCCTGGACTCCAAGTGTCCAAAGCACGCCTATGGCAAAGGTCCTTCTACTGCAGAACTTTAAATTAAATTCAAAACACCTGACCAGAGTCCTTGCAAACCATACAGAAACACGGTGCAACTGTGAAAGGGAAGGCACAAAGGCAGCGGTCCTTTAGATTTCTACCTTCCACTCCATCCCTATCACCAGTAGCCAACTGCAAAATTGTACACCACTATACAGTGTCCACCAACAAAGCTGGTGTTGAGGAGGCTGCTTAAGAATCATCTAGGAAAAAGGTCATACTTGCAATCCCCACTCTTAGGAGACTGAGACAGGAGGACTGCCCTGAGTTGGCCACACAGTAAGCTCCAGCCTCGCTGAGCTTTAGTGCGATTTGATCTCAACGAACAAGAATAGAATCATCGAGGAAGCCCATTGGAACACACAGTGGTAGTCTCAATCCTTAAGACTCCACGAACTGTGAACAGAGAAGTATTTCTGATGCAGTTTTTAAAAAGCCATACTAACTAGGTGTGGCAGTGCAAGCCTAGCACGTTAGTGTTTGCTCAAGAGGTGGAGACAGAAGTACAAGGCCACTCTGGGCTACATGGAACTCAAAAGAACAAAACAAAGCCATATTCCTAATTCCTGTTCATGTTCACTCACTGGTACAAACAGGAGCATACCTCAATATGGATCAGAGCTGCTGCTACACACCAAATCCTGCCCCTCGACATCTCGATGCAACCCCACTGCATTCCACTCAGTAAACGACCTAAAAGCTGTGCTTTCGGCATTATTGTTATTCAGAATTTGGATTCCCTACAAAGTAGAATTCTTTTGCAACCAAAATTTTGCTTAAGTATAAAACCTGGTACACTGTAGGTATTGGGTAAATATTTGTTCACAGTCTAAAATATAAACTCACATTTTGTTATTAAACAGCCCAAACTCATAAAGGAGGCAAGCAGCCACTCTTCCCATCAGCACTATGCAGACACTTTCCCTTCCTTTCCTTTGTAAAATACTCTCCAGAGCAGCTAACCAGCTCCTTGAAAAGAAGCCTCAAATCTGACATTCATTACAAATCACTACTTGCCACAAAACCTGGAAAACAGCTATTACTATCTGAAAAGCACCCATTTAACATTTGATTAACTGCCAGTATTAGCTGGTTGTGGTGGCTCACAACAGTAAACTCAGCACTCAAGAAACTGAGGGAGGAGAAGCACAGTAAGTTCAAAGGCAGCCTGAGTTGCATAGTGATTTCCACTACTCATCACTACAATGAACATTCGCCAATCAAGGATGTGTGGACAGAGGGGTATATGTGGGACACACAGTGACACATTAGAGCTTTTACTACGAGATGTTTTCTATGCTTTGTTTTATTTGGTTTGTGGGTTGTTGTTTTTTTTTATTTTTGAAGGGAGGCTGCAGGGGCAGAGACCAGATACAAGGGGACCAGAGATGAGTAGGACTGGGGTGCAGGATGTGAAACTCACGCCCTTAAATTTTTTAAAATTAGGATTAAAATTCATGAAGGCAGAATGTACTATATATTTTTACTGTAATTCCAAGAGCGGCTGTCCTACTGGGAAGTCAATCCAAAATACTGAAATTATCAAAAACTTCAGTAGTTGCTCCTCCAGGACCCACATTACTGTACCCCAGGCAAGTGGTTTAACCTGGAACTTAAGTTTCTTGTCTACATAATACAAACACCACTGCTCAAGGTGAAGGGGAAGGTGAGGAGCTGATGCACCACACTTGCCACAGGCGTTGCACACGGCACTCACAAAATGCTAAAAACCTGAGTCTTTTTTTTTTTTTTTCCCAAATCTCCAGGTTAAAAAAACTCAAGACAAAAAATTTTTACTAGTTAACTGAATCAAATTCATAAAGCTATGATTATTTTTACAATATTGCTGTAAACAAGAATTAAGTTGGATTAATTTTACTAACAGAGTGATGTACACAGCTCTCTGAAAGGGGGCTCAAGGAACCCCACAGGCCTAAATACAGAACTTAGTTCAAGGATCTACTCCACAACCTACTAATTAAAAAAATAAATAAATAAATAAAGCTGTCAGAAGTTAAATAAGATAGAACAAGTTAAAATCCTGGCCATCAGGTTCACCACTAGCCAGCCTTTCCCCTCTGATCTTGAAAATAAAAATTCTAAACTGTGTTTAATAATAAACCTGAAAGGTCACTAGACACAATGCATCACAAAGTCAGTATAGGTATTTCAACTTGAACCTGGCAGGCAGTAAAGACACAAGCAGGACAATCTTAAGAACCTGACTTCTTGACAGCAGCATGTCTGCTACTCCAAACGCATACAAGTTATAATAAGAATTTTAATGAATTTTTGTTATCACGATAATATGAACGTTCCTGTCTTTTCGACTTCCTAAGTATGCCTTCATTCATCCACGGCTTCCCACTGCTCTCAACCATATCCTTGTCTTTAACTTCCAGGACCTGGCCACACAATGAATTATAAAGGTCTACTTTCACCAAAGCCAACAAAATTATTTGTGCTTACAGTTGGAAGACTGCTTTAAAAAAAAAAATAAATAAAAAAGTTAGATCTGAGAAATTCTGTAATTTATTTAAATATATCCAAGACTTATAAAATAAGATTGTATATTAACCTGTTATTTAATCAGTGGAAATAAACCACCAAAGCAGTTTCTGAGTAAAAAACAAAATAGAGAGAAAAGAAAATCAGTAATGCACTGTTGGAGAAATGAGCAAAACAAGCAGAATGAAACTGTCTTAGAATAACTTTATTTACAAAGCATTATATCCTTTTAAAGTTTTAACTTGCTTTTCTCATGGCTGCTCTTCAGCGTGTTTGACTGGGGTCTGAAGCAGGGCCTTGTGCATGCTAATGAGGCACTTTTCCCTTAGCTACATTCCCAAGCCCTACATTTTGTTTTGAAGCAACCAGCTCTCTGAGCAGGAATTTTATTCTACAATATTCTGCCAATACAGACCAAAAAGGTATGCTGACCTGATACAGATATGAAGTATTTCTTTCTTAATTCATTAGGTATTTGAAAAATACTTCATGACCTGAACCTAGGGCATGATAATGAATTTATGCCGTAGGATTCTTAAAGTTCTGGGATTAAATCTCACGTGTCCTAACATTTGCAGCTTGTGAGACCACCATCAAGTTTAACGCACTACCACTTTTTGCCTAAATTCTTGAATGAAATGGGAAGGGCAGCCTGTAAATTGTTCACTTACCCTAGTAGAGTAGTAGAGAGACCTAAGAGGTAAGAGCATAGGCTGGGGATTAGGGGTGCAGGCACACAACCTAAAGGGGCACCTTTTGCATTTGGGAAGCAATTATTTCAGGTATAAAACTCCCTGCTAGTCATTCTTAGACATGGTATTTATCTTGGACACTGAGAGAGGACTTTCCTAATAAAGCTCAAGGTGTGACTTTCTAAACTGCTGTCTTGAATAGCCAACTCGGGGAAACACACACACACAACCTTCGAAGCAAAATAAAGAAAACTCCAAATTAGGAAATTCAGACTGTGAGCAAAAGTAAAAATACTGAATAGAGAAAGTGACTTTTATCAGTTTCATCCATATCATAAATGGATGAATGTCCAGCTAAACTCTCCTTGTAAGGTGAGATCAATATAGTAATGGAATGACTTAGTAATTGAGATATTAGACAAAAATAGCCTAGGTATAAGTTGTACCACTTCTCCTGGTCACTCCAAAGGTGTTTTTAGTTCAAGGTTGCCCTTTCAGAAAAAAAAGGTCACTTAAGGACAGCTAAGTCCAATGAGATACCAAATACTATTCATTCAAAAATAACCAAAACTGCATTTCAAAAGAGGAAAATAGATATATGAAAAGAATAAAAGGTACATCCTACTTGGGCTGCTATGGCATTATTTATAAGGTGGTCAATGACTATGTGGCTTTACTGACAGTGATTTCTAACGCATGAAGTACTGCATAGCACTGTCACTTCAATACAATACACTTGAAAGTCCTATTCACTCTAGCCAATTCTAATTTTTAAAATGGCTCTAACATCCAACTACTCATCAATTAAACTATGAAACGATAAACTTAAATATACATAATAAACACTTAAAGGGGGGTGAGACTGGATTGAAAGAAAACCTAACTTTAATAAGATGTCAACTAAGAAAATACATAGAAATTCCAAGACTAAACTAGTGTTCCCCAAGAAAATAAATTATTTTCTGTTGTTTCCGGCTGCCTGACAGAATTAAAAATGAAGGCAGGAGAGTTAAGATTGGAGGGATTGACACAGACTTTCTAGCGTGGAGGAAAAGGCTTCTTTAAATACCTGTGGTAGGGTGAGTAAGAGGGGAAAGGTTAGCAACTGTCCTCAAAACCACTGAGTGTCTGGGGATTCGAGATCAGACAGGCCTCTTCCTCCACCAAGTATTTCAACGTAGAACATAAAAAATGTAGTCTTCTATGTCACTACACAGAGCAAGTTGTAACTCTTGACAAGGTTCATTAATACAAAACCCACTACTTTAAAGTCATTTTAGTCTACCACACTACTATCAGAAACAATTACTTTAAATCAAACACATTCCTTTATACCTCCTTTCGGCTTTCAAGACACAGTCACAAAACGAACGTGAACGTTTAGGTTCCAGGGTGCGTCGCTTCTCCGCCCCACATCTCCCTCCGTGGACACAAGAACATATTTTTTTTTAGCTCAAACATATTGATACCCAGCACGTATAATCTACTCTTTATGCAACCTGCCTAATTTTGAAAGTTCTAATAAGACGTGTTAACGTTGGAGACGAAAAACTACCTTATAAGGCCATAAAAGACGGAAAGCAGGAAGCGGCTTTGACAAAACTAAGGAAGTTGCAGCGCGCTTGCTCACTAAGGGACTTTTTTTGAGGCGAGAGCAATAACCCCATGAGATCCTCCTCGCTGGAACTGACTTGGTTCAATGGGCAGTGGGAGATGGCAAAGAATGGGTGTGGGCGGAAAATAGGCGGCGCGTGGGTCCTCGGCAAAAGCCCCCATTCTAGCTTCCCATTTTCACAGCCTGCTTCTTCGCTCTCCCCACCCACACGCCCTAGAGATTGAGGGTTGTCACCGCGATCTTGCAAAACCCGCAAGGAGCGCTTCTCTTTTTTCCTTGATCCTATGTCTGGAGGTCCCCTGAGAGTCCCATAGTTCACAGGCAGGAAGGGGAGAGAAGGAGAAGGAGAGCCAGGTGGGCCAGACGGCCTTCTCAGAAGAGAAGGGCCTGAAAAGATCTCCATCCCAGGAGGCTGAGGCGACCGAACCAGGGAGGCTCCCGGCACCACCCCTCGCCAGTCTGGCCGGCTCACCCCATTCATCTCCCTCGTCCGGTTGTCCCCAGGCTCAGTTTCCCCACCCACAAGACCCGCCGTACCCCGTGCCACAGTCCACCACACAGGCCGGCAGCCGTCCCGCCATCTTCCTCCTCGCCCGCCGCTGCCGTCCGTTCCGTGCTGCTAAGAGGCCGGGGATAGAGATGTGAGCTAGCTGACCATGCACTGGCCTGGGCCGCCCTCGGTCCTGAGGGAGGAAGGGAGGGAGCTGTGGGAAGCCCGAGCAGTAGCGAGTGAGCAGTAGGCTAGTACTTCCGCAAGCCCAGCAGGCTGGCCGGCCGGCAGGCTGTCCCCGCCCTGCCCCGCCGCGGCCTCCTCCTCCACCCCTCCGCTCTCGGCCCTCCTCCTCCTCACTCCCGCCCCCACCCTACAACTTCTTCCCCTCACACTGCCTTTCCGCGGGTAGCCAAGATGGCCGCCGCTGCCGACGCCCCGGCCAGGCCAGGCCCCAGGCCGCGATCGCTCCCACTTCCGGTTCCGGGTGGGAGGGGCGAGTGCGCGCGAGCGCCGTAGTTTGCGGCTCCCTTCCGGATATTCAGAAACTCCACCTTGGGTTTTCAGATAGCTAGGAACCCAGAAGCCAAGCTGAGCTTGAAGGGGTGCCGAAGCGGCTGCACATGCGCAGCAGCGTGCAGCTGTGGGTCGCGGCTCCGGTTCCGATTTGAGAATATTCCATTTCGCATTTTCTGGTTGGTGAAAGCCCACAAGTCAGGCAGTTTAGTTATGAAGCTGGCTTTTGGTGGTGGTGGTTATGAGTGTGTTTCTTCTCTGCTAACTTGAGGAATGAACAGGTTTCTCTACTGTGGGGTGAAGGGCTAATTGGAAACGTGGTCAGCGGCGCATGCCCCCATTATCGCTATAGGTGAGCAGTCAGAATAGGGATGAACAAAGGTTTGCGTCCTGAGATTTATGTCACTTATACTATTGCATTGTAGTTTGCAAGCTCCCCAAAATGGTGGGCCTCTGCTTTTAAGAAAGGCAAGGATCCAAGACGTTAAGTTATACAATAACAACAAGCCCACCTTCTTCAGGGCTTGGGGATTACTGTGTATCTTCAAGAAAGGCAAGTGTCATGACTTAGCAGGTAAAGGTGCTTGCACACACTAACCTGAGTTTGATATCTGGAGATCCACATGCTGGAAGGAATGAAAAGACCCCACAAGTTGTTCTTTGATTTTGCACACGTCCTCCCCCTCATAAGAAAATGTAAAACAATAAAAATAAAAAAGCAAGCTTCCCAGAGGTTTTGTTCTACATAGCCTGCACAAATAGCCTTTATTTGGGTTTTGGGGTGACGATAAACTTCCTCCAAGAGTAGTGAGATTATCTCAGGCCCTTAAGAAAGGCCAGCGTCCCAGTGGTTGTGTTCTACATAATACACTCTGTGTAGGTGGCCTCTATTCGGGTTGGAGTGATAATTGATTTCCTTCTGTGTAGTACTGTTAACTTGATACCAACCTTTTCTAGTGGAAAAAAAAGGATATGTGTTTTTTACATTGCAGACTTAAAAATCAATACTTTTAAAACTTGAATACATCAGAGTAACATAGAAAGCTTCAAGTACATTGCTGGGTCATATCCCAGGGGATTATGCAAACTCAGTGTGCAGTAGAACCTGAGAATTTACTTTCTCATCGGCAGGAACCTGGAAAGTTAATAGCTTTCCTCCCCAACAGATTTGCCTTTTATTTATTCTTTAGCAATTCCATGCATGTAAACACTGTATCTTGATTGAATTTACCCATAACCCTCTCTCTAGCTCCCCTGGATATCCCAATGTATTCCTCTTCCTCCTCCTCATCCTCCTCCTCTTCTTCCTCCTCCCTTTATGCCCCCTCTGTTTTTCTTTTTCATTTATTTTGTTGTAATCCACTGAATCCAATCAGTTTGGCCTGTTGAAATGCTGACTGATCTTGACTTGATCTTCAGGTTACCATAACTGCCAAATATGTGCCATGTCCAGAAAATAGCATCTTTCAGTTCTTCTATTCTCCCCCAACCCCTCCTCCATGATGCTCTCAGAGCTTTGTGAAGTGGTGAAGGTCAATATAGATGGACCATCTAAGGCTGAGCATTCATTCAGTAGTCACTAATCCTTAGCACTCTGACCATGTTTGTGTCTGCTTTAGCTGCTAACCAATGCAAAGAGAAACTTCTCTAGCCAAGGTTAAGGGCAGCCTGGGACCTCCTAAGCCATGGGACTTTCAGACAGGTTTAGCATAATAGGCCTAAATTCCCTTCTTAAGAGCAGGCCTCAGATCTCATCCAAAAATGTTTGGTCACCCCCATAACCCCTGTGCCATACTGCATTGGAGGGCATATTTTGAGCAGGCTAATCTAGGTTTGCTTATATGAAACCATAATAATACATTAAGAAAGGATGTGTTATTCAATGCAGAATATTATGTTATCAGGTGATAAGCTGACCTGAGGGGTAAAATACTGATTTTTCTCTTATTATTGTTAGTCATTTGACAGAAAAGTATTTCTCACTTGCTCTGTATGGCAGAGACTATACTGACCCTTAATACAGTGAGGCAAAGAATAGATAAGGGGTGTGATCTCAGAGTTCTGCCCATGAGTAGAGAAACAGATTATATTAAGAGCTACAGAAATGTGCTGAGAACTATGAGAAACCAGTGAAGAGCTGGAAAACAGTGGAGCTGTCACACTTGAACAAAATAAGTGGTTCGGCCGCAAGTGTAAGAAACGAAGGAAGGAAGGGAGGGAGGCCCCCAGGAAGAGAAGGTGCAAGTATCCAGGACCTGACCTGAGGCAGCCCTGGGGGAGGGGAGTCTGACTTCTTCCCTTCAGTGGTTAAAATGAAGACAGCCAAAGAGGATGTGAAGAAAAATGAACATTGAGAAAAAGGGTAGTGCAGAAGTCTGCAGAGACCTCTAGCATACTCAAGCTTATCCCAAAGCAACTTGGAAAAAAGTTTTGGCTGTGAGAACTGAACTTTCTGGAAAGAGTAACATCTTACATGGAACCTTCTGGAAGGCTGGTTAACTAATTAGTACTTCACTGACTGTGAGAGATT
The DNA here is from genome assembly GCA_019843965.1 of Rhynchomys soricoides. Taxonomy (NCBI): domain Eukaryota; kingdom Metazoa; phylum Chordata; class Mammalia; order Rodentia; family Muridae; genus Rhynchomys; species Rhynchomys soricoides. The sequence continues at coordinate 3,304,659 of JADRCH010000032.1, read as the reverse complement.
GGAATGTAATGGGTCCAGAGCCTAATTACAATTTACTTGGGGCTTTCTTTAGCCCCCTATATAGCCATTCCTTTGTCCATGCTTCATGGGTCCTAACATGCTGTAACTAACAGGTGAAACCTTTTAGAATATATTAACTTAATAGATCACTGGTTTCTATCAACCAAAACAGGCTCTGGGGGTCACTGAGATATCATCTGAGGCCTAACAGATATTTCCTCCACTTTGCTGTAAGCCACATCTCTGATGTTTCTACCAGTGTGTGTGTGTGTGTATGTATATATATTTTTTAAAAAAAAAATCTTAATTTATGACTTACTTTGTTCTGTTACTATAGAAGCATCCTGAAACTGTTACTACCTTGCAACACAAATTTAATGGTAAATGAAGCCTGTGTTCCTGGGCCATAGTTACTCATACTTGGCTCCAAAATAAATTCTTTTGTATGCCTTCTGAGGTAAAAGTTGTATTTTTTGACTTGACATCTGCTTTGTTCAGAGCTGCTACTGTGGCATTCAGGGTGGATGCATTGTGTTCTGTAGTTCACAGGTAGAAAGCAGAAGGACTAGCCATCCTATGGGACCTGATATATACAGGACAGCAACATCAGTTAATATGGAGCGTAGTCACAGCTGTTCATACTAAGCAGGGAAAGGTGTGAGATGCTGCCTTCACAGCAGTCAAGCAAGAAGAGTGGGTCTTCTTTCAGAAGTCTTGTTGCTGGTTTCCCCCATACATTTTAGAAGATGACAGTTTCCCCATGACTGCTTTTCATCAGGTAGTTAGGGCCATGTGGCAGGGAACGGGCAGAGAGAGCACTTTGGACAAAGCATCAAGCTGTGGCTCAGTACAAGCAGATAGGTTGTTTTCAGCTGTTAGAGATAGTTAAGCCGGACTGAGAAAATCCTACCAAAATTCTCCTAAGCAGGGCATAAAGGAACTTTGAGATGTCACCAAGAGGAGCTCAGACGGGAAGTCCCCAAGAAAACTTTCCAAAATTCTGGTCTTGGGCAATTGTCAGGACGTAGTGTTTGTTGTTTGTTTGTTTGTTTATGTAGGGTCTGATGGAGACCATGCTGTGTAGCCAAGGGTTACCTTGAATCTATGATCTTCCTTGTCTCCATCTCACTACTGCTGGTTACAGGTGTGTGCCACAATGCCCCATTTGTGTGATGGTGAGGATTAAATCCAGGCTTCATGCCTGTTTGACAAGTGCTCTGCCAACTGGACTCCATCCCAACTCAAGGATCAGAAACTTCCAGTTCTGGTTTGGTTTGTGATGGGTGATGTGGGCCACCAGGAAGATGTGGCAACACATAGCGCCCACACCCAACAGAAGGCAGTAACTAACCATTGCTATGTGGGAATGCAAGCCTGATGTTACCTCCCAAGAGAAATTTGAAATCTGTGTTTCTTTGTTAAGTGCATTGTTTGAGTGTATCCTCTAACTTGGATATTTTAGAAGCTAAACCCCTAGGTAGTGATATGGAAATGCAGAACTGTTAAGGCCTGCTTTGAGGGCTCCGCCCTCATGAATGATTAATACTCTTGTCTTTGAGTGGGTTTCTGTATTTCATTTTAAAGATTTATGTATTCGTTCATTTTTTATTTATTTTATGTGTATGTATCTCAATGAATGTGTACCACATGAGTTACTCATAGAGGCCAGAGAGATTGGCAGATTCCCTGGAACTGGAATTACAGGCAGTTGTGAATCACCCAATACAAGGGCTGGGAACTGAATTTGGGGTCCTCCGCAAGAGCAGCAAGTGCTTTTAACCACTCAGCCATCTCTCCAAACCATATTTATTTTTTTCCAATATAATGTATTTTATTTATTTGATAGTATCTACCCCTAATTCCTCATACCTCTCCTCTTTGGCACCTCCAAACAATGCCTCACTGTCTTTCTTCCCTTTTTCATTTATTTGATTTTTGTAACCCTCTGAGTTTAGTTAATGCTGTCTGCTGGAATGTTAACACATCTTGTTGACTTGATCTTGTGCATGTAACCATAGTGCCAGTTAGTGAGTTCATGTGATGTCCAGAAGATGCTATTTCCCAGCATTCTACTCCATCATCCAAAATGTTCTCTGAGCCTTAGGGAAAGGACAAAGTTGATATAGCTATCCAAATTAGGGTAAGTGCTCAACAGTCACTTATTCTCAACACTTGACCCATTAGGAGTCTCTTCATTAACTAGCTAACTCCCCCTCCCATGCTGTGCCTAAAAAACAGGCTAAGTGGGGTTCCATGTTGTGGCCATAGCAGGGAGAGAAGCTACCTGATCCCAGCTTCATTGTTTTTATGTCTGCCCTTTGCTCAGTTCCTCAACTCCACTAGCTAGAGTTCTGAGACCCAAGCCTTCTGGGACAAAGCAGATAAATAATTTTCTGCTCTTAAAAAATGATTGGGTATTCTAGTATAGCTACTAAAAAATAGACAAATACAGTGTTCTATTTTTCTTTCTGTTGCTGTGATAAAACATTCCAACCAATTTAAGTTAGAGAGGAAGGGGTATATATGACTTATACTTCCAGGTCACAGTCCATTTCTGAGGGTAGTCAGGGCAGGACTTCAAGGCAGAAACTTTGAAATGGGAACCACAGAGCAAGTTTGCTGGCTTGCTGTCTGGCTCATGCTCAGCTACCTTTCACCAGCCTAGGAATGGTGCCTCTTACAGTGGTCCCACTTGCATAAATTAACAACCAAGACACTAACCCATAGACATGCTTGAAGGATAGTCAGATGTAGGTAATTCCTATGACAAGGCTTTCCTTTTTGAAGTTTAGGTTGTGTCGAATGACACTTAAAGCTAACTAGGACAGATCGTCAATAAATCTTTCCTGGAGGCCTCATAGCTCACAGGTGTGCTACCATTTTGCACTTTCCACTTCTGAGGCCTCTGTGGTTTAGTTGTATATGGCTTCCACAAATGAAAAAGCATTGGCAGGAAAAAAGGAAGGGCAGCAAGATGCTTTAGCAAGCAGAGGCACATCCAACAAGCCTGATCACCTGAATTAGATCCCTGGAAGCCACACAGTAGAAGGAGATAACTTCATATGGTGATTTCCACATATGTGTTTACACACACACACACACACACACACACACACACACGAGAAAGAAAGAGAGGGAGAGAGTAAAATAAATGGAAAATCTTTTCGAAGACACAAGGAAACTACTAACTTACTGTTTCATATAGCTAAGCTTGCCCTGTGCCTGCAGTAACTGTTGGAAAAGTTTGGAAGCCCCCAGCTCTTGTTAGAGACGTTATTTATGCTTGTTTTTCATCCTCTGTCCACCTAAACATTTTGCTTGCTTAGGATCTCCTTTACTTCCTGTTTGCTGCTAGCAAAGTTGGTCAGCCTCTGCAGCTGCTGCGTTGGCCCAGCCTCCCTCAGCTGCACAGGGAACTTCCCATACACTTCCTGCCGAACCATTTCTGACCACCCTGTTTACATACGCACTCCTTCTGCCCACACTTCTCAAAGATAGAGGCAGAGGGTATCAGTCAAAAGATCTTGCAGAGACAACCCGCTAGAAGCAGGAAGAAAAAAGGGTGGGCTAATGGGGTTTATTTGGTTCATTGCTCACCCGAGATACCCCAATTTCCTGTTAGCTCAGGTCAACCAAATGCTTAGCTCTTAGTAATTTCCATGTCTGCTTGTTCCCCAACATTTCAAGGATCTGTGCTTCTTGTGACCTCTGCTCAGTCTCCTCTGATTTTTAACTACTGCAGTTGGTTCCCACAATCTGCACGAATTTAAGATCTGTAAGTGATACGAAGTCCGATGGAAAGATTTGATTACATGAACAGTTAAATTTCACTAACTTGAAATCTTTTAAGTTAAAGAGTAGAAGAAATACAATGTGTGTGTATGTATGTACTGGTGTGTGTGTGTGTGTGTCTGTGTGTGTGTGTGTACCAGAGATGGACACGGGGTGTCTTTTATTACTCCCGTTTTTTGAGACAGTCTCTCACTGAGCCTAGATCTCACAGATTCTGTTACATTGACTGGCCAGTGAGCTTCAAGGATCTCCCTTTTCCACTTCTACAATGCTGTAATAAGGGGATTATGTTAGCCACTACTACACTCAGTCTTCTATTGTGGATGCTGGGTATTCTAAGTCAGGTTACCACCATGTTCATGCAGCCAGCACTGTACTGACTGAACCTCTTTCTACCCTAGGAAAACGATGTTTAAAAGAAAACATAGCCAAAGTCATAGGAAAGTGGACCCATTAAATACTATGGAGAGTACTCAGATTTTTCTTAGGAATTTCTGTGCGTTATGTGTTAAAACCTAGAATTGGGGGAGGGGCTCTGGAGAGATGACTCAGCAGTAAGTATGCTAGCTTGTTCTGCCAGAGGACCCAGGTTAGGCTCCCAGCACCCACCTGGCGACTACAACAGCCTGCAGCTCCAGTTCTAGGGGACCTGATACTCTCTTCTGGCTTTGTATACACCATACATGCATGACCTGCACAGCTTACGAGCAGGCAAAACAGTCATATAGCAAATAAAAATAAAATGTAAAAAGTTAATTCACTAAAAAAACCAAGTACATAAAATTGGGGCTGGAGACACGTATATATACCGCCTGGACTACATGAGACCTTGTCTCATACATTTGATTTAGAAATCCCATTTTGCTGAATCTGGAAGAAAGGAAAATGCTGGTGAAGGGAGCAGCTATGTGGCTTGGCTGGTTAAGTACTCACCTAGTATCTATGAGGCCTTGGGTTCCATGCCCCATGCTGCATACAACTGGGTGTAATGTCACACACATTGGAATTTGAGCACTCAGGAGTTAGAGGCGGGATGATAAGAGTTCAAGGTCATCCTCAGCTACTGAAAAGAAAAATGAGGGAAAAGTTTGATTACAAAGACAATATATTTTGAGTTTGGCGAATTAAAAAAAAAAAAATCAGAAAATGTCCAAGTCTAACCTCTGTCCCAAGTACCACTGCGAGCAGGTGTCTTACAGTTCAGATGTTTAGTCCATTATCATCATACAGGCAGACATGGTGCTGGAGAAGGAGCCAAGTGTTCAAGAACTGGATCAGCAGGCAGCAAGAAGAGAATGCTACCCTGAGGGTAACTTGAGCATTTGAAACCTCAAAACCTGCCTTCTCAGTGGCACACTTCCTCCAGCAAGGCCACACTGTCTAATAGTGCCATTCACTATGGGCCATTCAAACACACGGGTCTATGAGAGCCATTCCAATGCAAACCATCATACCAGATAAACCTCAGGGGCTCTCTTGAATCAGAAGGAAGCAAGGTTGGGTCTTGAGGAACAATTAGCAATATCTTCTGTTCATTAACCCACAGGCATGAGGCACTGAGATTGATAGGCTTTGATAGATTTTGTTCTGATGCCAATGAACCCAGAAACATACCTCTTGCCTTACTGAACTAAACACAGCCTAGAGTCATTTGTGAGGAAAGCCTTGCTGGAAGAATTACATAGATAAATGAGCCTATATGGAGATTGTCCTGATTGTTAATTGATGCAGAGGAGCCAAGCCCACTGTTGGTGGTACCATTCCACAGGCATACAGTCCTGGGCTGTATAAGACATTTGCTAAGCACAAGCCTATGCAAGCCAGCAAATAATGTTCCTCTGTGGTTCCTGCTGTAATAACTTGCTGTGAGTAGATGATACTACATGGTATAGCAAACCTAGCTTTAAGATCATGCCTTGAGTTTCTACCCTGGCTTTCCTCAGAGATGGACTCTCTGACTATAGGCTGAAATATCTTACACTTCCCTTCCTTAGTTGTTTTTGGTCAGTGTTTTATCACAGCAATAGAAGGGAAACCAGGACACTACCTTCTGCAAACTCCCCTACAGATGGGTGTAGCCAATGAGATGTAAGTAAAGCCACTTGGGTGGAACTTAGGGGGAAAATCTATAAAATGTACTGAGCTACTTAGGGGAAAAGCCATTTTGCTTTAGAGCCTCTACTTCTTACCTGGAGGTAGATACGGGGACAAGACATCTTCAGCCATTAGAGATGGTAAGCTGACTGTACTGGCTAGTTTTATGTCACATTGACACAAGCTAGAGTCACCAGAGAGAAGGGATTCTTGATTGAGAATACACCTTCATAAGATCTGGCTGTAGACAATAGGACATTTTCTTAATTGGTGATTTATGGGGTGATTATGGGGCCTAGGCCATTATGGGTGATGCCAGCCCAGAGCTGTTGATCCTGAATTCTATTAGAAAGGAGGCTGAGCAAGCTACATGGAACAGGCCAGTGAGCGCCTTCCCTCGATGCCTCTGCATCAGCTCCTGCCTCCAGGTTCCTGCACTGTTTGAGCTCCTGCCCTCACTGCTTTTAATGATGAACTACTCTATGGAACTGTTAGCAAAGTGATTTTTCTCCTCATGTTGTTTTTGGTCACGGTGTTTTATCACAGCAATGGTAACCCTAATTGAGACACAGACCATGGGACTGGAAGGCACTCCTAAGAAAGGTAATGAGAAGGAATACAGTTCCTTCCTGACCATGAAATACCTCATTAGCCCTGAATCACCTACCTTCAAAGTTGCATGGGAAAATTTTAACCCCTAGTATTTGAGCCACTGTAGCATGAAAATTCTGGTTACATGCAACTCAGTATGATTGATAATGCTACAATAAAGATAAATACAGAAAACCCACCATGTCAATAAGGAATATTAGATATAAACTCAAATGGTCATGAGTGATAAATATTGAAAGATAGATCAGCGAAGGAATTCATAATAGGGAATACAGGAACCATTTTGAATTGGTCTTCAGTTCCAAACCCCATAATCCCAAATGTTTTTTCTTCCTGGAGTGGGGAGTTGGTTTTGGTACAGGAAAGCATGTACCCCAAGGCTTCCTGTGAACTTGATATGTATTGTGATTGAGATTGGCCTTGAACTCCTGATTCATTCAGCCCCTACCACCTAAGTATTGGAGTTACCTGTCTACACTGCTCAAACCTGACCTGATATTGGATTTGTAGGAATTTAGACTTGAAGTATTCTGATCTTGCCATGATCCACATTAGAGCATATAGCATTTGAGATTGGGCCTTGGGCACAATTGAATTGGAAAGCCCACACAACATTGATAATGCTATCACCAGGTAGCCCATAGAATAAGATACCCCAGGGTTTCTGGGTTAAAATATCCCAGTATTCAGCAAATGAAATATTTTCAAGCTGTACCTACAACATAGGCCATCAGATTATGAACTTGTATTTTCAGTATGAGCTAATATTTGGCAAAATGCACAAAGAGGGACCAGGAATGGAGAAGAGAGAAAGGACGGTTGGGGTCTGTAAGTGGATATGTTTACATATGGTGTTAATATAAAAATGATATAGAAGATTCACACCAAGCAACGGAACTTAGAGGGTTAAGATTAGAGGGAGAGAGTATTCTATTTTTCATTATAACTCTGTATTACATAATTTTAAAGTCAGTGTGTGTTCAATTTTGTAACAATCTAATTGGGAGTTGAGTGATGAAACACTAATAAAAAGCTACGCAAATTCAAAGCCCGTGAAATTGTACTCTGTAAACACAAGATGCATTTAGGATAATTGTATTGAGCAAGCTTGATTTGTTTTAGAAGAAAGCCATTAATATATTTTTAATTTTTAAAAATAATCTTGGCTATTCTTCTAGATTTATTTTTATTTCTGATTATCTGTAATAAGAGTGTGTTTTCTGGGTTTATGCATGTGAGTCCAGTGCCTGCAGAAGCCAGAAAAGTGTGGAGGTGGAGTTACAGGTGGTTGTGAGCTGCCCAACTCTGGTCCTGGGAACTGAATTTGGGTCCTTTACGAGAGTAGCAAGTACTCTTAACTGCTGAGCCAGCTCCCCAGCCCAGGCTGTAAATATTAGTACATATTAATATGCAGAGTAGAAAGCACAGCTTTGAAAGAGAGAAAACAAACAGTAAGTTGCAATGACTTTCTTTAGTTTAGATGACTTGAACATATATATATATAGTAGTTTTGACACTTGGGAGGCAAAAATTCCCTAGAATACCTACAATAATTTTAATATATTTTATTTAATTTATTTATTTTAATTTAATTTAAATAAAATGAGGGGTTGAGGAAATGGCTCACTGATTTTAAGCATGTGCTGTCCCTGAAGAAGACCTGACTTCTGTTCAGTTCTGATGTTAGGTAGCACATAATTATGTGTAACTCCAGCTCCAAGTACTTTGATACTTTCTTCTGGCCTCCACAGGCACCCGTATGCATGTGTACAGACACACACACACACACACACACACACACACACACACACTGACAGAAATTTAAAAAAACTATATCATTAGTTTTTTGAGATTCCAGTATGGCCTAATTTGCTGACTTACTGAAGCCTAAAGCAACAGCCACATAAAGTGGGTTAGAGCTTTAAATTTCCATTGCTTCTCCCCCCGCCCCCAATACCTCTGTCTTAGATCATTATCTTCAAAACACACTAGTGAAGAACATTCATATCAGCTGTGAACACCTTTCCAGCATGCTCAGGGACTAGGGTTTCATCACACACTATAACTATAAAAATGTTACAGCTTGAGGTGAACATGATCAAAGCGTGCGCCGTCGTGTATGAAACTGGCTTTGTGGAGTCCACTGGTGTATATAAAGTCAGTCGTACTAAGAACTAAAAAAATAAAAGATACAATGCTCAGGCTTCTCCTCTTGATTCTAGTATGACCAGCAGGACTGAATGTGAGTACTTTTTTTCCTGGCACAGCTATCATCATCTTTTGGTAATTTGACATCTTGTAGCAGCCCTAACATTTCAGGAACAAACATCCCAATTAGAGATGAAGCTAATCATAGTAATAGGATGGATTTGACTATCCTTTAGGGTTTAACCAACACGAAGTTTTATCAGATTGTCTCCTACTTGTCTCTTTTTTATTCCAATTTTTAAATTATGCCTAACACAACCTCTGATGCTGTGAGTCTGCACCACAATAGTATTTGTAATCAAGGAATAAAAGTCCTTTTATGTCAGCTGATTGCTTTAACAGTGTATCAGTTGGATGTTCTAGAATATTCCACAGAACGGTGGTTTTGTAGAAGGGACATCATATGCAAATGAGGAAATGCGTATCAAGAGGGTACTAAGAGTACTGAGTGACTTAAGCTCATGTAACCAACAAGTGAAGTTCTCTGACGTAACTTTACAACATCAAAAGCCATACTGGAATTTCCCATACTGCTTCTGGAAAACGCCAAACTCAATGGTTATATAAATACTGGTGTAGGGTCTTAATGGACATTATATGTTTAATAGTGAGGAAAAAAACCATATAATATCTTAAGAATAATAAAGAAAGCTGAGGAGGTGGCTCAGTGGATAAAGACCTTGTTGTGCAAGCATGAGGACCTGAGTCTGGATCCCTAAGATGAACCAGGCAAGTGTGACAGCTGCCTGTCATCCCAGCACTTGGGAAGGAGAGATGGAGCCCTCAGAACAAGTCGGTTAGCTAGACAAGTTAGGTTCAATTCAAAGACCCTGCATAACAGAGTAGAGTGTGGTCAAGAATGGCATTCCACAGCCTCATGCACACCACTCAGATATAAACATGCAGAACTCAATTTTTTTTAAAGGAATTATTTTCTTTTGAGGACATAGAGCTCAAGCAAGTATAAATTCCAGTGGAAACACAGCACACAGGACAGCTAGATGAAAAGAAAGGCTCAAAGGTAGTTTGAGAATCTAACCTTTTCTTTTGGTTTGTGTCTTAGTCTCTGTCCAATTGCCGTGAAGAGACCATGACCAAGTCACTCTTTTTTTGTTTTTTTTTTTTTTTTTTTTTTTTGGGGGGGGGGTTATCAAGACAGGGTTTCTCTGTGTAGCCCTGGCTGTCCTGGAACTCACTCTGTAGATCAGGCTGGCCTCAAACTCAAAAACCCACCTGTCTCTGCCTCCCAAGTGCTGGAATTAAAGGTGTGTACCACCACTGCCTGGCAACCAAGCCACTCTTAAAAAAAAAAAAAAGCATTTAATTGGAGGCTTGCTTAGAATTTCAGAGGATGAGTCATGTATCAGCACAATGATGGCAGATATGGTGTTGGAGAAGTAGCTAGTAGCTGAGAGCTACATCCTGATCCACACGCAGAGAGAGGAGGGAAATGGTCTAGCATGGGCTTTTGAAACCTTAATGCCCATCCTCAGTGACACACTTCTTCCAACAAGGCCACATCTCCTAATCCTTCTAATCCTTTCAAATAGTGCCACTAGTGACTATTTAAATATATGAGCCTATGAGGAGCATCCTTATTCAAACACCACACTTGTTTGTTGTTTGCTTGCTTGTTTGGGGGCAGGATCTCATGTAACTCAGGCTGACTTTGGACTTGCTGTGTAACCAAGGATGACCTTAAACTTCTTATCCTCCTACCTCTACCTCCCAAGTGCTGGGATCACAAACATGCACCTCCATGTCTGGTTTATTTGGTGCAGGGGAATGGAGTTCATGTCCTAGTGCCTGCTAGGCAAGCACTATACTAATTGGGCCACATCCCCAGGCCACAGATGCAAGCTTTCTCTTGGCTTGTTTTGCCTGTTGATTTGTATCTCTGACAGCTTTACTCATACTGACAACCATGTTTCAGCTTCTACCAGGTAATCAGTCAGCCCTGACTGTGAAGAGTTCACATGTTATTCACTACCCCAACAGAGATGCAGGATGAACTCTTGGCCAACTTGGAGGAAATATCCTTCTTGAGCCCTGTATTGTAGCTCCACTTGGCCAATCTTGAGTCTACATACCATCCTTACCACTCCCCCCACCAAAATGAACCACATGGACAGAAAAAAGGAGGGTCACAAAAGGAAAAGCAAATGTTTATTATCAAAAGAAAAATAACGAAAGGCAAGTAAATACAGAAGAAATTGTCTGTTGCTATGATAAAAGCAACTCAAGGGAGAAAAAGGTTGACTTTGGCTCACAGTTTAGCCCATCATGGTGTGGAAGCTAAGCAGCGGGTCACATAGTATCCTTCATCAGGAACAGGGAACAATGATGCTCCTGTTCAGTCGGCTGTAGTCAGAGATTCCAACCCCCTGGGGGAGAGGACCCACTCACAGCTCAATGTGTCTTCCCACACCATTAACATAATTCAATAATCCCTCACAGACA
>JADRCH010000032.1:3274570-3293483 GCA_019843965.1 Rhynchomys soricoides | reverse complement strand
TAATCCCTCACAGACATGCCCAGAAACACAACTGGAAGCTTGTCTGTCTCCTACGTAATTCCAAGTTCTGTCAAGTTGACAACACTTCAACCATCACAAGAGTCCATAAACATTTCATTTCAAGGAGCTGGAGAGATGGATCAGTGGTGAAGAACATCTCACAACTGACTCCACCTGTAGCCCCAGCAGCTCTTGTGTTCTCTTTTGGATTCTGAGGACATCTGCACCCATACAGTCCTATGCCCAAGCACAAACACATAATCAAAAATAAAAAAACTAAATCTGTAACTAAAATTCCATTTCAGTTTATATGCTACAGTAAAGTAGTACAATTAAATGTTGATTTCTTGCTTCGTGGTTGGGTCTTCATAACATTTTTATTAGAAAAAAAACATAAAACTTAAAAAGGTCTACTTTGAGGAAAAATAAAAATGTACTCTGTGTGTATTTTATATGACTGATCCTTAAATGAATACCAAAGCAAATGAAAAATAAAAGCATTGGACATCTCCCAAACATTACATTAATCTAAATGTTTAATGAATCCATCAATCCCACAATGAGGAAAAGCAACAATTATATTTATGGAAAAGCATATTTTTGGGTTCCCTGTCAACTCTATGCTGAAGAGCTTCTGCTAGCTAGACTCACTAGTATCTACTAGAAACTCTCCAAGTATTCAGTTCAAGAGGAACCACTTCTTACACAGCCGATGCCTGTTTTAGCGTAACAAGCCATCTGCTCATTCATGTATTTATGTAAAGTGCCAGCTATGAATCAGGAATAAGGGTGGTACCACAATTAAGAATATGAGTAATTTGCAGCCCCACCCCAAAGGAGTCAAAGTTCAGCTAGAGAAACAAATGGGTAGAGACAGAAGAGCATAGTGAGAGGGGAGTTACATAGGGCTGAGAAGTAGGGGCTGCTCAGATGTGAAATGGGAGAATATCAAAGAAGGCTTAGGGCGTGCTTCCTGAGGTGGATAGGGAGAAGAAGGGTAGTTCCAGAACACTGCTGAATGACACAGAGTTGATGAGTTACAAGTCTGACTATGTAGGGCGTGTACCAGGGAAGAATCGTAAGAAAGGCCTTGTGGGCTAAATTTGAGTTTCACACTGTGACGACAAAACCCTGCTTTCCAACTAGACTAGGCTGCCAACACTGAGCCATCTGGAGAAACTGTTAACACAGATTGGCCAGGCCCACTTCTGGAAAGTTTGCTTCAGAAAGAACTGATGTTTAAAGGAAATTCCTTATTGAGACCTGCACAAGATTGGGCCTGTCAACATCCCATCATGGATCAGGGTGGGGCTCTAAAGGTCCCGCCCCTTCTTGAGGATCTATAGGTAAGTTGATGGTTGTTGGGGAAAGTCAGACATTTGCTCCAGTAGTGTAGCTATTGGTAAAGTGCTCATTCTCCTGCAAACAGTCCTTCACATACACAATCCTTTAAGTTACTCTTGTGTGACACCATCCTCTGAGCTGAGCATAAAACAAATTGTGTCTGCTTGCACAGGATCGTTACAGGGAGACTTCTTGACTATTGACGTTCCCTTAAGAAGGAAGGGTTGGGTAGTCATTTGACCCTCATCTGAGGTTCCAGCCATTCCTCCCACTCTCTGTATGAAATTTTGCCCTAATTGCATGTGGCTTTGGAGTCTTAGGAGGGACTGGAACAAATAGGCTGAGGAGACAAAGAAAAGAGGGCACCATCTATGCAGCTATGGAAAACCAGTGAGACTGTTCTGGGGTCACCCACAGTCCTGTCAACAACCTCTAATTTGTGTTTTGTAAGTAAGCCCAATAAATGTATTGGCTCTCCAGTGTGAATTTTGGTAGACTCAAGCTTTGGTTTGTCATTTGGAACCCCACGAGGAATGGACAGACATTGCTTTGTACTGCACCCAGGGATAAGATTCTTACACAGCAACTTACCTAAGTGAAACTCAGTGGGTCACATAGAAAGACATGGAAGTAGAAGCAGAACACATGGGGAGGGAGATGGAGATCAGCTTGAATGGGGGGACGTGGAAGAGGAGTGGGGGAGTGGGTATGATCAAAGCACTCTATGTAGAGGTATATGAAATATAGTGAAACCTATTATACATAATTCATATAAGGTAATAAAATCCTTAAAGAACTTTATTGATTCAAAGGTATATCCAGATTTGGGGTGTATGCTATGTGTAGGCAGTGAGGATCTGTAGAAGGTTCTAGCAATGTGGATAGACTATTTTAAAAGCAGAGCCCTTTGCTAATGGAAAGTTGCATATTAAGAGCTCAACACAGGACACAGGAAGACCCAGTAGGAGAGTGTTTTTATAGAACCCCAGAGATGGTGAGCATCAGCACCACAGCAGAGACGTTGGGTAGAAGGCATGGGGTGGGGGATGGGGGAGTGTTGAGAAAAGTATAATCCACAAGGCTAAGTGACTTTCTTGGTGTGGGAAGAGAGTCCCTGAGCTGGGGGTGAGCAGAAAGACTGCAGCTGGACAACGGGAAGATGCAGCTGAAAATGGACTTGGGTCTGGAGGTTGCTCTAGGTTAGAGCCTGAGACTTGGGTTTGCCAGACCTGGGAACCAGGAGACTGGAGACTGCTGACCTCTGCCCCTGGGATATCCCTGCTTTGACCTACTTCTGGCACACTGCTGCTAGTCACTTCCCACATTCCTATAGCTGGATCTTCCTCTCTGCTTTTAATAACCTTCGAAGTGAAAGACCATGGCTCATCTTTGTGTGTTCAGAGCCTAGGATAGTGTGTGCACATACTTGATGTGCAGTAACAGTGTCTAGGTGACTGAATTGCATTAATTGACTAGATAATTATAGCCACAACAACCTCATTAGATCTCAGCAGGCTTTTGGCCTCATTTTGTAATGATAATTATATAAATTTGTATTTCCATGATTCTACAAGCTTTTATTATTTCCATTTCTAAAGGAGCAAAGATGAAGCAAAATACAGTTCTTTCTTCCAAACATTAATTATTGCAGATGCCTGTGTAATTAGTAGTGGTAAGTATCTCCTACATGTTCTAATTCAGGTCTCACCAAAAAAGTGTTTGCAATACGAGCATACACATTACACACATACACCCAGACACACATGCACACATGTGTTCATTCACACACATATATTTGTACAAGACCACAAATACATGCTTTACACACACATACACACACACACACACCACACTATACACGAATACATACACACATGAACACACACACACTACATCCACACATGTCACACATACACACATACAAATGTACACACACACAGCATAAATATGCACACACACAGGCATGTGTACACTTGGCTTAAAAATTATTTTTAAAACTTTCAACTGAATTAAAGGCAAAGAGCAGTTTTCTATTTAGCTATGCATAGAAGTTTTTATGATCAAGAGAAAATATCATTTTGTAGCATGACTATTCTTTTTTATTACGTTTATCTATTGTGGGAGAGTGAGTGTGTACATACTGCAGCTCACTTGAGGACAAGAACAAAGGATGTAGGAAAACTAAAATTTCTGGAGTCCTTTTCTCTTTCCACAATACTGGTCCTGGGGACTGAACTAAAGCTTGGTGACAAGCATCTTACAAGCAGAGCTATCTCACCTACCCAGGGAGATTATCTTTACAGTGTAATGATAATTTCTGAAATATATAGTTATCTTTTTTTTCTGCACAGAGAAACATGGAATAAATAAAAGAACCCCAAAGTGGTCCCTATCTCAAATGATGAGCAGACAGCATACGGAAGACAACATACAGAACATTTGTAAGCTAGTCCCTGAGCCTACACTTTCCTTCTGTCTGTAGATTTGACGATCTCTTCTTTGTTTATTTCCTATTATCTTTGCCTATTTTTTGGAGATGAGTGCTTTGGAGTACTAGACAGGAACAGCCTATTAGTGGAGACAGAAAAATCAACGGAATATCCAAATAACTCTAACTCCCAATGTAATCTCCCCTCTGGAGAAACAAGATACAAATATACAGGTAACAACAGCTATTTCTAAATGCGGTTCCCAGTGATTGAGGAAGGAGGGCCCCTTGTGGGTGGTGCCATCTCTGGGCTGGTAGTCTTGGGTTCTATAAGAAAGCAAGCTGAGCAAGCCAGGAGAAGCAAGCCAGTAAATTACATCCCTCCATGGCCTCTGCATCAGCTCCTGCTCCTTGACCTGCTTGAGTTCCAGTCCTGACTTCCTCTGGTGATGAACAGCAATTGGAAGTATAAGCTGAATAAACCCTTTCCTCCCCAACTTGCTTCTTGGTCATGATGTTTGTGCAGGAATAGAAACCCTGACTAAGATACTCAGTTAACATTGAAACAATTTGTTAGTCAAAGAAGTTGTGATGCTACAAATGCGAAAACCCAGAAGACTAGGAGGTAACCTTTACCCTGGTTTCTTTAGACTGATATCTCTCAGTCCACATGCTTTATACCTCAGTTTATACCATTGCTCAGGCATTTCTGTGGATCTTATCATTTATCAATAAAGTAAGCACAAGTGCCCAGTTTTTAAAAAATGCAGTTCCCAAACAGATGTAGGAGTGAGCTGTGCACAACCACAAAGTAGCTGCATTGCAGAGATGACTCTATAGGGAAGAAACCTGAGCTCAGAACCCCAGCACCCAGGGTGGTAGGGCCATCATCACTCCAGCACTGGGGGTAGAGATAGGAGAATCCCTGGGGCTCGCTGGGCAGCCACTTTAGCTGAGCCAGAGAGCTCCAGGTTCCTTGCAAGAGCCTGTCTCAAAAGAAAAGAAAGAGAGTGACAGAGGAAGGCACCTAACATTGATCTCTGGCCTCCAGACTTGTGCACTAGTGTGCACACAGATGGTTGGAAGGAAAACAAGATGTGAGATATGCTGACAATAAGCAAAAAAAAATAGTCCATTGGGGGTTCTCATGTGTACATTGTAAGCTAGTTACCTAGAATGAGTTTCTACCCTTGAGTGGTGAACTCTTCCTTACTCTCCTGCCCTTGCTGATTGTTTTATTTCTCCATATCTGGATGTGGTCTAATCACCCTGAAAACCCATAACTTTCTGTTTTCTCTGATCATCAGGAGACTGTTTTAGTCTCTCTACTCATATTTTCTGATGTCTGTACTGATCCTATATACAGACCTACGTCTAGTTACGACTCTTAATTCTTTATTTTTCTTTTCCTCATTCCTTTATTTTGTGTATCCCAGTATCTTCCTGCATGTATGTCTATGAACCTCATGTGTGCCTCATGCCAATGAAGGTCGGGAGAGAGAGTCACATCCCATGGAACTGGAGCTACAGACAGTTGTGAGCCAGTATGTGGGTGCTGGGAATTAGTGGGTCCCTCTGTGAGAGCAGCCGGTGGTCTCAATCATTGAGCCAGCTCTCTAGCTTCCATCTGGGGACTCCCTGGCCTTGTGTCACCTTTATAGCTTTATTAAATGGTTCAAGCGGACTGCGGACTGCCTGAGAAAGACTCTGATCTCTGACAGTGTGACCAGTGGTCAGGGAATGGGTCAGGTGTTCCCAGGTTCTTGGCCTTCTATGCAAAGGATCGAAAATAGGACTCACATATATTTGAAAAAGTAGCAAGCAAACTTTATTCAGAGTGAACAGATAGTACAGACCAGAAAGGGAAATACTGCCATGACTCAGTGAGTCAGCAGAGGGAGCATGTTGAAGGGCCTCAATTACTTCTCTTTATGGAGTTTCAACAAAAGGAGGAACTGCATACTCAGGGATGAAGCTTGGCTCAGTCTCTACGTTGGTTGACACAGCAGAGCATACATTTTCCTACTTGATTACCCTTTCCCATAATTCATCTGGATTTTAACCACATGCAGACCCAATTACGCATAGACATAGGATGGTAAAAAGGGGTTCTCCCTAATAGGTTCCCACAGTTTTACCTTCTTGCCCATGCACCTAAAACCAGTTCAGGCTGGGCCAGCTGTTGATTTTTTTTTTCCTGTTGGATATGTTGGTAATACACTCGAATAGAAACTGTCTCAATTTCATTCTTACTAAGGGTGGAGATAACTACCTTATTGTTTAGAGATGGGAGTCTATGTAGCCAGATGCAGGTGCTTGCTGCCTCAGCAAGACCCCACCCCACACACTGGGACAATACCTAGCAAGATGTAGGCAAAGAGCAAAATAATTACCATGACCCAGAAGGGTTCAGCAAGATTCAGTCAGTAAGGGACATGCTATTGAAATGAGAACAAAGGGACACTCCCCCTCCCCCAGCCTTGATCGTCAAGTTCTTATCTTCATTCTTTAGCAACCTCCTTTCAGTAGGGAAGCCAAAGGGTATGGAGGAGCACATGAGGAATGATGCCCATGAGGAGCCTAAAATAACCCCAAGGGGCTTTGCCTGCACAGAGGGAATAAAGGACAACCATCAAAAGAATTGTATTAGAATGCATTCAACATCACAGGCCCTCAGAAGACCCCTGCGGCTCTCCCTAGGAAACTTGTTCTCTCTGCCACATAACAGGATCTTTCCTGACTCAAAAGCATTTAATAAGCCAAATAATGTAATAATTCACACAAGGTACGTTTATTGCCTGGAGAAGTCCGGGACTGTTAGCAATGGTCTAAAATGGCCTGTGAGCAACCGTCCTTGGAGACAGGCTTTGGAAAAAAAATCAAACTGGTACTGGAATGCACGGAAGCTGGGAAAGTGCTTGCACAGAGCTCCGGATTTGATCTCCAGCACCAGATAACCAGGCAGAGTGCTACATGCCGAAAACCAGAACTCAGATGCAATAGTTCAGAAGCTCAAGGTTACTCTCCGCTATAGAGCAATATATGTGTGTGTGTGTGTATGTGTGTGCATGCGTGTGTGTGTGTTATATACACATATCATATGTGTATATATGCATTATATATACATATAAATTTACACATATACATATAATACATACATAGAGCTGGCTTAACAAATAAGGGCGCTTATTGTGTAACCCTGGTGATCTGAATTCAATCCTGGAACCACATAAAGGTGGATGTAGAGAACTGACTCCACTGAGATGACCTCTGACCTTTACATATATGCCATAGTGCACCTGTGTGTATGTGTATACTCACACACAGAGACACACACACACACACTAATAATTAAAAAGAAAAAATAAACAGGGGATGGTGGCACTCACCTTTAATCCCAGCACTCGGGAGGCAGAAGCAGGCAGATCTCTCTGAGTTAGAGGCTAGCCAGGTCTCCAGATTGAGTCCAGCCATCCAGGGTTACACAGAGAAACCCTGTCTCAGTCTCCCACACCCCCCACCACACACACACACACACACACACACACACACACACAAACGTCTGTGCTGCATGGGATATTGAGCCTGCTGTTTCATGATCTTGGGTGGAATTGGCCTTACCATGTCTAGTTTCTCAACAAATGCTTTTCTGGTCTCTTAGAAACTGGGTAATACTAGAAGCCACAAATAACAGTTAAAGTTTTTTGTTTATATTTGCTTGTTTTGGCTTCCTTTTCTGAGACAGGGTCGTGCTATATGATCCAGCTGGCCTTGAACTCAACTCACAATACTCCTGACTCGACCTCTAGAGCAGAGATGACAGATGTGGGCCACCCGCAGCTGTTATGTGTTGTCCGTTATTACATTTGTTTATTTATTTAATTTTATTTGTGTGTGTATGTGTACATAGGTTTGAGGATGACTTATGAAGTTGATTCTTATATAGGTCCCAGGACTTGAACCTAGGTCATCAGGCTTAGCAGCAAGCTCCTTTACTCACTGAGCCATTTTGCTCAGGGTTTGCCCCAAGTGTTTGTTTACTCCGTATGCTGTGACAAAAATACCACAAGCTGGATGGCTTAAAAGGCATAAATCTGTCGCTTCAGTCTGGGAGTCCGGAAGTCTGAATCTGAGCACAGGTGGATTCATTCTTCTTGAAGGTCATGAGGCAGAATGTGATGCCTGGAGAAGCCCAGGCGTCTGTGTGTTGCAGTCTGAACCTGGAGACTGCTGCTATGCCACCCTCACAGGCACAGGTCTGAGTCCATGTGGCACCCACAGAGATTTCCAAGTTCCTTCTTCATCTGATACATGCATTTTTATGTGTGGGTACATGTGTGCGAAAGTGTGCATGTGGAGGCCTGAGGTTGGGGTTGTGACCCCAACCACACTCAAGTCATTTGGCTAGTCTCCCCAACCAGCTTGCTGTGGGGATCCCCGACTCTGCCTCCCAAGGCTTCAATTACCACTGCGCTGTAATTGTCAGTATGCCCACCCAACATTTACACAGGTTCTGAGGTTTTGAACTCTGGACCTTGTGTTTGCATAACAGATACTTTAACCACTGAACCAACTTCCCAGACCCCTCCCCCCTCCCCCCTCCCCCCCATTATCTACTAGATTCTCGTGTAAAGTAACAAATAATTGAACCAGAGACATAGTGGAGAGTGACAGAAATAGACAATTAAGAAAGGAAAACAAATCAAGATAAACAAAACACAATCCCCAGAATGCAAGTGGGCCAGAGAGCTTGGGCAGGTCAGAGGCTCAAAAGCACCAGATATCAAAGGCTTTTGGGTCATTTTCCAAGCACCAGCCCTTGCCCAAAATTGGAGTTCCTGTGCGCATGCTCTGTTCTCGGAATGAAGCCCTGGTGGGCGGGGTCTCAGGCCTTTCTGCCAACTGGTTTCTCTCTGGGTTCCCTTGATGTTTCTCTTTCCTCCGTTCCACCCCCTGCCACATGACCCCTGCCTTCCTTTTGACAATGTAAAAAGAGGTTTCACCTTCAAGTGGATAAGAGATGGTTTATTCCAGGGCAAAGTATAAATGACCATAACCTTGGAGCACACATCCAGGTTTCCCCCAAATGCCGAACTCTGGAAATGGCAACAGTTTCATGAAAATTTTAAAGTAAGAGATCAAGGAAGTCATGAGTAATAACACTTTTCTTTTTTCTTTTTTTGGGGGGTGGGGGGTGGGGGTTCGAGACAGGGTTTCTCTGTGTAGCCCTGGCTGTCCTGAACTCACCAGGCTTTGGCGGAAACATCAGGCAAGTTACAGCCAAGTAGGAGTGTTTCTGCTGTGCCCTCAGATGCTATCTGACTGCATTCTGGTTGTTTGGAGTCTGTTTACACATTTCAAAGTATTTACCTACTAGTCACAAAGATATTAGACCATGCAGACGGGTGTGCAATAAAAAACAGATAAAGGACTTGCAACATTCCAACCTCTCCACCATCTCTTCTAATCAGCCTATGGGCAAGGCAGTGTGTCTTCCAGGAATTTTGATCCACAGTCATTACCAGGCTTCTTCCTGACTTCGAGTGGCCAGTCCACTATCTGACTCTCCTCCCAGTTTTAAAGCCTGTCGTGGTGATGCACGCCTGTAATTCCCGCTTCAGGAGGCTTCAGTCTAGCCTGAACACCATG
This sequence comes from Rhynchomys soricoides, assembly GCA_019843965.1. Taxonomy (NCBI): domain Eukaryota; kingdom Metazoa; phylum Chordata; class Mammalia; order Rodentia; family Muridae; genus Rhynchomys; species Rhynchomys soricoides. The sequence continues at coordinate 3,284,062 of JADRCH010000032.1, read as the reverse complement.
AAACATCTGTTGTGGTTTTCCTTAATTCCCTTTTATAGGCAAAGACCCACCTGACTAGCTCATTCAAACATAATCGCCACTGTAAATATCCTCAAGTAAGACCACGCATGTGTGAAGGTATTGGTTAGAGGGGTAGGTTTTAGGGATCTTATTGGAAGGGGGAGGGAAGGAATTCTACCCATACCAGCCATTTATACAAATTAGCTCACCCTCTGTTTCTCTCCCTGCTCTCCATGGCCGCCCACACACTTCTCCCCCACGATGTCCCTTGGCAGAACCTGTGGCCAGAAAAATGTCTGGTCAGCTCCTTCCCTCTGAGACATCAGTGACGGAGGCTGTCTCTGTCTATTTATAATCTCTTGAAAGAAAATGAGTAATGGCAAAAGAGAAAAACAAGACAAAACCCCCATAATTTGTTGTTCCTTTTAAAAATAACAAAGTGTAGAAAGTCATGCTTTTTACCCATTCTTTTTTTTTTTTTTTGGTTTTTCAAGCCAGGGTTTCTCTGTGTAGCCCTGGCTGACCTGGAACTCACTCTGTAGCAGGCTGGCCTCGAACTCAGAGATCCACCTGCTTCTGCCTCCCAAGTGCTGGGATTAAAGGCTTGTGCCACCACTGCCCAGCTTTTTTACCCATTCTTATAACAAAAACAGGATGTTTTTTGAGTAAACATTTGTTAGGCAACCTTTGATTCTTTTTTTCTCTTCATTGCAAATAAGATAAAAACATGCTGGTGATGTAGTTCAGTTGGTAGGGTGTCTAGCGTGCACGAAGCTCACGTTCAGTCCCCATCATTGCATAAAGCTGAGGTGAGGTGACAATCAGCTGTGGTCCCAGCACTTTAGAGGTGGATCAGAAGTTCAAGGTTATCCTTGGCTACCTAGTGAGTCTGAGGCTTTCGTGTGTGTGTGTGTGTGTGTGTGTGTGTGTGTGTGTGTGTGTGTGTGTAAATTTCTGGTCAGTAGCAGGGGTGAATATCAGGTCTCAGCGGTGAAGGCAGGCATTCCTCTTCCTCTCTAGGTCATAAACAATTTCAGGAGGTAGACATGTGCCGTTAGCTGGGTCACCATATTCTCTCCCCTTTCCACTCACTCCATTTTTGCGCTAGCCCTGTGGCTCCTCACTCCCAGTTTCTTCCTCTTCTCCACACTGTGAGCCTAGGGGAGCCCGGTCCTCAGCACTGGTGTTACCTCAGCTTTGAAGCACTTGGTCTGCATTGCAAACCATCTTCTCTGAAGCCATCAAGACTGTCCTGAATTTCTCGATTCAGTGTAATGGACTTCAAGTGTCTGACCCTGACATACTGTGATCCGACTTCACGGGGATTGGGGTTGGGGGTGGGGACGGGGGAAAGCGGGGGCGGGGCTAGAAGGCGTTGGATTTGAAATTGCCAAAGCTCTGTCAGCAGCTGGGCACAGTCCTGCCAGCCAGTATCGCTGCACCCAGGAGGCTGAAGCAGGAGGACTGAGAATTCTGGGCCAACATGGGTTACATAATAATAACCCGTTTCTCCAAAATGTAAGAGAGGGCGAAGGAGGGAAGTAAAGGGAGAAGGGAGAGGGAGCGGGTGGCAAGGACTTCCCTTAAATGCTTTTCTATTTCTGATTTCAAAGTCTGTTTTGACATGCAAAGAAAAAAAAAAAAATCAAGACTCAAACTGGGAAGAGGGCTCCTTGATCGAGACTGAGCTTGCCATCCAAGCCTGGGACTGAGCAAGAATCCCTAACAGTGACTTTGAAAGCAAGCTTCCTAGCTGTGGACCAGCTCCAGCTTCTGTGAGAGATATCGCGTCAAGGGAATAAGGCAGAGAGCGTTTGAGCAGGAGAGTTGTCCTTTGCAGGCAGCCGTACACACGTGCCCGGAAGCACGAAATCAATTTCATTCTGAAAGCAATGAAAGGGAGGGAACTAGCTGTGTGTAGAGTGAGGGAAAGGGTAGCCTTTATAGCCAGAGAGAGGCAAACCAGTCATCAGCAGTGGTCCCTGGACTGTCCTGCCATGTGCATTTGCTGCTCTTCCACTACACAACACCTCAAGTCATCCCAAAGCTGAACATGCCTGGGAAAATGTCCTTGAAACCCAGAGAGCCTGCTTTATTTGGAGAGCCTTAAATCCACATAACCCAGGCTGGCCCGGAACTCACTATGATGGTGGGAATGGCCTTGAACTTCTGGATGCCCTGTCTCCATATCCCACACGGTAGGATCACAGGTATCTGAACCCACCAGGTCTGAGTGAGAATCCTACCCTTGACTGATGGATACCTTGTGTTACTGGCCATTGTGAACAAGTCCAAGCAGAGGTGGGACTTAATGCTTTTAGAAACTAGAAATGTTTTAGGAATACAAAACAGAAGTCACTGTTTCCAGGGAGATTTGAACGACAACCTGTAAAATTAGAGTTGGAAACACTGACATCCATTGTAAAGGTCACAGCAAGCTGGCTTGAAATTCGCCATCCCCTTGTCTCAGCCTCCTGAGTGGTGGGTTAGCAGGTGGGCAGTACCACACATAACTAAGGAAGTTAGTTTTCTTTCTTTTAATGGAAATAATTTATTTCATTGTCAGTTTGTTTGATTTTTAAGTTCTGTGTTGTGTTTGTTTATTTGTTTGTTTGTTTTTCAAGACAGGGTTTCTCTGTGTAGCCCTGGCTGTCCTGAACTCAACTCTGTAGACCAGGCTAGAGAAATCCACCTGCCTCTGCCTCCCAAGTGCTGGGATTAAAGGCGTGCACCACCACTTGCCCGGTTTAAATTCTGTTTTAAATTATATCTATCTATCTATCTATCTATCTATCTACCTACCTACCTATCTATCTATCTATCTCCTAGTTTTCTTTCTATTGCTAATAAAATATCAAGACCAAAGGCAATTTGTTGGGGAAAAGTTTCTTTGGCTTACACACCTTGATCATAGTCCATTATGAGGGGAAGTCAGAGCAGGAATCTGGAGGCAAGCAGGAACTGTAGCAGAGGCCTCGGGAGAGTGCTGCTTTGTGGTTTACTGGTGGATTAGCTTGCTTTCTAATAGACCTCAGGACCACTTATCTAGAAATGGCATATCCCACAGTAGGCTGAGACCTTCACACTAATCATAGGTCAAAAAAATGTCCCACAGGCCATTTGTGCTGGTTTGAGTAGGTATGGCTTCCATAAATGTATGTGTTTGAATGCTTGGCCCTTAGGGAGTGGCACTATTAGGAGGTGTGGCCTTGTTGGAGTAGGCATGGTCTTGTTGGAGGAAGGGTGTGGCTGTGGAGATGCCTTTGAGGTTGTATGCTCAAGCTACGCCCAGTCACACTGTCTCCTTCGTCTGCAGGCACATCAAGATGTAGAACTCTTGGCTTCTCCAGCACCATGTCTGACTGTATGCTGTCATGCTTCCTACCATGATGATAATGGGCTAAACCTCTGAAACTGTAAGCTACCCCAATTAAATGTTTTCTTTTATAAGAGTTGCCTTGAGGGGCTGGAGAGATGGCTTGGTGGTTAAGAAAACTGACTGCTCTTCCAGAGGTCCTGAGTTCAATTCCAAGCAACCACATGGTGGCTTATAACCATCTGTAATGAGATCTGACACCCTCTTCTGGTGTGTCTGAAGACAGCTACAGTGTACTTAGATATAATAAAGAAATAAATCTTTGGGCCAGAGCGAGCAGGACCAGAGCAAGAAGGAAAAAACAAAACAAAACAAAAACAGTTGCCTTGGTCATGGTGTTTCTACACAGCAATGGAAACCCTAATTAAGACACCACTTAAGTTGGGGGTATTTTTTCCAGTTGAGATCCCCATCTTCTCAGAGATTCTAGATTCCATCAAGTTGACAAAGAAACTAACTAGCACAGGGTGTGTATTTGTGGGTGCATGCAGTAAGTGTAGGTGCAGGAAGAATTCAGAGGCTTCAGATTCCTGGAGCTGGAGTTCCAGGCAATTGCGAGCCACTCAGCGTGGGTGCTGGGCTCTGAACTGTGGTCCTCTGCAAGAGCAGCCAGTGCTCTTAACTGAGCCATTTCTTCAGTCCCAGGAGATTTTTTTTATTTGTTTGCTGTTGCTGTTATTGTTTTGTTTTGTTTGTCATTGAACAGTGCCCTCCACCATCCTGTGAGTGTGTGTGTGTGTGTGTGTGTGTGTGCGCGCAAGTGTGTGCTATCATGCTCAAGTTTTTTAAATGTGTTTAAGGATAAGCCGTGAGTCCTTGTGCTTGCACAGAAGGCACTTTACTGACTGAACATCTCTCTAGCTACTTATTTAGTTTTTAACAGTGGTAGTTCTTAAGCAGGCAAGATGGCTAAGTGGCTAAGAGCACTGACCTCTCTTCCAGAGGACCTGGGTTCAATTCCCAGCACCCACATGGCAGCTCACAACTGTAAGTCCAGTTCCAGTGGACCTGACACCTTTTCACAGTCATGCACATAAAATTAAAGAAATGAATCACAAAAATTAATGGTAACACTTAGCAACAGACTTGCAAAATTTTTGATAATTTAAGAGACTCTTAAAAACTGATATGAACACGGCATTGACCAGGAGGCAGGAATTATCCCAGCAGCAGCTTAACCTCTTAAAGGAGGAGAAATCCAAAACGTTCTTTTTAACCTGAAATGTCCTCAGAAACAACCTAAGAATTGTCCCTGTATCTACCACTGATAATCACAGAAATTACAAGTAATAGAGGCAAAGAAACCACAGCCCAGGGACACCGCACCTGCAGCTTACCACCCAGCTGAGAACTGGAGTCACCATCATGATGGCAACAGTGACGGCATAGTTTCATGGTAATTATCAGCAATGCAATTCACAGGGTGGGAGAAGAATCCAGTGGGGTAGTGAGTACACATTCAGCTGTTATAACAATTTTTATTGTAACTGTGTAAAAACCTCAGGTGAGGGCTCAGGGGGTAAAGGCACCTGACCTGTAAGCCTGGTGACCTGAGTTTGATTCCTAGGACCCACATGGTAGAAAGAGAGCACCAGCTTCTGAAAGTAGTCCACGTCCCTGAGAATTTAGCTCAGTTGGTAGGGTGCTTGTGCAGCATGCATGAAGCCCTTTGCTCCTTCCCCACACTGCATAAACCAGGCATGGCAGTACATGCCGATAAGCCCACCACTAGGGAGATGCAGACAAGAGGGTCAGAAATGCGAGGTCTTCCTCTGATCCACAGCAAGTTTGAGGCCAGCCTGAGATGATACATGGAAGCCTTGTCTCAAAAGACAAAGCAATTTTAAAGTGGCATAGCAGATCAGAGTCGAGTCAAAAGCTGGTACCATCTAAATTGTGACGGAAAGGAAGGGATTGAGGACGTGTGTAATTAGAGACATTTTAAGCTGTCTGGTGGGAGTAACGGCAAATGGTTCTGTATTTGGAATCATAGTGGGAACGCCTCAGGTGGTGAGGATGGGATGAGAGAATTAAAGAATAAAGGGAGCAGACACAATGTGGCGGGCCATGCAGGGAATGTATTCAAGCAGATACCTTAAAGGAAAGAGCCGTTCTAGGCAAAGGGAATGATAAAATAGTGCTTCAAAGTAGCCCGATGACTGACACCACACAGAATAGAAAAAGAAGGAGAGGATGTGGGGAACAGTTTTCCAGCGCACAAAGAACTGAGGTGGAAACAGCTTGAATACCTGCAGAAGATAAAGCACAAATTGTTTCTTCTTTCTTTCTTTCTTTTTTCTTAGGTAAACATATTTCAGTGGCATGAGGTCTCCAGGCATGCTGAATGTTTGGTTTGGATTATTCAGTTTTTGCATGCTTGCTATCCATTTTCCCAAAACTACCTAACCGATGCCCTGCAGTCACATCTCTCTGGGAGAATTCCTCTCCCAGAGGTGACTTCTGTTCTCCCTGGATCCTGCCAGACAGAAAACAAACAAGAGGGGTTGCTTCTTCAGCAAGGCGCAACTCTGGAAACCTCTCCCGCTTGAAGAGGAGCCTTCAACCTCAGGCTTTTCTTTCTGGCTCTGAGCTGTGGGGCACTGGTCCTTCTAAGCACAAGCCTCACCTGAATTCCCGCATGTGTGCATGTGACTACCGGCACAGAGGGAACTTCAATAGCATGAGTTTATTTATGGCTCCATCTACATCACAACCAGTAACACGTGATGTAATTATCTACCCCTCCTCTTCTTTCTCCTTTCTCTTCCTCTGCCCCCTTTCTTTCCTTTCATCTCCTCCCTCTCCTCCTCCCTTCTCTTCTTCCTGCCCTCCTCTTCCTCCTCTGTTCTGTGACACAGTCTCAGGTACCTGTGACTGCTCTGGTATGTGCCCTGTAATGAAGAATGATTTTGAACTCCTGCCTTTACCTCTACCTTACCACTCTGCTTTCTGTATCTTCTAATTATTCAACAGGGTAACATCCTAAGACCTAGAAAAGTACCACATTTCAATACTTATCTGGTCCTCTATGTCATAGACAGGTATACACGTCATTCACTAGTAATTGGGGACCTACTATGGTCTACAGAGGCTATTTTATGGCATCAAAGGCTACCAACCATTTTCAAACTTAATTAAATTAATTGATTTTTTTATTCGTGTGAGTGTGCCTGTGTGTTCATGCATAGGAGACAGAGGACAGCTTGCAGGAATCGGTTCTCTTCTGGCATGCATACGTAAAGGACTGAAATCATGTCGTCCTTCTTGGTGGCAGGTACCTTTACCTGCCAGGATCTGGAATGGGCCCTATGTTATTTATTATTGTCGCTGTTGCTGTTGTCGTTATTGGAGAGGATTGTGCCCTGGTGTGCATGTGGGAGTCAGATGGCAACATTATAGAGTCAGTCAGTTCTCTCCCTCTATCTTTATGTGGGTTCTGAGGATCAAACTCAAGCCTTTTGGCTTTCAAGGCAACTGTCCTTATCCAGTGAGCCATCTCAATGGCCCAGACATGGCTCTAAAGGCAGACAGCACTTGACTTTGACCCTTGTATGTATTAAGTAACATCTGTGGTGTCTTGTTGAATGATAAATTCCCCTTATTTTCACTTGCTAACATTTTAAGTACAGTTGAGTCCCTGTTGTGTACTAGGCACTGGATGAGTGTAGGAGTCACCACAGAAGAGGAGGAGGCAGGCTGGCCATGGCTAAAGTAGAAATGGACTGACCCAGGTAGACAAGATGACTGAGCTGGTAAAGGTGGTTACTGCCAAACCTGCTGACCTGAGTTCAAGTCCCAGAACCCACATGGTGGAAAGAGAGAACCAACTCCCCTGGGTTACTGTCATACCTCCACATGCACTCTGACACACACACACACACACACACACACACACACACACACACACACATCTTTTTAAAGTAGAGGTGGGTAGGTGGAGCACTCTCAGTCTCCAGCACAGCATAAAGAGTGGGATGACACCACCTGTCATTTCAGCACTTGGGAAGGAAAGGCAAAAGGATCTGATGACCAAGGCCACATAGTTTAAGGTCAGGATGAGACCTAATGGTGGGGTTTGGGGGTGGGGTTAGAGTAACTGTTTACATTGCAAGCATCCACAAGAAACCCTCTTCTTTTAGGTGAGCCCTACCACAGAGAATCATCATGCCTCCCAATGGTGCCACCAAATGCCATCTCTCCAGACACCTGTTGAAACAGGGAACCTGTCAGCACTCAAGCTGATAACATTTCCCTTTTGGGCAGGTCACAAGACACCTGCATGGTACCTTGGTTTAATCATATACAGAAGACTGCCCCGATTTAGCAGAGAATCATGCAACCACAGATCCAGACATCTCCAGCAGATTGTCATTATTACATTTGTCTTTCTAGTATGAGACAAGACAGGAAGCACATTAGTGGTAGTATCATCCAACAAAGATTCCTTCACTGAACCAAGGGCTATTTCCCATGCTCTTCCAGTAACCCCTCCTCTCAGGTGCTGAAGTTGAGTAGCAGAGACTTACCTATCCATCATTTCATTCCCACTGTTGGGTAGTACTAATGGAATTGTACATCATGTTGTCTTTATTTATAGGCAACCAAAGTACTTTGTGTGCTATAATGCATCATAACAACATCGGGCATCATCACAGCTAGATTAGAGACGGCAGTCTATGATAAAGAGTGTCTTCCCGTGTAGCTCACACCATTCTGTCCTTCTAAACTACGGTTGCTTTTGAACTCAACTTGTCTTCTTGTTGCGTGGTGTCACTGAGCAGCTACCTAGGTAGTGTCAGAAATAACAAAAGCACATGTTCCCCCTCATACATGGGTTCTAGCCTACATTATATGCATGTAGATACATAAACAGGTGTAAGTGTGGTATGAATAACATTTAGGAGACCAAGAGAGGTACTATTAGGTGGTGAGGGTAAAGGTATTTTCCAATTCAACTCCACCAAAGCCCCTACCTCACATGGCTGAGTAATAACTATGAAACTGCTAGGGAAAGTGTAAGACCCTAACAAAGCCTGACAGCTTCAGCACAGACATTCTGACTGTATAGAAGGTCACCTAGGGGTAGAGACATGGCTTCCCAGCTAAGAGCACTTGTTGCTCTTGCACAGAACAAGGGTTCAGCTCCCAGCACCCACATGGAAGCTGACACCTGTCTGTAGCTCTAGTTTAAATGGAACTACTGCCATCTTCTGATCCTGGAGAATACTACATAGCCCACATAGATACATGCAGGCAAAAATCACTCCTACACATACAACAAATCTAAAACAATGATGTTCACTGATGGAGAAGAGTTTGGGGCTAGGCAAGTGTGTGGGTGTCTCTCTTAAACTAAAGCTGCATGATGCTGTTATTTGTGAGTTAAGGGTAAGTAATTTTATACTAAAATTTGCTTACTTTTAAATCAAGCTGTGTGAAGAAATAAGCTACCCATGTCATTGTAGAGGGAGACGAGACTTCAACTTTTTCAAGAACATTCTTTCCTTCATTTAAAAAGAAACATGGGCTGGGTGGAGTGGTGAATGCCTAGAACCCCAGGATTTGAGAGGCTACAGCAGGAGGATTGAATGTTCAAAGCTGAGCTGGGCCACAATACCCCACAGTACTTTTCATTAGTACCCCATGATGCTGCAAATTCCCACTACGCTTACAGCTGCCATGTTACTTAGACTTGAAGTTGCTGTGACAGACCTAAGAAACACTTTAGAAGGAGGAGGGATATATTTGGCTCACAGTTTCAGAGGTTGCTCACCTCATGGCAGCCAGAAGGGAGAGAGTGCAAGAGAGCACCAAAGGGGCCATGGCAAGATGTTATGCACTTCTCCCATCAGAGCCCTAGCAATGAACATTTCTACCCCTTCCTAAAGTTGCCATAGAAACTTGAATCCATGAATGGATTCACACTGAGGATGTCAGAGTCATTACAGTCTGACAACCTCTCAGTTCAGCGGACCCACTTGCTGTTGACCAAGTCTCCAGCAGGTGAACTTCCTCAAACTCGTCATATCCAGTTCATGGTGGCTGCAGTTATAAGAGTAGGAATCTGAGCCCAGTCTCCAAGACTCAGTGAATGATAGAGAAGGGGAGGGGGAACA
>JADRCH010000032.1:3247735-3274560 GCA_019843965.1 Rhynchomys soricoides | reverse complement strand
TGGAGGAGTGGGGGAGGATGGGGTGGAGGAGTGGGGGAGGATGGGGTAGAGGAGTGGGGGAGGATGGGGTGAAGGAGTGGGGGAGGATGGGGTGGAGGATGAGGTAGAGGATGGGGTGGAGGAGTGGTGGTGCACACCTCTGATCCAAGCACTGGAAGAGCAGAAAAGAGGCTCACCCGACAGCCAGTCTAACTTGTGACTTCCAGGCAAATGAGAGGCTCAGCTCTAGCAGTTTGATAGAAAGCTCCTGAGCAATGACATCCAAGGTTGACCTCCAGCACACATGTGAATTCCTACACACACAAAAGAGCACACAAAGAGAGGACATCTGGCACAACAGCACTTGAGAACAAGTCTAATGGATAAAATTGTGTCATCAATGAAAGTACTAGCTTTTAAATGTTGTGTGCCAGAGTGTACTATACCAGGAACAAAATGAGGTAAATATTATATTGTAGAGTGTGTGTGATGGGGGGAATATAAAATTGAGAAAAACTGTGAAGAAACAAAAAAATACTGGTTTATGGCATGTCATGGTTAGATTTTTGTCTATTTGAAACAAACTTAGATACCTGGGAAGAATCTCACTTGAAAAATTGCCCACAACAGATTGGTCTGTGGGCACATCAGTGGGTCATTTTCTTGATTAATGTGAGAGAGCCCAGTTCACTGTGGGCAGTGCCATCCCTAGGCAAGCATTCCTGGGTCCTATAAGAAAGCAGGGTAAGAAAGCCGTGGGGAGCAAGTCAGTAAGCAGCGGTCTTCTGAGGTCTTCCGTAGTTTCTGCTCTAGTTCCTGCCTCTAGGCTCCTGCCCTGAGTGCTTGCCTTTTCTCTAGAAATGAAACTACCTAGAGGAATTAGGGGCCTCTGGGCAGAGGAAGTGTGAAAGGGGGGGAGGGGAAGTATGGGAGGAACATGCATAGAGTATACTCACATGCTTCTGAAAGGTTCCTGTGTAACAACGCTGTGCACAAGGAACACGTACGATGAAATGTTACAAAGCAAATAATTAAAAATCCAAATAGCAACATGGACGAAATCTCAGGAGTACTGCGCTAAGCGAAAGAAGCCAGATACGAATGACTCCACATAAAACACCTAGCACCATCTTAGACATAAAGACAAATCCTGGGATTTATGTCATTGTGGAATGAACTTTGTCATCACACCCTTCTGTGCTTTCTTCTGGGACTCTTGTCCCTGCTTCTCTACTGGGCACACGTGTGTAAAATAAATGTTTGACAGAGGGAGGAGAATTCATGAGTGTTCCACCTCTCCTGGAGGAGTCATAGGCAGTTAATGGTGGCTGGGAGGTGGAAGAGCACTTCCATCAGGGCGATGGCCACTGGTGAGTGCACTTTTATCAATAGCCCTTCACTCATGCTGTTGTACGCAGCCCTAATTAAACTCATATGGGTCTCCAGAAATGAATAAAAAGCCATGCAAGTAGAAGGTCACTGGTTGGGAAGAGAAAGGGGTTCAATGGGAGTGGGAGGGGACAGAGAGGGTAATGAGGAAATATGGTCAAGATATGTTATAGTCATGTATGACAAAGTCATAATGAACCTGCTATGCATAAATCATATATAAAATATAAATGGGTGTTTGACACTGTGCTTCTTTTTTAATAAAATTGTGTATGTGTGTGTGTGTGCGCGGGTGGGTGGGTGGGTGGGTGGTGGGGTGGTGGTAAGTGTGCCGCAGCACGTATATGAAGGTTGGAGGCCAATTTGTGGGAGTCAGTTAGTTCTCTCCTGTCATGTGGTCCCAGGGTTCAATCTTAAGTCATTAGAATTGGCAGCATCAGCTTTCCTCCTGAGCCATCTTACCATTCTAACCAGTGCTTTGGTTATATGTCCTAACTTAAAATTCTTCCTACAGATGGTGGGAGCTGTATGTTAATCCTGATCCCTGCCTCCTCTTGCTTCCTCACCCTTAGTGTGATCACTGGAGCAGACCATGAGCTTTGCATCCAGTCCCTGGTCCTCACCTCTCACCCATGCATGTATTAAGATGATGCTGGCTTCCTGCTCAGACCTGAGTTTCTTGCACAGAGAGCCCAATCTGAGCTCTGTCTTGGTAGAAAATTAAGAGGTTTTCCTAACCCCTCTATGTCATCTCCCATGGCTCCTCTTAAGCCAATGGTTCTCCTTGAGCTTCCGCTCTATTCTTTGTGACTTTGTGAACCAAGCTCTAGGAGCTCTTGCTTTTTTAGCAACAACATTAAAAATCAAGAAAGGGGGGCTGTAGAGATGGCTCAGTGGTTAAGAGCACTGACTGCTCTTCCGAGGGTCCTCAGTTCAAATCCCAGCAACCACATGGTGGCTCACAACCATCTGTAATGGGATCCGATGCCCTTTTCTGGTGTGTCTGAAGACAGTGCACTCTTATATATAAAATAAATAAATAAATTGTTTTTTGAGAGAAAATAAAAGAGATAAAGAAAGGGAGGAAAAAAAGAAAGAAAAGGAGCCCAAGAATTTGGAAATATGTGCTGCTCAATTTCAAGATGCTTTTATTTTCCTGGGGAAAAAGGCAATGTATAATGTGCTTGGAGGCCATTGTTTAGGTCTGAAAGGACAGATAAGCATCTGAAAGAAAGAAGGAGGAGAGAGAGGGAGGGGAAGGGGGAGAGGGAGAGGGGGAGGGGGAGAGAGAGAGGGAGGGGTGAGGGAGAATAGCAGTATACAGAGTTCATGTGCTCTAGTGATCACGTTGACAGCCTCACCTCAGGTGATGCTCCCCACCAATCACCTTGTTTGAGGCAGGGTTTCTTCATTGTGTTCTGCTTTGTGCCACAGGCTAACATGCCCTCACGCTTCCAAGTATTCTCCAGCTTCTGCCTCCCATCTCCTGGTAGGAAGAGTGGGATTACAGACACATGTTACTGAGTCTGACGTCACCTGTGTGATGGGGATTTGAACTCAGGCCCTTGTGCTTGTTCAGTAAGCTCTTTACCAACCGAGCCGTCCCTCCAGCTCTCATTTTATTTTCTGAAGTGAGGTCTTAGTCTGTAGCCTGTGGTGGCCTCAAACTTACCAAGCATCCAAGCTGGCTTTAAACTTGAGGCAATTCCCTCAAGTTTATAGGTGTGAGTTATCATGTGTGATACTAATTTCAAGTTGTCAACTTGACTATATCTGAAATGAACTACAATCCAGAAATGGAGGGCACACCTGTGATCCAGATCTTGAGACTGAAGACACGGGCTTTTGATTTGGATCTTGAGGCATAGTGGTCATGAAAAGCTTAGGTCCAGGCAAGTGGTACACACCTTTGATCCCAGGAGACAGAGGCAAACAGGTCTCTGAGTTCAAGGCCAGCCTGGGACAGAGCAAGTTCTAAATAAAGAACAGCTTAGGTCCAGGCATGGTAGTACACCTTTAGTCTGGGCCATACCTTCTGATGGAGGCCTGCATAAGGACAGTGGAAGAAGGAAGTTTTGTTTTTTGCCTGCTTGCACTCACTTGCCAACACATCTGCTGGAATTTACTTCAGGATTCCAGCTTATACAGAAGACCAGCTGAAACACCCAGCCTCATGGGACCAAGCAACACAGCTACCCATTGTTGGGTTAATTGGACTGTAAGTCATTCCAATAATTTCCCTTAATATATAGAGACATTCCATAAATTCTGTGACTCTAGAGAACCCTGACTAATACACCATGTCCATCCCCAAAGGGTAGACTGAGAAAGAATGATCAATATTGATCATTAATAATGATCAACTTAATAAAGTTGATTTCAATATTGTGGTAAAGATTGTGGTGAAAGTTAAATAGAATAATGAGCCTGGTAGCCATCAATGGATCAGCAATTCTTTTATTTTTAAGAAGGATAAGAATAGATGTGCATATTTGAAGATCTGAGTGGTAGATGCGTGTTCTTACACCACATTCTGTTCTTGCCTGAACATATAGAGTAGTTCACATTTTCTGTCTTTCCCTTTTAGGCAGGGCCTCATATGACCCAAACTGGTCTTGAACCTTGAACTACAGATCCTTCTGCCTCTTCCTCTGAGTTCTGGGATTATAGACATGCATTGCCATTCTCACTGTATGCTGGCTAGGAGTGGAACTCAAGGCCTCATGTGTGCTAGGCAAACACTCTGCTAAGCTACAACCCTGGATCTCTCTCATTTACAAAAAAAAAAAGTCATTATTAAAATTTGTTCCATTGCGCTGCGTTTGTTTGTAACTGTACCTTACTATGTAGCCCATGATAGCCCCAAACTCACTCTCTTCCATTCTTAGTTTTCAGAGGGCTGGGATTATAGGTCTGCTACCAAGCCCAACCTGCTGTGCAAATGGTTTTGTGTTGTTGTCTCTGTCTCTCTTTCTCTCCCTCCCTCCCTCCCTCTCGTCTCTGTCCCCTCCTCTCTGTCTCTGCCCCCCTCCTTGAACTATTGATATCTTACAAAGACAGCAATAAAACGGTTTTGGAAGTGAAAGAAGACACATGAAACGTGGAGCTGAGAAACATAGATCATATTTAACAGAACAGGAAGCAAAGATGATTGTTACAGAAGTTACAAAAACTGAAGTGAGTTTCCTAAAACATCAATAGAGGAACTAAATGCAGAGAGCCATCGTGGTGAAGGCAAGGGGGTGTATGTGAACTGAGCTCTCCTCTAACAGACCAGGAAGGAAGTCTTGACCAGATAACACCTCATCTTGATAAATAAAGAAGTGGCAATCACGTAGATGTATTGCTAGCGATAGAGAAGCAACGGCCAGGATGGATTAAACCCTGTAGATGGTAAAAGAGTCAGACTTTGCTCCAAGGTTTAAATAGAAGGAAAAGTATGGATTGAAGACAGGAGAGGGCTGCAATACCCTACCTTTCACGGTGAGCTCTTCGGCACCAAGGTTTTTTTTTTTTTTTTGGTTTTTCGAGACAGGGTTTCTCTGTGTAGCTCTTGCTGTCCTGGAACTCACTCTGTAGACCAGGCTGGCCTCGAACTCAGAGATCCACCTGCTTCTGCCTCCCAAGTGCTGGGATTAAAGGCATGCGCCACCACTGCCCTGCTGGCACCAAGGTTTTGCTTGTGTTTGAAACAAGGTCTCACTGTGTAACCCTGGCTAGCCTACAAGTCACTATGTAGACCAGTCTGGCCTAGAACTCACAGACAGGCACCTATCTCTGCCTCCCCAGTCCTACGATTAAAGGCATGTACTACCACACCTGGTCGTGGACATTCTTATAATCGTGTGTTCATATGGCTTTGAGAAATGTATTAAAAATTAATCTACAAATTAAAATTATCTACAAATTAAAAAATGCAGATAGTAAAAACTGTAGAGTAAAAAATTGTTTGGTTGTTTTATTAAAAAACAAAAAACCAAAAACCAAAAACACTGTAAAGGAAAAAAGAGAGCTGGGGATATGGATCAGTAGGTAAAGTGCTTGCCAGCATGAGTTTGATTACCCAGGACCCATGTTAAAAGCTCTCATCGAATTTTAAAAAATAAGCCAGCGTTGGTCAACTGGCTGAATAAAGGCACTTGCTACCAAGCCTGATAACCCGAGTTCAATCCCCAGGACACACATATAGAAGAAGGGGTAAAGCAGCTCCTCCAAGTTGTCTTCTGACCTCCTTATGTGCCCCAGGGCACACAATGCCACCACATAATGAATAAATAAAAATGTAATAATAAAAGAAGCCAGGTGAGGCCTTGCATCTTGCAATCCCAGCACTGGGGACATGGAGATGGGAGGATCCCTGGGGCTGGCAGGCTGGCCAGCTAGTGTAGTGGAGTTGGCCTACTCAGGTTTAGTGAGTGACTTTGTCTCAAAAGCTAAGGTGGACAGACCAATCAAGGTTAGTCTCTACACACATATACAACATATGTGTATATACACATGCACACGTATTAAAAAAGAAGGAAAGAAAAGAACTGTGAAGATGTGATCAGTGACAGAGCACTTGCCCAGCACATATGAGATCTGGCTCAGTCCCCAGAGCCATAGAAGGGAATGTGTTTTTCCTATAATGTAATAGACCAATCAGACCTAAGAAACTAGAAGTATGCAAGATTCTGATGAAGTTATTGTTCCTTCTTGAGCTGTGTTTTGTGCTGACTGATAAATTATTTACCCCTTGATCTTTGCTACAGCCTGCGATTAGCCTGCCTACTTTTCTTTCTGTTTACTTTTCACTCAATGTCTTCACTTTGCAAACGTTGTAGAAATGATTTCTCCCCAAACGTGAAGAGGATACAGTCATGTGGGGAACGTTTCTTTCTGATAAACTGTTAGGTGAAACAGGGTAGTTTTCCAAAATCAACTGGGTTCAAAGTGTGTCTGAGATAAATACACCCTGGGGATTGGGAAGTAACTGCTGCGGGCTAGCACTGTTTGATTGGGAAATGGCAGCTTGTGGGAGTCAGATCGTTTCTGTCCTCCTGTGTGGGTCCTGGGAATTGAACTCAGGCCATCAGGTTTGGCAGCAAGCACCTTTATGAAATGAGCCATCTTGAAGCACTTTTAGTCTTTCTCACTCAGTTAATCATTCATTCATTCAGTTTATTATGGTGCTGGGAATAAAACCCAGTGCCTCGTGCATTACTAGGTAAGCTCTTTGTTAGCAACCTACTTTCCCAGCTCCACTCTGTCTTCTCAATCTCCAGACAACACTCTTTCTTTTCTCACAGACTCTGACCTGTAAAATTTTTCACAGTTCAATCTGTCTTCTTTATAATTTGGGCTTTGTGTTACAATTAGAAAAGTCACCATCATGCTGATTCCTGGAGGGCTTCTGAGACGATTCAGTGGGTGAAGCTCACAAGGAAGAGGACCAGCGTTGGGATCCCCAGAGCTCACAAAAAAGCTGTGCCCAGTAGTTGAGGACCACAATCCCAGCACTCCTACAGCAAAATGGGAAATAGAGACAGGTGAATTCCAAGGAATCCCCCAGCTACCCAAACGTGGCATGTATATAGGCAAACAACAAGAAACCCTGTCTCAAACAAAGAGGGAGGTGAGGGCTGACACCTGAAGTTGTCCTCTGACCTCCACATGCAAACACACACACACACACACACACACACACACACACCTACATTTTTATGGACTTCTACTTCAGTAGCGTTGTAATTGCTTTTGATTCTCATGTTGAGAGTCCATCAAAGCCAGGACCTTAGGTAAGCAGGCAAATGAACACACTTGAGTACTAAGCTATACCCCTAACCCTTTAATTTCCTTTTTTATTATGATAGACATGCACTGAAGTATCACAAGTGTAATTTCAACACTTTGAAGGCCGAGGCTGGAGGATTGTCATGAGTTCAAGGTTAATGTAGTCTATGGAATAAGTTCCAGGCCAGATGGAGCTGCAGAGTCTTTTGAGATAGAATCTCAGAAGAAAATAAAAAGACAAAAAAACCCAAAAAACAAAACACAAAACAAAACAACAACAACAACAAAAATAACTCAAATAAAATTAAAATGTAATGCTGTGACCTGGACAGATGGCTCAGAGGTTAAGAGCATTGGCTGTTCTTCCAGAGGACCCAGGTTCAATTCCAAGCACCCACGTGACAGCTCACAACTGTCTTTTAATCCAGTTTCAGGGGCTCTGACACCACCCTCACATGCTGGCAAAACACCAGTGAACATAAGAATTTAAAAAAAGAATAAAAGGGAATCTTTTAAAAATATTAGAAGATGTTTATGCTGCTTATTAGAGTGTCACTTGCCTGTAATCTGGGAGGCTGAGACCAGAGGATCTCAAGTTCAAAAACAGCCTGAGCTACGAAGTGAGTTTTAGGCTGGCCTAGGTGATAATACAGGGACCGTGATGCTAAATAAATAAATAAAGTCAAATGCTTGATGTTTCGGAATTCTTGCTCAGACTATGGCAATCAGGTTGTTGTGAAAATTAATTGTATTTCATGATTTACCATGAAAGGTTTGTGGAATGCACATGGATGTGTATGCTCATCATAGTGGTCTCTCTAGCAACCTAGTCTATCCTGATGATTTATTGTCTACTTCTAAAAGTACTCTGCTGTTAGCTTTTATATCTGGCAGGACAAATCATATCTTCTTGCAAAACCTTTTAAATAAATAATGAACAAATGCTAAGGGATTTGCTTAAATGCACAAATCAGTTAAATTTGGAGAACCACCTCCACCCCACTCCCATCACTTAAGTTTGACTGCTTAGTCATTTCATTTAACAGATTTTATTGAGCAGGAAGGAAGTATACGCCAGAGATGGTTCTGGCTTCTGAGTATCTAGCAGAGAGGGAAATATAAAAGTCCATGTCCCTGCAGAGCTGACACACATTTCACATTATTTATTTCATGTGGGGGAGGGTCTTTGGACAACCTGGAATTTGCAGAGTAGGCTAGGCTGACTGAGAACAAGCCCTGAGGATCCTTCTGTCTCTACTTCCAGAACACACCCAGATTGTGTGTGTGTGTGTGTGTGTGTGTGTGTGTGTGCGCGCGCGCGCGTGCGTGTAGGTTCTAGGGATGGAAATAAAGTCTTTGTGTGCCAGTGAGATGGCTCAGTAGGTAAAAGCATCTGTTTCAAGGCCTGATGACCTGACTTCAATTCCCAAGAGCCACTTACTAGGAGAGAGCAGACTCAGTAAGCTGTCCACTGACCTCCACACACATGCCTCCTCCTCCATGTGCCCCCTCCAATTTGATCGGAAATAGGAACAGATTTTCAGAATAAAGTCGGTGTGCTTTCAAGGCAAGCACATGCCTTGCTGAGCCATCACTTCCGCTGTTTCAAACGCATACACCTGCTTCAACCAGGAAGTAAATTTTAAGCATTATTGCAACAGACTCAGAATTAGAAGTTTCTATACTCATAATTTCTTTTTCTTGCAATTTTTTTTTAAAAACTACAGTTTTGTTTCTTTTTTATGCAAAGCCAACTTTTCTTTCTTTTTTTTTTTTTTTTTTTTTGGTTTTTCGAGACAGGGTTTCTCTGTGTAGCCCTGGCTGTCCTGAAACTCACTCTGTAGATCAGGCTGGCCTCAAACTCAGAAATCCGCCTGCCTCTGCCTCCCAAGTGCTGGGATTAAAGGTGTGCGCCATTTTTTTTTTCTACATCTACATTTATCTTCTAAAAACTCCCTTGTGAGAGAATGCCTTACTAAGGAACTTAGGACTTTGTGAGCAAAACAAATTCATGAAAACCAAGGCGGCCATCAAACTGGGAGAACCCACACATTTTCTTCAAACATATATTAAAATAAAACATCAGTTACATATTTTGCTACTAAAATTAGTAATTAATGTCCACTCGACATTTCTTTCTTTGGGGGGAACTTACTGGAACTTCTGCTTTCTGAGTTTCAGCTAGAAGCATGTTGACTTTTATTTTGACACATGATATCAGTGATAAGTATACCCCTCCTGTTCATCATTATTACTACATTATTGATTTTTTTTAGTATATCAACTTTATTTTTTTTCTACTTTATTTATATTTCAAATATTTTCCCCTTTCTAGATCTCCCCTTTGGAACCTCCCTATTCCCTCCCCCCTCCCCTGCCTCTATGGGGGTATTCCCCTTCCCACCCACCCACCCACTCTTGTCTTCCCTACATTATTGATTTTATGAATTGAGGGTTAGTTGGCCTCTACGGTCTGCTCTAAATACAATTCAAACAGACTGGGCAATCTTGTCAAAGTTGTTTTTGGAGTTGTTAGGGTCAGAGCCATCCCTGGCAGCCCTAACAAGCTACAGTCAACTCACCATGCATCCTCGGGCCAGGTAAGCGGATGCGTGTCAATGGGAGACAGAGAAGAGGGGTTCATTCAATATGGCCACATTGGGAAGATGAATAAAGAGGTCCAGAGACCCACTGCCCAAGTTCATCTTTGGGTTCTTAGCATAGGTTTAGTTTTAAATAGAGGGAAAGAGGAATGCATAGCTAAACAGTTCTGGATGAGGTGTGGTCCTTCTAGTCATTGACCTATCACTCCCTCAGCTCCAGTTTGGTTTTGTTTGCAAGATGATCTAACAAATTGTCAAAATATTGTGAAATCTTTTTCCAGGAGACAAATTCCTCTTCCAGCTGGCACCAGGTCTTTCCATTCTCCCAGAATGAGATTCCCTGAGAAATTTTCGTTTCTTGGGGACATTTGTCTCAATAGCCTGATAGCCAAATGGAGGAGCACAAATGTCTTCCCAGAACAGCCTCATTTTCTGACTACTGGAATTAGACATAATGTGGGCTCAGAAATTGCAGATATCTAAGTCAACTCTCACCCTTGTAGGATGTATATGATCTTGGACCAGCAAGTTCAATACTCTAAACTTGGTTTCTCCATCGGCCAACTGATAAGAATAAATTAAAACCCCCAGCGTTGTTCATTTCACAATGCTACAACAGAAACCCACAGACTAGGTAATTTCTAAGGAGCAGAAAGTTATCTTTTATAGTTCTGAGACTTGGAAATCCAAGATCAAGATACTCTTAGGTTTAGCATTGGGGAGGGGACTGGATCCTTTTTCAAGATGAAATCTAGATGCTGGATTTCCAGGGAGGAGGGATGCTGTTCCTTATGGGGCAGGGGAGCTGTGACAGAAGACCCATTCCAGCAAGCCCGGTTATATTAATATTAATCCATTCATCCTTCCTTTTATGTCCTACCTTCCAGAGCTGCCTTAGGAATTAAGCAGTCGGGGCTGGAGAGGTGGCTCAGAGGTTAAGACCACTGACTGCTCTTCCAGAGGTCCTGAGTTCAATTCCCAGCAACCACATGTGGCTCATAATCATCTGTAATGGGATCCAATGCCCTCTTCTGGTGTGTCTGAAGTAATTAAGCAGTCAACACAAGGAATTGGAGAGGACAAAAAAGATTCAGACCAAGGGCTAGGAATGCAGCTCAGTTGGCAGAGCACACCTAACATGTACAAAGACATGGGTTTAAGCCCCCGTGCCCAATAAGCCAGGAGTGGTGGCTCACACTCTAATGAGATGAAAGCAGGAGACCCAGATGTTTAAGGCCATCCTCAAGTCGCATGATGAGTTGGAGGCCAGTCTAGTTTAGAGATGAGAGAGTCAAAGGAAAGGGAGGGAGGGAGGGAGGGAGGGAGGGAGGGAAGAAGGAAAGAAGGAAGGAGAGACAAATATTCAAATTGCAGCTATTCATTTCATAGGAAGAAATTAAAAGAACTAGAACATGCACTATTAATAGCTCAATATCTGGCAATGATATCTATGAAATAAACCAATGTTACTACCGAGATAGTTATTAAGGTCGTCTGAACTGAGAATGATAGCACACACCTGTTATCCTAGAACTCAGGTGTCAGAGGCAGGAGGATTGTTCAGGAATTCAAGGCCAGGCAGGGCTATAGAGTGAAAACCCATAAAACAAACAAAAAAAACCAAAACAAAACAAAAAACCAAAACAAACCACTACCATCAACAACAAAAACATTGACTACAAAAAAATAGTGGTTTATTCGGTTGATGGGCTAGGAGTAGTGTGAGGCCATTTGGGAAAATAAAAGATTGTAGAAATGGCAGAACCCTCCTGGGAAATCTGGAAAAGTGAGTGAGTCAGATCTCTTGGACACTGAGTGATGTGGAAGAACTAGAAGCGATCAGAGAAGAGTCACTGTTCTGAGCAACAGACTTCCTTCCTTATTGAGCTCAGGGATCTCATAAACTAGTAGTCAGACTGTGGCCTCCATGCCTGTTCTTAATAAGTGTTCTGCTTTCCTGTACACACTTCTGATCTCAGCTCACTGGTGGCTTCTGCTCACTCATGTCCATTAGTACTTACCTTTCCTAAGCCCCAAACTGCACACAATTGGCACTAAGTTCCACACCACATCTCTAGGACACAGCTCCTGTTTGTCTCTGTAGCATCTCGATTTGTATAGAGGTTCTAGGCTAAGCCATCTAAATTTTATCCATCTGAAAATTGTTCACTCCTAGGTTACCCGTATGTTCTTGAATGCCAGTCAGTTAACATGAAGAAACTTGGTATTGAGGTATTTTTAAAAAGGGCAGGAGAGATCACAACACGTAGAGCACAGATCTCACAGCTAGGTGTGCTGGTTCACATTAATTCCTGCATTTGATTTTGAACTTCCCAGCTAAGAATTGCAAGTAATGCATTTGTATTGCTTCTAAATTAGTAAGTCAAGAATAGTTTCTTATTGTGTCCAATCTAGTCTGATGATTGAGGGCCAGGGTCTTTGTTCTGTTGCTAACTCTCAAGAGGGATTGCTTTAAGTCCAGGAAGTCACCACCCTCAGCTTCTAGATAAGTAGCTCCTCCCCTTGAGGGCTGTTTCATTCTCCAAGCTTGGAAGTAAGTCTGAGGCTTTGCTTTCTCCTAAGGTGATGATGTTAGGATCTCCCAAGGTTATCTCTTTTGGTTAATCCCAACAGGAGTCAAGCTGCATACCACCACTGGTCTGATTGAGAAATGTTCCTCACAGCCTCAGGTATTTGAACACTTGTTCCCCAGTTGATGGTGCTTGTTAGTTGGGTCATGGAGTCATTATGAGTCATTTGAAGGAGGAAGTGACATAGTGGGAGTGGCCTTTGAGAGGTCACAGCCTTGCCCACTTCCAGTTGGTTCTTTCTAGTTAAGATTTGCAGTTGATGATGTGATCTCTTAACTTCTTGCTCTAGCTGCTTGCTGTAACCCACCCCTCCCCCACCCCTCCCCATGACTCTCCCTCTGGAAACATAAGCAGAAATAAACCCTTTTTTTCCATAAATTGTCTTGGCCATGATATTTTGCCTCATCATTGAAAAGTAACTGCCACACCATCTAACCTGCAAGTTGGGTGGAGTAAAACACCATAAAGCATAGAGGTCTTGAGGCTCTCTTAGAATTATGACTACCATAGGCAAGGACCCTGTTCTGGCTTGATTTCTGTTTCTGTGATAAAACACTGACTAAAAGCAACTTGGGAAAACTGATTTATTATATCTTACAGGTTAGAGTCCATTATCAAGGGAAGCCAAGGCTGGGGGTCAAAAAAGGAAGCTGGAGGTAGGGACTGAAGCAGAAGCCATGGAGGAATGCTGCTCATAGGCTTGCTCCTCTTGACTTTCTTGGCCTGCTTTCTTACACCATCTAGGACCAGCTGCCTAGGTATGGTACCGCCCACAGTAAGCAGGGCCCTCTCACATCAATCCACACTCAGGAAAGTCCCATAGACTTTGCTACAGGCCAATTTGATAGAAACATTATTTCTAATTGAAGTCTCCTCTTCCCAGATGATCCTGACTTGTGTCAAGTTAGGAAAGAACTAATGAGCACAGACCCACAAATACTTCCATCTTACTGATGTAGCACAATGAAGCACAGTCCTACAGCTTGGAAGGAGCAGAGCTGGTGTCTGGGCTCTACTCTCTACCGTATTGTATATCCTTAGCAGCATCCACTTTTCCATCAAACTAGTGTTTTTCTCTCCACTATGCAAGCTGTTTTGATGATCGCCACTGACGCTAATGTTTGCTATCTGTCCCTAAACTGTTGACCAGGGAGGTCTTTCACATAATAAATTCATCTAGTCTTCCAGGTGAAACAAATTCACAGGTTTTTGTTCTTGTTGTTTTGAGTTGTGTGTTTTTGAGACAGGGTTTCATGTAGCCCAGGCTGCCCTCAGACTCATCATGTACTTGATGATGTCCTTGATTTTCTGATCCTCATATCTATATCTCCTGAGTGGGGAGATCACACAACATGAGCCACTATGCGGGTTTAGGTAATGCTGGTGATGGCCCTTGTGCATGTTTGGTAAGCATTTTACTCAGAACCATGTTAGCAGCCCCAAGTTTTTTAGCCCATAGCCACCAAAGGAACCAGAGCCCATCCATGTTTATCTTTTTTTTTTGTATTGAGATATGAACTTAATTTTATTTATTCATTTTTTAAAATTTTAATATTTTCATTGATGCATATTCATTGTATGTGGTAGTAAGCTGTAGGACATAGTCACACAAGCATTACAGTATAAAGACATTATAGTATACAGGTATGTCATAGACTTTGAAAACCCTGGGATAGTTGTTGAAGGAGATCTCAGCTTTGAAGGGCTACCTGGATCTCAAACTCAGCACTGCCTCTTGACTGGACGTAACCTTGGGTGAGCTGTCTAATTTTTCTGAGTCTCCCTTTCCTCATCAGTCTATGGCAGAAAATGATGCCAAGGCTGGAGGTGGCAATGCCCTTGAGGCTATTGCTACATTCTCAACAAGAGTTAGTAGTTACTCGTGACACATTTGTTAAGACTTTATGTGGAAACCAGAGCGCAGCAGCACTTGCTTAGTAAGACATGACCCCGTTATTTTCCAAGCTTTCTTTTCTGACTCAACCCTCACGCTCAACTGTGGTATTTGTATTTCAATGTTCAGAAAGACATGAACTTGGGAGGGTGTCTAAAACTGGGTTAGGGAGGGGCCCAGTGAGATGACTCAGTTGCTAAGAGTGACTGCTCAAGACCAGGAGTTTGGTGTCTGGGACCAACCTCACACTCACTTCTATAATCCCAGCACTCCTACTGTGAGGTGGGAGGCAGAGATAAGAGTTAGCTGGAAGGATGCAGTGCAGTGGGAGAAACAAGAAAGGCCTTGACTCAAAAACGACATGGACGGAAGGAATCTACTCCTGAAGAATTGTCTCTGGCATGCATGCACGCAAGCACGCACACACATGCATGCCTGAGCACACGCACTAAGTGATAAATCTTTTAGAAAGATCTGGGTAAGGAATATTTGGGAGGACTTTACTTTGCCCCTACACATAAAATAGTCACTCCAAAGAAAATCCACTTACTAATTGTTCAAATAGAAAACCATTTTTGGTGTTAATGTTCCTCTGCCAGAACAGGGGTTTGTTTTGACACCAAATATACAACCACACTTCCCCTTCCCTGAGCGTATATTCCTAACACTGTCCAATTTTCCATCTAATTGATGTTTTTCTTTCCACAAAACACAATGTTCTACAGCATGCAACCCACTTCTCTTGCAGAAACGTCCGTACGTCTTGTCTTCTCCAACAGCTGCCTCACCCTCTGTCATCCAAACCTGTTATCACATGCAGAACCACGATGATTAATTTATTTAAGCTCTTTATCTTGTCTCACTGGGAAAAGGCTCTGGTTACCACTTCTCCTTTCTAAGTCCTGCACACACAGAGTACTATTGTAGGCAGCTGGACAGTGACCTTTTAACTCTTTGCTGCCTGAAAACTCCCTTTTGGATAGCTATCGGTTCTTTCCCTGGGTCTTGGGAGATGGCTCAGTTAGTAATGTACTTGCTACACAAACTCCTGAGTTCAGATCCCCCAGCAAATGAAGAAAAGTCAGATATGGCTGTATGTGGCTATAACCCCAGCTCAGAAAAGGTCGAGATGGAAGGATTCATAAACTGCTCAGGTTCAATGAGAGATCCTGTTTCAAAAAGTAAAGAAGCACTAAAAGAAGATACTCATAGTCAGTCTCTGGAATCCACATACATATAATACACTGTACACAATGCACACATGCATATCCCCACAGGCACACAAGTGCACGCAGACTCATGCACACAAGCATGTGCACACAAACAGGCACACATGCAAACTCATCAGGCCTCCACAGTTTTTGTTTTTTAGCCTTCACTATAAGTCTCCACAATAAAATAAATTGTAGCTAAGAAACAAGTTTCCCTTTCTGTAACCCCAATGGATGACTCCCTTTCAACCTCTGATCAAGATCTGACGCTTTTAGGTTCTAACTTTCTTGGCCCAGTACTTAACGTTGTGCTGAACTGTACCTTGGAGACATTGTTGCTCTATTAATTTAACTCAAGTACTTAACTTTGTGCTGAATTGCACCAGGGAGACTCTTGTTTCTCCTCTATGAATCTGAGTCAGGACTTGGTTTGTTTCTCCATTCACTGTTATCAACAAGTTGATTGTTTAGTTCATTTGCAATAACTAAATCAGTGCTTGAATCTAACTTTCAAGATGTTTCTAATTTTATTTTTATTTATGTGTATATTTTCCTACTGGTCTGTATATGCACCACATGTATGCAGTGCAGACAGAGGCCATAAGAGGGGGTTGGATCCCAGAACTGAAGCCATCAAGGAAGAAAGAAAGAAAGAAAGAAAGAAAGAAAGAAAGAAAGAAAGAAAGAAAGAAAAGAAGAAAGAAAGAAAAGAAGGAAGGAAGGAAGGAAGGAAGGAAGGAAGGAAGGAAGGAAGGAGAGTGTGTACAGATATGCTCTGACTCAGTCAGCAAACCTGTTACATTGTGTTGCTGGCTACTCTTTGGATTTCAAATTCTATGCTTGAAGGAAGTGTGTATAGAGCAGAACCCACGTGGAAACAGAGAAAAACTGTACATACTTGGAATGTCAGCCCACAAAACGACTATAGATCACTTGCTCTCAGCAGGGTAAGAGCCATGAAACTCCTTGGCCAGGATATATCCAAGAATGGTGACTCCTGGGCACATACCTCTCTTTCTGGCCTAGCAACACTCCCCCCCGCCCCCCAGTCATCCATCCACTCAGCATCTTTGGCAAAGAGGAAGTGTAATGCTGAGTCCAGGACGCAGTATGAAGTAGACATCAGACCATCTACTGTGGCAAGGTACAGTTGCTTTGGCTCATTCAGGTGTCCTCAGCTTCAAACTGAGGACTGTAACTAAGACAGCCTCAGGGTGAGCCTGACCCAGATGAGGTAGAGCTGAACACAGGAAGCCCTTAGAAACTGCTTGGCCACAGAAATACCTTCCCCTACCTGCCCCCACTCTTCTAAAGTGATCACTGGGTCTGGCAAATCACAGGACCACATAGCCAGCTCCTGCAGAGTCTGTAAAAATAGCCAGAAATCTGGAGTTTTAGGTGTTATCTCTGGGTTTTTCCCTCCTCTGCCTTCTCCTCTCCCCCCTTCTATGATTTATTTCATCGTGAATTATTTTTATGTGTCTGGGTATATGCATATGAGTGTAGGTGCCCACTGAGGCCAGATGAGCATCAGATCCCCTGGAGCTGGAATTAGGGTTAGTTGTGAGCCTCTGTGGGTGCCAAGAATCAAAGTGGGGTCCTCTGCAAGCACTTCCAACTGCTGACTCATCCCTCCAGCCCTTCCATGAAGTCTCCGGAATTTAGTGTTGACTCCAGCAAGGTCAGAAGAGAAAAAGACAACCACACATTCACCATCTACAAGACCGTTCCGTTCAGGCTATCAGTTAATGATCAAATGCTTGCAGATCAAATCTCCTTGAATGCATGCCCTTGCTGATTAAAAAAAAAAATCTGAACATGCACTCTGGTAAGTAATTTATAAATTCTACAGGTGAGCTCAAAACCTGTGTGTCTTCCTTTGGGAACTACAGATGGCCCACTTTTCCCTGGGACACAACCATGGGTGTGTTGTAAGTGGAAGTTCAAGGCAGGAAGACCTTAACAATGGAAGGTCAAAAAATCCTCATCATCTGCTGCCATCACCTGCCTTGGCTGCCTGCCACCTCAGCTCTGCCTCTGTCTCTCTGTCTCTGTCTGTCTCTGTCTCTCTCTCCCCCTCCCTCCCCTCCTCCCTCCCTGTTTCTGCCCTTAGAGCCCTGTTTCTCTCCCTCCTTGACCATCCTACCCCCCAGCTCTGCCCTCATGGCTTACTAGCTGCCTCTACACTGTCCAGAGTCCTCACTCCATTCCTTTTCCCCAGTAAACCCCCTTTATAGCAGATCTGTTGCATGGCTAAGTACTCAGAGGCAAATCTTGGCACAGGGCTGCCAGATACTCCCTTACCACACTATATTTCATACCCCCTTCCTGCTTGCTCACCCCTGACACCCAAGCTCTCAGTTCCTATCACCAAAGCATGTGTTATGAAGAGCTCAGTCTTTTTCTGCTGCACAATTACAGGCTAGTTCCTCCCTGGCCATTTTTCCCCAAAGAGGTACCACTTTCAGAACAGTGCTATTATTTACTACATTTTTTAAAAAGCAAGGTTTTTATAGCCAAGGCTGTCCTCAATTCACTATGTAGCGGAGGATGACCTTGAACTTGCGATCTTCCTGCCGGCATTTCCCCAGTGCTAGGATTATCAGCTGAGGCACCATTCTTAATTCATGCGATGCTATGGATGAAACTCATGCTAACTAAGCACTCTGCCAGCTTAGCCACATTCCCAGCCCTGCTTTATTTATTTAACATTTAAAGATGTGTATGTGTTTCTGTGGGTGTGGGAGATGTGGGTACAAAAGTATATTGTGCCCACATGGCAGTCGGAGGACAACTTTATGTATCAGTCCTCCGGTGCCATGTAACGTTTGTTTGAGACAGGATCTTTCATTGGCCTGGAGTTCTACCATGCTGGCAGATTAGCTAGCCCTCTAGCTTCCAGGGATCTGCTGATCTCTGCCAGTCACCTTGTAACAATGGGCTTATAGGCATATGCCACTGAGACTGGTTTTGTGCATGAGTCCTGAGAACTGAATCCAGATCTCATGCTTTTGAGGCAAGCACTTCACCAGCTGGGCTGATTCTGAAGCCCTAACATTTTTAAAAATTTTATCATTTCTCAGATAAAGGTTTTGGGAAGCTATCTTGTAGGATTACATGACATAATATTTAAGAGTGATTTCCTAGAGGATAGAGAGATGGCTCAGCAGTTAAGATGACTGGCTGCTTCCCTTCCAAAGGACCCAGGTTCGATTCCAGCACCCATACAGTGACTCACCATCATCTGTAACTGCTGTCTGAGGCCCACTTCTAGTCTCCATAGACACTATATGCATATGGAAACAATTAAATTAAAAGGATGATTTTTCTAGAACTAAGCTAAGAAGCTTTGATTTATGAGCCAGGCCTGTTAGCTGCGAGCTCAACTGTAGAAGAATCAGGGTGGGTTGGTGAATAGAGAAGCATCCACTGTCAGAGCCTTTCACCACATACAAGCCCTGTTTCCCTGAGAGGATATTTCAATGTCCCGCCTGGAGTGTGAAGGTATCCTGAGCCCACAGATGGGAAAGGCAGGGAGGCTCAAGCCTGCGCTTGGGCTCTCTCAGGTGTGAATCTGTGTAGATTAATTTCACCTATTTTTAGTGCAGTTCTCTCATTTTCAACGTTTTTTTTGTGTCTAGTCATCATTTTTCTCCAATTCTGAAAATAAACCATTACTCTTTTGCCAAATTAAAAGGGATGCACTCCCCTGGGTTTTGTACGGATAAGGAGAGACATCCAGACATCTGCCTCTTTCTACAGAAGGCTCCATAGAGCTGCAGTGTTAGAATCCAGAGGGAGCTCAGGCTTGGTTGCAGCCTGCTCCCCCTCCCACACCCCCATCCATAGACATAAACAGGCCCCTAAGGGAGCTCTGCATGTGTCAAGGTCATTAGTGATTCTCAAAGAGATGAGAATGAAGATCCAGTTCAGATTGGCTTCATCGACCTGGATCAGACTTCAGGGAGTCTAATGCCAAGCAGTTCATGGTCAAGGTATTTAGAACACAGTACATTTTTTCAAAGAGGTTTCCAGATAACAATCATTCCAATTCCAGGTGCACAATAAAGCTTAAGGTGTGATTGCACAGAAACTTCTTTACAAAGTACATGTGACGGGTGTGGGGTGGAGGCGGGGGGTTCTATAGCCTAGTCTCCGACCAAGATGGCATAGAGGTCAGTAGACTAGAAAGTACATGTGATATCTCCCCTAAGGATGGGTAACAGTCCAGGGAGGGACAAGTCTGGGATAATCATTCTGGGTAGTTTGGGGGAGGTCCCACTCTACAACAAAAGGTTGGTGAGGTCTACCCTTGTAGATAGCAAATAGGTCACCGGGTTGTTAATAAAATCCATTCCCAGCCTTCTGGGCAGGAAAACAAGTATTTTATCTCCTCCACTAAGAAGAGGTCCCTGTGTGTTTAGCATTCCTGGTTTCCCTAGTGATCTGTAGGTGAAAGGACCTTTGTGCTCCCAGGCCCATACTGAGACACTGTCTGAATTTGTAGCTAACAGACTCCCAGGTGCCAGGATCTCTTGCATGGGGATGTGAGTTGATGTCACTATAGTTTTCCAGCTTTCAGATAGCCTTCTATATTTATGACATTCAATCCCTAAAATATCCCTCCTTTGAGTTTAAATGGGGTTTTCCCCAAAGCAGGAAGGTGGCAGCGCCTATCTAATCTCCTATCTTTACACAGCTCTTGCTTTTCATTTTCTTCTTTCTTTTTTGGTTTTTCGAGTGTAGCCCTGGCTGTCCTGGAACTCACTCTGTAGACCAGGCTGGCCTCAAACTCAGAAATCCGCCTGCCTCTTTGTAGAGCTGGAGAGGCTGCTCAGTGGTTAAGTGTGCTTGCTGTGCAGTCATGAGGATGGGAGTCCAGATCCAGCTGCTGCAGAAAAAGCCAGATGTTCAGTGCGCACCTGGAGCTCAAGGGGCAGAGGCAAGAGCCTGATTGGAGCTGGACGGCTTCAAGTCCAGCAGAGACAGTGTTAGCTTGGGTTCAGGGAGAGACTCCACCCCTGAGAGAATAGGCAGATAGGATCAGCAAAAGGACACCTGATGCCTTCCTCTGGGCTCTGAATGCACGAGTGCGCGTGCACACACACTCAAAGGGTAGCTGGGAAGGCAATTCAATGCTGACCCATCGAGAGGGACCCGTAATCATAAGACAGGATTAACATGCCTGGGAAGATTCCTTGCAAGCATCTATGTGCCCTTGCTAAAATGCAGATTGCATACCAGCCTTAATAAGAAAATTCTTCAGCCTGCACCGACTTGTGAGAGAGGCTTAGTCATGCATAATCTCACACTCGGATCGCCAAAGTAAGGAACACTACAGTACTCGCTGGTTGTAGTTTTCCTTCCACACAGCTGCTCAAAGCTGGAAACACAGGTGATCACACATAGTTATCAAGTTAATCACCTTCCCCCACTGCACTGAAAACATAGTCTGGGCTTCTGAAAACCAGTTGCTCCAGCAGTCTGTTTAACTAATTAGATAAAATCACACCTCCGTCGGTACTTATCATTCTGGAAGTCAGTGTTATGCTGTGAAGCAGCGGATTTTTCCAGAGCTCTACTCCTCTGTAGCTTTTTCATGGGGTTGGGAGAAGCCTGGCTTCTATACCCAGAAGGAACCCTAACAACACAACAGTGCATTGTGATGCTGCCAAGGGAAATTAGCCAGGGAGGTGCAGGTTGTTGGAGTTTCTAATTCCATCTGAAGGGTCACCTTGTGCTTTGTCTGAATCTGTGATCTATCTCTCTGGACTAATAAGGAGGGCAAGGGATCTACAGAAGGAGGTATGGAGCATGAGAAGTCCAGAGAGTGGCTGCACTGCCTCAGGAACAGGAGTCCTCTCTGGAAGCCATGCTGAGTGAGTAGATTCAGCTGCTCTGGGCACAAAAACAAAGGAACCGAAGTAACTGTATGTGATGGCCATTTGTGTTTATTTGTTTCCCTGCAAATAAACTTTGACTGTGCGTGCCTTAAAATTTTATTCTGGGCCCGAACTATACACATTTTTTTTTTCTTTTGAGACAGGGTCTCATGTAGCCCAGGCTAGCCTCAAATTTGTTATGCCGCTAAGGATGACTTTGAACTTCTGATTCTCCTGTCTCAACTCCCCGAGTGTCAGGATTACATGTGTGTGTCACTATGCCTGGTGTGCTGGCTAGTTTTATGTCAACTTGACACAAGCTAGAGTCACCTGAGATGAAGAAATCTCAATTGGGAAAATGCCTCTGTTAGACTGTGCTGTTGGGAAGCCTCTAAGACATTTTCTTAATTATTTATTAATGGGGAGGGACTGGCCCACCGTGGGTGGTGCCATCCCTGGGCTGGTGGTCCTGGGTGCCATAACAGAGCAGGCTGAGCAAACCATGAGGAGTAAGCCAGTAAGCAGCTTTCTCTATGGCTTCCACATCAGCCACTGCCTTCAGGTTCCAGCCCAATCTGAGTTCCTGCCTTAGCTTCCTCAGTGTATAAACACATAAGCCAAATAAACTCTTTCTTCTTTAAGATCTTTTTGGTCATGGTGTTTCATCACAGCTCTACCAACCCTAACTCACATCCCTGAGGACTGGACACAGGGCCTCAAAGTGTTTATCCACCAAGTTAAATCTCAGTCCAGAATAGAATGAATGATGAAAAGACAGAGGCAGATGTAGAAACTCTTCCTTATAAATCCAAGCACTTAGAAAGCTGCTGGACGTTCTGATTTCAAAGCCAGCATGGGCTACATAGTAAGATATTGATGACAATGGCAAAAACAACAACAACAACAGAGAAAGCAGAGGAGGAGGGGGGGGCGAAGAGGGGGAGGAGAATGGGAAGAGAGAGGGGGAGGAGGAGGGGAAGGGAGGAAGAGGAAGGGGTGGGAGAAGGAAGAGGGGAGGACAGGGAGGGGAAGGGGGAGGGGAACAGGAGGCAAGGATGGGGAGTGGGGAAGAAGAAGATATCCTTTGTTAATGTCGGAAAGATTCCTGTGATCTCCTAGACTTAAGATAACTTACAGAATGATTCACGAAAAAAGAGCTTCAGCAGGAAGTCTTGTTTCTCACCTCAAACCTCAATAGGCCTTCTTTAACTACAACTTAGCTGGTTCTGATAACAGTGTTTATTGAATATTATTTAGATACTGCCTTACATACATAACTCTTTTCATGGCCACAACAACTGATAGAAATATCATTCTTTTTTCCTTTAATTTTTGTGGGACTGTGAGTGCAAGGCACATGTGTTATGAAGCACACAGTGGAGGTCCAGGTCAGTCTCAATGTCTACCAGGCTAGCTGGTCCATGAGCTTCCAGGGCTCTCCTGTCTTCACCTTCTGTCTTCCAGTAGGAGTGCTGGGATTACAGACCTGGGCTACCACATCTGTCTGTGGGTTCTGAGGATTTGACTCCAGGTTCTCTCTAAGAGCAGCAAGTGCTTTGAACTGCTTAGTCATCTCTCCTGACCCTCCTCAACCACTTTCAAATATTTGACTCCATACAGGCAAAATAGCTGTGTCAATAAAAGAGATTTGTCTCCACAGTGTGAATAACACCTTGAGCAAACAAAATCCTACAGACAGATGAACATATACATATATACCTCTTTGCATGTGTGTATGCGTACTATATGTGTGTGCATGTGTACTATAACTGATATAACCTCATACATTTAGAAAATTTATATAAAACTTCAGGGATCAATATTGAGAAATAAGGAACAGTACAAGCTACACATCAACATTTTGGGTGGAATATTTCTTACAGAGAATTTGAGTTTGATTTGATTTGTGGTGGTGATGATGATGACGTGTGTGTGTGTGTGTGTGTGTGTGTGTGTGTGTATGGACATGCATGTATGAGGAAGTCAGAGGACTCTGGAAAGAGTTGGCTTTCTCCTTCTACCATGTGGGTTAGGATCAAACTCAAGCTTGACTATGGACACTTTTATCCACCAGCCTTTCTTACTGAAAAATTTGTAAGTCAAAACTAAATTCTGATTGTTTTTAGTCTTTTTTCTGGTTTAGATATTTTGTAATATATAATTATGTGTGTTACATATTCTATACGACACAGGTAGAGAATATATAACACATATACACACATATATAATGTTCATAATATGTCACATATATAAAATGCTCAATGGTTTGACTTTTTCTTTTCACCAATTCTGTATCATTCCTTGATTCTTTTAAGTGTCCAGAGCTTTACTAGGCCCCCCTGTGCTGTCCTTAGAAACAACCCTGTGTTCCCCCTTAGCTTTACACTGGTAGAGAACACTCTGTGGCTTCGACTCACTCCTGACCTCTTTTCCTAGGTTTTGCATTTTCCATTTTAGCGTACCAATGTTAATGTGGCCCAGAGCTGATTTTACCACGCCCCCTCTGCTCACTAGAGTCTGTTGTTCCTAACTCACCCTACACCATCGTTTTTCTCAAACAGGGTTCCTTGAAAACTCAGACCCTCCAGCAGGTGACTGTTTCCTTCACGGTGGTGGCCTTTACTCTGATTCCAGAGCCTGAGGAGAACCAGGTGTGCAGGCAACAGGAGCAATGTGCTCTCAGTAAGTACTTCCTAAATGATTGTATGACTTTGACCTCTAAGCCCACAGTCCTTCCAGGCACTTAGCTCTGCAACATTCTCCCAAGCCATTGACTTCCTTCTGTTTCTGATGTGACTAATTCTTTTGGCTCCTAACAAGGCACAGCAGCAGGAAACCAGTGGATTTGATAGTTAAACTGTAACTAACCCCATGAAGGTGTGGGGGAGCCTGTACGAGAGGTCAAATACTTCCCAGTGAACAAGAACAGACTATTATTGTGTGTGTGTGTGTGTGTGTGTGTGTGGTATATGTATCTGTATGTGTGGTGTCTGTGTATATATATATGATCTGTAGGTGTAGTGTAGGGTGTGTAACTGTGTATCTCTGTGGTATACAATTTATTATGGGACTTACTGATGGAAGGCTGTTCCTAGGTACCAAGAAGACTAATTAGATCTCCATAATTTGAGCCCAAAAGAGAAGCATATATATAAGTCAGGACAAAAGTGGCTCCATCCTAGCTGACTGTACATGGCTTGTCTTGAGCTAACATCAGAATCAGGAACAGTGCTGAACCAGACCTCATGGCAAAGTTCCACTCACCACTGGAACACTTCTATTTGCTGAGGAAGACACAGGAAAAAAAAATCACAGTTATTCTGGATAGCCACGATGCTCAAACTTCAGGGTGACAACAGATTGGTCAAAGGAGCACATGTGTACACTGCTGACTAGCTATAATGCTTTAAACCAGAACAGAGAATATATGCCATCATTTAAATACAGTGATGCCATAAATATGGCCAAGAATCCATGCCAGCTGGGAAGGTCTAAACTTGTGTCCCTAGACCGGTGGATTAATGCAGTCCCCATATCCCATCAGAAGAGTCTCTTCATGTATTGGATGGTAGGTAGCACCCAAACTCACAAATGGAGAAACTACAGGGACATCATATACACCTCCTACCTCAAAGGCACAGAGGCCATCCCTGAAGACGGGGAGCAAAGATAGGAAGAGCCTATCTATAGGAGGAGCAAAGAGGTCAGGGAGAACCACAGTAAAACGGTGTCTTCAGGACATGGCAAGATTGCTGCACTTGTGAGCAAATGGAGCTGAGGTTGCCTGCACAAAATCAAACCAGTCACCATTCCAGCTTTGAAGGAGGCGTGGCCTCACCCCTAGCTGAGGAGCTATTGATAGGTGATGGCTTCTGGGGGTGGGAGAGTTAGTTTTCTATAACGGCATAGCCCATGGTAGGTTGTCCACACTCTTGTGCATGGCCCCACCAATGATCACATGGGCAGCACCAATTGAACTTGGGTATGGGGGGGGTATAAACAAAAGAACACAATATTGTGAATGGGGTGGGAAATGGATCTGGGAGTATTTAGGGGGAGTCTTGGCGAGTGAATGTGACCGAAATACACTGTACACAAATATATTAAAGATACGAACAAAAGAAGGAAAAGTCAGGCTAAGAAATTTCTAGTAGCCGGGCAGTGGTGGCACATGCCTTTAATTCTAGCACTTGGGAGGCAGAGGCAGGTGGATTTCTGAGTTCAAGGCCAGCCTGGTCTACAGAGTGAGTTCCAGGACAGCCAGGGCTACACAGAGAAACCCTGTCTTGAAAAGCCAAAAAAAAAAAAAAAAAAAAAAGAAAAGAAAAAGAAAAAAAAGAAAAGAAATTTCTAGTAGATAGTTGGGAAGAAAGCTGGAACTGTGTGCCTGGCAGCATCTTCTCACTCCTATATTTAGGACCTGAGCCATTGAGGTTCAGCCTCAGACCTGCCGTAGACTCCTAAACTCTCACTCTGCTGAGGTGGGCACAGTTACATGTCCCTTTCTTGGTGACAAAGATGGCACAAGGGTTGGCTGTACCTATCACTGGTCAAGAAATTCACTTCCAGTGAATGAACTAGGTTCTTCCTGAAGTGAAGGAGAAGCAGAAGTCAGAAGGAAATCCAAAGAACTGATAGCCACAGTCCTCTTATCTCTGTGTGCTGGAGTCTTTAGCCTGCTGAGAGACAAAAACATCAACACGATAAAAATCTACTATGTGGCCGGAGTGAGACATGTCTTTAACTCCCAGCACGTGGGGGGCAGAGGAAGGTGGCACTCTTTGAGATCGAGGCCAGACTAGTTTGCGGAGTTAGTTCCAGGACAGCCAAGACTACACAAAAAAATCAAAACAACAACTACAACAACAACAACAAAACCAAACCTATCTTAGAAAAAAAAATCCTCCTGTGAAGGTTGCCTACTGTTCTAGTTTGCTGTCTATTACTGTGATAAATACCAGGACTGAAAACATCTTGGGAAACGGGGTTTATTTCATATTACAGGTTATATAGTTCATTGTCAGGTCAGGAACGGAGTGGGAACTGGAGCAGAGCCTGTGAAGACACTGCTTCCTGCCTTGTACCCAGGCTCCAGTGTTCACCATAGGGTGGGCTCTCCTACATCAATTGGCAATCAAGAAAACAGCCCACAGACAGGCTCACAGGTTAATCTTTTGGGGGGTTCGTCTTTCCAGGTGTATCAAGTTGACAACCCAAATTAGCTATTACACCCACACACAGCCAATAAATTTTGTGTGCAGAGATAATCAAATACAAATGGTAAAAACAGGGGTTAACGGGATGGCCCACTGAAGAACAGGCATCGTTCTTGCAAAGAACTGGAGTTTGGTTCCCAGCACCTGCACTGTGTGGCTCACAATAGCCTGTAACTCCACATCCAACAGTACAACTCTTAGAGCATATACCTGCATACACACACACACACACACACACACACACATTTATGCATGTACACACACAAAGACAATGCATGAATGTGCTTG
>JADRCH010000032.1:3188295-3247725 GCA_019843965.1 Rhynchomys soricoides | reverse complement strand
AATGTGCTTGTATATGCTCTTATTTTAAATGCATCTATTTTTATTTTACAGGCACATATATATTTACACACTTGTAGATGTGTTTGTACAACAACACTAAGCAGTGACATGTGTCCATCTTTGCAAATGTAGATTAGCTCCGAAGAATGTTGAGAAAATTGTGGCATCAGAGAAGAGACAGGGCCTTCCCTTGGTATATTTCTGTGTTTAAGGTAGGTGTGTGTGTGTGTGTGTGTGTGTGTTTGCTTATATGTATGCATGTGTAATGAGTGTGTTTGATGTGTATATGTATATGTGGTCCATGTAATATGTTTGTGAGTGAATGCCTGTATACCTGTGTGTGGTGTGTATGTTTATGTATGTGTGTTGTATGTATGTGTATATATATATGTCCATGTATGTGTATGTTTGTGTGTGTGTGCATGTTTTGTGTAGCATGCAGGCATTACCCATCTAAAACATAAATACAATTGAAGACAATGCATTGAGTTAGACTATCCACAATCAGTAGGAGAATGTGAACATTTGTTTGACATGAGTTCCCCAGATGGAGAGGGAGCTTGTGCCGAACAATTCCCCAAATATAGATACAATGTGATTTTTAAAAATTCTTCCAAAGGCAGAAAAACCATGGGCAGGAAATTGGAGGAGATCAGACAAATGTGAAATGTTCAGAAATCTGCTTCCATCCATCTTAAAGGTTATCTTTTTCAGACTCGGTGCCTTCCGGTGTAGCTCAGGCTGACCCCAAACTCATGATCCTCTGCCTCAGCCTCAGCCTCCCAAGTGTGGGGATTAGAGATTTGCCACCATGCATGTCATAAAAGTTGTCTTTTATCGTTGTTTCTTTCTTTTTTCTTTTTTGTTTTTTTCGAGACAGGGTTTCTCTGTGTAGCCCTGGCTGACCTGGAACTCACTCTGTAGACCAGGGTGGCCTCGAACTTAGAAATCCACCTGCCTCTGCCTCCCAAGTGCTGGGATTAAAGGCGTGCGCCACCACTGCCCGGCTATGGTTGTTTCTTTATGACATGCAATAATTGTATGGAGGTGGGGTGGATGCCGAGGCGAGGCGCAGGCCGAGGCAGGGCGCAGGCTGAGGCACTTAATTAGAGGTCAGTTTGTGAGGTTTCTTCTCCTTCCACCCTTTATCTTCTGAGCCATCTCACTAGCCTGAAGGTTACCTTTCTGTGGAGTGAGGACAATGTCAAGATAAATTTCTTTGGTAAAACTTGAAGCTGTGACCCCCTTATATTTGACGTAGTTTCTTTTGTTAGAGGATGTTTTTGTGCACTTTGTTTTCAACTGTCATTTTTCTGAACCCAGAGATCTGCTTGTAGTCGGGACTTTGGTATTGTCATTATTAGGAAGCATTTCCTGACTCAGTATTTGTAAAAGACTGTTCTCCATCATCTCCTATTGGTCAAAAAAAGAGTGAACAGCCAATAGCTGGGCAGGAAAGCAAAAGGCGGGACTTCTGTGCCCAGACAGAGAAAAAGAGTTTCAGGTGGGACTGGGTGCAACCATCCTGACAAGAATGGAGAAGGAGGTGCCAGAGCAAGCCTAAGATGGCAGGTAATAGACCATGTGGCTGGGAAGTCGGCTGGCAAGTAGTCCAGGCCAGCATTGTAGGGTTAGAATAGATCAGAATCTGCCTGAAGCTTATTAATAAATTTAAAGAGCTCCAAGTCATTATTTCAAAGCAAAGGCAGGCATAGAAAAGCCTGTACTTTTACACGCTTCTGTTGCTAATAAAACCATATCCAAACCGAGTGATTGAGAAAACAGGGAGGGGCTGTATCTGGTGACCACCCTCTTGGGGCGGAGTCTCAGGTAGGTCAGAGGTCAGGGCAGATCCAGGATGGGGAGCATACGTGAAACCTAGCAAACCCCTCATGATCACCCACCCACACACCACTCATGACGGCACGGATAGGCCGATTTGTTCATGTTCTGCCTTATGGAGTCTTTGGTGTGTAAATAGGGAGACAAACATTTGAGATTCGTTACGAAGAAAGCATTTGGATTCTGAAGGGTTTGTGTTCAAATTCCAATGCCAACAGCCATCTCTACAGCTTATCAGGAAACATATAAGTTTCATAGCTGGACAAGAGACCTAGGAGGAGGCAGAAAAGAGGAAGAGGATCGATACTATCCGGGTGTTTGCTCTTTATCATCTCTTAAATGACTTTACCTCTGAATATCTCATGGGGGCAGGGAAAGGGGGGATTGAATTTCACATTTCTCTTGAGAGGAAAAAAACATATTAAAATTCTAACATATTAATTTCATCATAATTTGAAAAGTAATTTTCCAGAAGATTGGTCACACACACACACACACACACACACACATCTGTTTATATGAGTGCAGTAATCCCATACCCTCTACCCACGTCTTCCAAAACAACAAGAACCAGCTCTTGGATGCAGTGGTGCATGTCTAGCATCCCCAGCCTTCAGACGCAGATGCGGGAAGACTGCCTTGCTCTAAAGGCCAATCATGGGTTATGTACTAAGACTTTGTCTCAAAACAGAGGAGGAGCAGGAAGGGGAAGGGAAGAAGGCAGAAAAAGAAAAAGGAGCAACAGGGCTGGGGGTGGAGAGAGGGAGGTGACTGTAGTCTCACTCCTGTAGGAACACAGGAACACTTAAGTGTCTCCCATGTGACAGAGAGCACAAGCCAGAGAGATGGCAGAGCATGGGCCTGACACACCCAGTGAAACTCACTCAGGGTCGTTTGCACAGTTGCTATAAGGCTCATACAGCATAGGGAGAGACCTGGGATGCTATCGATGGCAGCCTCAGATCCAGAAAAGCAATTCTAGTCCAAGCTGCTTTCCCATGGTGGTACAGAACTGCATGGCTTTCCAAGTCAGAGAGGAAAATCAGGTCCAACAGGCCTTCTTGGAGACAGGTGTGGAACAGCATGACATCTTTACACCCGATGATGACATTATATAAATAGCTTAGGCTGGGGCTGTCGGGTAGAGTGCTGGCTAGCATTCAGAAAGCTGTGGGTTCCATCCTCAGCCACTGGAGCCAGGAGGGGTGGCACACCCTGTAATCTTTGCATTTGGGAAATGGAGGCAGGAAGATCAGGTCACCTTGGGCTACATATTGAATTGGAGGCCAGCCTGGGCTACATGAGTTTGCTAGCTAAACTAACTTGACTTGAAATTTTACATTCTCCCTACATCATGTCTAAAGAATCAGAAGCTAACTTTATGTATACCTGAAACTTGGAAAGAAGCAAACCTAATATGTATCATCCATTTATTTCCATCTATAGTATTCCTGCATAGTCTGATGACGATGATGATGATGATGATGATGATGATGATGATGATGATGATGACCACGACAATGATGATGATGATTGTGCACTTGTCTTAGACTATCACAAATAACCCAGGAAAAAAAGCCATTGGCCATGGACTCAAGTGGGTTGGTGATCTGAACCTGTTCTGAGGAGCAAGGCACCAGAAAAAGTTGTTCGGAATAATCTGGGGTTGAGGGTGCACATACAGTCTCAGCACTTGGGATTCCAGTCAGGAATAACTGTTTCAACTTCAAGGCCAGCCTGATCTACCCACTCGATCGAAGGCTAGCCACAATTGCAAAGTGGCGCTGTTTTGAAATGGGAGAAGGCTCCTGCTAAGAGGGAAGGGCTCTGGAGTCAGAAGTATGGAGTTTCTATATAGCTTGGGGCCAGCCAGACGCCTCAACAGGCAAAGGCAATTGCAGCCAAGTCAGAACCCACGAAGTAGAAAGAGAGAACTGGTTCCTGCAGGCTGTCCTCTGATCTCCACATATACATGCAGACCAAATAAATAAACTCTGCCGTAATAAATCCCAGCCGGAAAAAAAAAAATCAGCATTGGCAAATGTGCTGTCTAGTTTTGTGCCAA
Organism: Rhynchomys soricoides; assembly: GCA_019843965.1. Taxonomy (NCBI): domain Eukaryota; kingdom Metazoa; phylum Chordata; class Mammalia; order Rodentia; family Muridae; genus Rhynchomys; species Rhynchomys soricoides. The sequence continues at coordinate 3,243,818 of JADRCH010000032.1, read as the reverse complement.
CTTGACACAAGCTAAAGTGATCTGCAAGGAGGGATTGAGAAAATGCCTCTGTAAGATCCAAATGTAAGACATTTTCTTAATGACTGATTGGGAGAGCCCAGCCCTTTGTGAGTGGTGCCATCCCTGGGCTGGTGATTCTGGATTCTACAAGAAAGCAGGCTGAGTAAGCCATGGGGAGGAAGCCAGTAAGTAGCATCCCTCCATGGCCTCTGCATCAGCTCCTGCCTCTGTTCCTGCCCTGTTCGAGTTCCTGTCTTGACTTACTTCAGTGATGAATGGCAATATGGCAGTTTAAGCCGAACACACCCTTTCTTTCCCGGATTGCTTTGGTCATGGTGTTACATTATAGCAATAGTAACCCTAACTAATTAAACCTCTCTGACCCCAGAAGCACTTGTGATGACTGTGTTAACATAGCTTATCTGTTATAATTGTCAACTTGACAAACCTAGGAAGAGGGAAGCTCATTTGAGGAGTTGCTACCATTGGGTTGGCTTATGGGAGTGTCCTGGAAGATTTACTTGACTACTAATTGAGGTAGGAGGGCCCAGCCCACTGTGGGCAATACTATCCCTAGTAAGTAGACTTGGGATGGATGGGAAGGGTAGCTGAGTATGAGCCAGGGAGCAAGCCAGTAAGTAGTGCTCCTCCGTGGTTTCTGCTTTAAGCTCCTACATTAAGTTCCTGTCTTGGCTTCCCTCGGTGATAGATTATAACCAGTAAACCAGATAGACCCGTTCCTCTCCAACTTGGTTTTGGTCAGTATTTTATCACAGTGACAGAAAGCAAACCCAGGACACCATCTCATGCACCTAGATCCTGGCTAACGATTAACAACACTTGTACAGGAAATGACAGATGTTTTCATTTCTGCTGTGTCCCTTAATTTGAACATGAAAAAGCAGAAGGGTTCAGGTATGTCTAGTCTGTGTGTCACATGCCTTGGACAGCTGTGAAATGTGTCCCCCCACAAAATCACAGATGTACTTTGACGTGTGTGTGTGTGTGTGTGTGTGTGTGTGTGTGTGTGTGTAACTGGATCATCTGGTTCTCAAGTGGGAGCTTTGTAGATGACATCATTTCCCAGCATCAGAAGGTTGGACATGCCTGATGCTCTAAAGGTGTCCCCCATTGCTTTGTCCTAGCATTGGGGGAGCTCCACCTGCTCTCCTACCGGTATCCATACTTTTTAGTTCTTCTGTGATGTGCCAATCAATCTGGCAAACTAATTATCATGGAGGTGTTAATGGCTTAAGTTTAGCTTAGAGATGCTGGCTTCAGAAGTGTATTTCAGGTAAGTGGTAGGTGGTAGGCCCTTCAGCAGCCTTTTGGTGGCCTGGGATAAGGTACTACCTTGCTTTATCAGTAGTTGGTGTGGTGCAGAGTCTTTCTCTTTATTCACTTTATAGTTTTACTCTGTGCATATGAGAGTATGTGGTGTATGTGCTTGTATATACAGATGTGTGTGGTGGAGGTAATACATGTGCAAAGGCCAGAGGAAGACTTTGGCTATCCTGCTCCGTCACTGTTATCTTAGTTTGTTTCTTGTTGCTGTGATAAAATTCTAACAAAAGCAACTTGAGGAAGAAAAGGTTTATTTTAGTTCATGGGTCTGGGCAACAATACATCCTAGTAGGGAAGTCACAGTGGCAGGAGCTTGGGGGGACTAGTCATATGACATCCACAATCAGGAAGAGAGAACAGTGACACTTGTCTGCCTGCACTCAGTTGGCTTTCTCACTCATACAGTTCATGATCTCCTGCCTAGGGAATGGAGCCACCCACAGTAGGTGAGTCTCCCTGCTAATCAAGACAATCACCTACAGACATGCCTACAAGGCCAAACTAATCTAGAGAATCCTTTGTTAAGTCTCCCTTCCCAGGTGATTCTATATGTGTTGACTTAATTAAAACTAACCATCATAACTCTCTACCTTATTCTGTTGAAATGGAGTCTCCAACTGAAAATGGAGCCAGCAAGCACTCTTACCGCACCATCTCCCTGCCCCTGCCCCCAACCCCCATCCCATCTGCCATTCTGCCTTTCTCATGGTGGGTGTAAGTCCTCAGGGACAGTAAGGGCATCCTCTTGGTTGCTCCCCCTCTTTATCTCTTTTCTTGCCAATCAGAATGGACGAGAGCTTATTTAAGCTTTATAGGCGCAACTCCAGGAAACATCCTCTGGAGCTAGATTTTATCTGAAGAAGAAACATCTATAAAGAACTGTGTGCCAGAGTCTTCAGGCAGTTGTGCCTTCCACTGGTATTTAATATTCATTGCTTCTCTGCACTCCAACTACAGGCTTGTCATTTTAGGAAGACTTAGCAAAAATTCCTATGAATATTTGTCTTACCATAGAATATATTTACTATTTGGCTTGAAAGTTTGAGTTTTGTATTTCTTATATAAATTATGAATTAAAAAGAAAATCTCTACTTGCTCTCAGGCCAGACATAGTTTATGTATTATGTTGAAGGCTATCACAAAAGTCAGCACTGTTTGTCTTAGAGTTTGATGCAACACAGGAATAGCATAGAATTAAACATGAAGCCTAGCATGCATAAGGCTCCAAGTTTGATCCTCAATACCCCAAGAACAAAGCAAAACCAACAAAGAATAGAGCTATGTGGGTATTCATAAGTCATCAGAACAGACAGGTGGATAGGTTGTTTCACAGAAAGAGGGAAGTAAGTTTTCTGATGGGATTAAGATTTTCTAATGAGCTGACTTCAAGAAAAGAAGATGGCCGGGGATGACAAAAGAATTGTAAGTTCAAAGCCAGTCTTGGCTACACACAGTTTGAGACCAGCCTGGTCTACATGAGATTCCATCTGAATGAACAAAGAAGGGAGAGGGGGATGGGAAGAAGGATGAGTAAAGGAAGGAATGGAAAAGAAAAAAGAAGGAAGGAAGAGTAGGAGGGAGGGAAGGAGGAAACAGAGAGGGAAAGGAGGAAGCAAAAAAGGAAGAGAGAGGGGAAATGAAGCAAGAGAGGGAGAGAGAAGGGAGGAATAAATAAAGGGAAGAAAGTAAGGAAGAATACACCTGAATTTATCTGTAACCATCAGTGTGAGCACTGGATGCTCAGAGACAAGGTCGGACTGTCTATGGTCTTGGACAGTCTAGTTGCAGCTTGGTGGCTTTGCATGGGTTTTGGAAAGAATGGTGTCATACACTATTTAATAAAATCACAGCATGCAGCAATTACTATATCAGTTTATAAAGGGATGAACAAGGGTGCTGTTAGTTGTAGAGTGTGATTACCTAGCATGTGCAAAGCTCCCAAGCTCTGGTCCCAGTTCACCCAGAGGTGGTGAATACAGAGGAACCAGCAGTTCACACAGTTGGACTGAATCCATTATGGTTGTTTTCCCTTTGTGTTCTGTGGGAATTGTGGTCTCCATGTTTATCAACCACTTCCTTGTACCAAACTGAATCACACATCGGCTTCCAAGGTCTTTACTTATTAGACTTCCAGGATACAGCCTGGATACAGTTTCTTTCTGTGTCCAATGATTTCCTCACCTGACTTTCACTTCACTTCCAAGACCCTTGAATGGGCATCTCTCTTTCCCTGTATGTGGTGCATATATGTATGTGGTACATGTGCATGTATATGTGCCCTCATGTGCACATGGTCATCAGATGTCTTCTCTGTCACTGTCTGCCTTATTACCTTTAGGTAGGATCTCTCATTAAACATGGAGCTACTCTGGTGCCAGCAAGCTCCAACAAACCTTCTGCCTCCATCCCTCACAGTGCTGGGGTCACAGGTGTGCACACAGTCATGCTCAGGTTTTTATTCAGGTGTTGGGGTTTGAATTTGAGTCCTTATGCTTGCTCAGTAAGCATTCATACTCTCAAGTACTCTTACTCATTGATCTAGCTTCTTAACTCAGCAGTACTCAACCCGTGGGTTTTGACTTCCACAGGGGTCACATATAAGGTATCTCACATATGTTGATATTGACAATATGAATCATAAAAATAGAAAAACTACAGTTATGATGTAGCAAGAAGATAACTTTATGTTTGGGGGTTCATCATAACATAAGAAACTGTATGAAAGGGTCATAGCATAGGAAAGTTCAGAACCATTGTCTTAACGCTTTTCTTATTTTGCTATAAACTTGTGAAATATCTATAGCCACAACCTCAAGAAGAAAGCCACATATTGATGGGTTTCACATGTATCCTTCCAGCCTGTGTCTCTTTGTTTCTACATCTCAGACATCTATATTTGTTGGGGACCCTCACTTAAAGATTTCATCAACACCTCATACTTAGCTTTCAATATTACAGTCCATGTGCAAACAGTTTACAACACTAAGGGGATGATGGGAGAGAAAGGAAAGTCAGCAGAGAGGGTGTTAATGTCAGGTTACTGAGGGCATGGGGCTCTGCCACCCTGGAGACATTCTGAGAAACTGGGTGGAACATATCTCAGAATGAGGGAGAACAGGGATGCTAGGATGCACATAGATCAATCCTGGTCCCTCATTGTTGATTGTCAAGCTTGGGGTTACTAGTCTTCAGTTCCATATCTAAAGCCAAGTTTACACTAGAGGCCCAAGAGTGACCTTAGTCGGAGAGATAGGGAAGGGACTTTGCATGTAGATAAATCTGTAGGCAGATTTATCTTCAATAGTTGGTCAAAGGGTTTGTATGTGAGTGAGTCACAGATAGTTATCTACCATATACTTCAGGTCAGACCAAGTTCAAGATCTTAACCATTCATCTTCTTGGACTTTCTGCCTCAATAAAGATGTCTCTACCATAGCATACAAACCAGATTTGAGTGACCACATTGTTATGGAATATTCATCTCTTTCTCACATCATCTATGTCATCCTGTTAACTGGACCTTCTTAACTTTACTCAAACCCATCCATCCATTCATTCCACAGCTGATACATAATCCTTGGCAGTCATCTTGACTCACCTTGCTGCCTAGAAAACTCCCTGCTGGTGTTTCTATACTTGTCTCCTAATTTTGTCTTTCCAGATCTACTCACAAAAAAAACAAACAGTGAGAACAAGAGGCTTCCAGAACAATAAATTTGATCATTCTATTTCTGTTACAAATTATGTTTTTCATCGATATGACAAAATGCACAAACAAATCAACTTAAGAGGAAAAGGGTTTATTTGGGCTCATAGTTGCAGAGTGATTACCATTCAAATTTAGATGGATCCATCACTTCAAGCCTGAGATAAAGTTGAATGTGATGATGGTGAAGATATTTGAAAGAGGAGGCTGCTTATTTAATGGGATTCAAGAAACAGAGAGAGTAGTGAAAGACAGAACAGATATGCTCTTTAAAGGCATGATCACAGTGACCCACCTCCTTCAACCCAGGTTTGGCTTCCCATGTCTTTACCATCTCTGAGTAAAGGCATTAAATTATGACTTTATCAACTCATTGATTGCTAAAATCTGTTCTGATGTCATTCCTGTTGCTATGATAAGACACTCCCAACAAAAATGCAACTTAGGGGAGAAAGGGTTTATTTTAGCTCATCATTCCAAGTTATAGTGCATTATTGAAAGGAAGTCAAGGTGGGAGGAACTTAAAATAGCTAGTTGCATCACATCCACAGTCAAGGCAAAGAGAGAATGACTATAGGCACACTTTCTTGCTTGCATTTGGCTAAACTGCTCTACTTTTACATAATTCAGAATCTCCTTCCTAGGGAATGGTGCCACCATCAGTAGGCTGGACCTTGACATCTATTCACTTAAGACAAGCCTCCATAGATATGCCTGCAGGCCAACCTGATGTAGACAATCCCTCACTGAAATTGAAATCAACCCAATTGATTTTATGTTGTGTCAATTTGACAGTTAAAGGTAATCATCACAAAGTCAAATCCCTCAGGATTCAGTCACTTTTGAAAGGTACCTAAACCTGCTTCTTGGATGCCAACCATTGGATTGAGCATACATGCTGGGGGTGGGGGTCCCAGATGAAGGAGTTGGAGAAGGGACTGAAGGAGCTGAAGGGGTTTGCAGTCCCATGGAGGGAGCAATAGTATCAACTGACCAGACCCCTCTGGAGCTCCCGGGGACTGGACCACCAACCAAAGAATACACATGGAGGGACCCAGGGCTCCAGCTGCATATATGGCAGAAATGGACTTGTTGGACATCAGTGGGAGGAGAGGCCCTTGGGCCTGAGGGATTTCAATGCACCAGTGTAGGGGAATGCTAGGGAGGAAAGATGGGAGTGGGTGGGTGGGTGGGAGAGCACCCTCATAGATGCAGGTAGAGGGGGGATGGGATGGGGGTTTCCAAAGGGGAGACTTGAAAAGGAGAAAACATTTGAAATGTAAATAAATAAAATATCCAATAGAAGAAGAAGAAGAAGAAGAAGAAGAAGAAGAAGAAGAAGACCACATTAAAAAACATCTCTGTGGCTTCTGTTTTAATTTCCTGCTTGAATTCCTGCCTTGACTTCCTTCATGATGGATTGTGACCTAGAAATGTAAGTCAAATAAACCCTTTCCTCCTCTAAGTAGCTGTTGGACAAAGTGTTTTATCACAGCAACAGAAAGGAAGCTAGAACATTGAAGAATGACTTTGAATTCCTGGTTCTCTTGCCTCCAATTCCTAAGTACTGTACTCACAAGTATTCAACACAGTAGCAGATTTTACAAAGTGCTGGGGATGGAACCCAAGGCTTCATGAATACCAGATAAGCACTCTACCCACTGAGCTGCATCTCCAACAACCATTGAAATGGAACTAGGAAAAATATATTGCTCAATTTTAGGGTAAAAGAGATACGTATTTAAATTTGTAGGGTTTCCTTTTGCAGCTGGGGACCTCAGTCTGTGCCACAGAGCTCCATAGCCAAATAGCACCAGGAGAAAGCTAGCATCCCAGGAGTGTGGACAACCCCATGAGTGGAGGTAAAATAAGCACAACTACTCAGCGGGACCCACCCGGAATCCTCAGGAAACAGGGACCGAGGAACAGCCTGGGACAGGAGCCTTCCAGTTTACACCTGTGGTCTGTGCCATGTGGCTCCATATCCAAATAACTCAGGGAAAGAGCTAGCCTCTCAAAAGTATGGACAAGCCTGTGATCAGTGGTAAGGCCAGCACCTCTGCTCAGAGAGACCTGCCCAGAACCCTCAGGACACAGGGACTGAAGACTGGCCTTCCAGTATCCTTCTGTGGCCAGGGAGCTGATCCTGTGACACAGAGCTCCATACTCAGTGCCAGGAGAGGGATGGTCTTCCAGGAGTGCCAACACACCTTCGAGCACAGGAAGACCACCACTTCTGTTCAAATTCCTCGATCAAGAGGGATCCTCACAGAGCCATGAGGACACAGGAACCAAGGAACAGTGGGGGAAAGGATCCTTCTGGTTTCTGTATGCACCCAAGAGCTGACCCTGTACCACAGCTCTCCAAACCCAAATTCCTCTCAGAGCTGGTCTCCAAGGAGTACTGAGGCAAAGGCTTGCAGGAGGGACAAGAGCTAGTCAGAGAGAGCAAGAGCAGCTAACACCAGAGATAACCAGATGGCGACAGGCATGGGCGAGAACATAAGGAACAGAAACCAAGGCAACTTGGCATCATCAGAACCCAGTTCTCCCACCACAGCGAGCCCTGGATAGCCCAACACACCAGAAAAGCAAGACTCAGATTTAAAATCATTTCTCATGATGATGATAGAAGACTTTAAGAAGGAAATAAATAACTCCCTTAAAGAAATACAAGAGAACACAGGTAAACAGCTAGAAGCCCTTAAAGAGGAAATACAGGAAAACACAATCAAACAAGTGAAGGAAATGAACAAAACCATCCAAGATCTAAAAATGGAAATAGAAACAATAAAGAAATCACAAAGGGAGACAACCTTGGAGATAGAAACCCTAGGAAAGAGATCAGGAGTCATAGATGCAAGCATCACCAACAGAATAGAAGAGATAGAAGAGTGAATCTCAGGTGCACAAGATACCGTAGAAAACATTGACACAATAGTTAAAGAAAATGCAAAATACAAAAACTCCTAACCCAAAACATCCAAAAAATCCAGGACACAATGAGAAGACCAAACCTAAGGATAATAGGTATAAAGGAGAGTGAAGATTCCCAACTTAAAGGGCCAGTAAATATCCCCAACAAAATTATAGAAGAAAACTTCCCTGACCTAAAGAAAGAGATGAACACAAACATTCAAGAAGCCTACAGAACTCCAAATAGATTAGAACAGAAAAGAAATTCCTCCCATCATATAACAGTTAAGACACAAAATGCATAAAACAAAGAAAGAATATTAAAAGCAGTAAGGGGAAAAGGTCAAGTAACATATAAAAGCAGACCTATTAGAATTACACCAGACTACTCACCAGAGACTATGAAAGCTAGAAGATCCTGGGCAGATCTCATACAGACTCTAAGAGAACACAAGTGCCAGCCTAGGCAGCTATACCCAGCAAAACTCTAAATTACCATAGATGGTGAAACCAAGAAATTTCATGACAAAAACAAAAACAAATTTACACAATATCTTTCCATAAACCGAGCCCTACAAAGGATAATAGATGGAAAATGCCAACACAAGGAGTGAAACAACACCCTAGGAAAAGCAAGAAAGTAATCTTTCAACAAATCCAAAAGAAGATAGCCACACAAACATAAAAATAACATTGAAAATAACAGGAAGCAATAATCACTATTCCTTAATATCTCTTAACATCAATGGACTCAATTCCCCAATAAAAAGACTTAGACTAACAGACTGGATACATAAACAGGACCCAGCATTTTGCTGCATACAGGAAACACACCTTGGTGTTAAAGAAAACACTACCACAGTGTAAAGGGCTGAGAAACAATTTTCTGGGCAAATGGTTCTAAGAAACAGGCAGGAGTAGCCATTCTAATATTGGATAAAATAGACTTTCAACCAAAAGTCATCAAAAAAGATAAGGAAGGACACTTCATCCTCCTCAAAGGAAAAATCTACCAAGAAGAACTCTCAATTCTGAACATCTTTGCTCCAAATGCAAGGGCACCCACATACATAAAAGAAACTTTACTAAAGCTCAAAGCATACATTGCACCTTATACAATAAGTGGGAGAATTCAACACCCCACTCTCATCAATCGACAGATCTTGGGAACACAAACTAAACAGAGACACAGTGAAACTAACAGAAGTTATGGACCAAATGGATTTAACAGATATCTATAGAACATTTCATCCTAAATCAAAAGAATATACCTTCTTCTCAGCACCTCATGGTACTTTCTCCAAAATTGATCATATAATTGGTCACAAAACAAACCTCAACAGATATAAGAAGATTGAAATAATCCCATGCTTCCAATCAGATCACTACAGATTAAGGCTGGTCTTCAATGGCAACAACAACAACAGAAGGCCCACATACAAATGGAAACTGAACAACACTCTACTCAATCATGACTTGGTCAAGGAATAAAGAAAGAATGAAATTAAAGACTTCCTAGAATTTAATGAAAATGAAAGTAAAACATACCCAAACCTATGGGACACAAAGAAAGCAGTATTAAGAGGAAAACTCATAGCTCTGAGTGCCTCCAAAAAGAAACTGGAGAGAGCATATAGTAGCAGCTTAACAGCACACCTGAAAGTTCTAGAACAAAAAGAAGCTAATACACCCAAGAGGAGTAGAAGGCAAGAAATAATCAAACTCAGGGCTGAAATTAACCAAGTAGAAACAAAAAGAACTATACAAAAAAAAATCAACAAAACCAGGAGCTGGTTCTTTGAGAAAATCAACAAGATAGATAAACCCTTAGCCAGACTAACCAGAGGGCACAGAGACAGTATCCAAATTAACAAAATCAGAAACAAAAAGGGAGATATAACAGAATCTGAGGAAATTCAAAAAATCATCAGATCCTACTACAAAGGCCTATACTCAACAAAATTGGAAAATCTGGATGAAATGGACAATTTTCTAGACAGATACCAAGTAACAAAATTAAGTCAGGATCAAATAAACTATCTAAGCAGTCCCATAACCCCTAAAGAAATAGAAGCAGTCATTAAAAGTCTCCCAATCAAAAAAAGCCCAGGACCAGATGGATTTCGTGCAGAATTCTATCGGACCTTCAAAGAAGACCTAATACCAATACTCTTCAAACTATTCCACAAAATAGAAACAGAAGGAACACTACCCAATTCATTCTATGAGGCCAACAGTTACACTGATATCAAAACCTCACAAATACCCAACAAAAAAAAGAAAACTTCAGACAAATTTCCCTTATGAATATCGATGCAAAAATACTCAATAAAATTCTCACAAACCAAATCCAGGAACACATCAAAACGATCATTCATCACAATCAAGTAGGCTTCATCCCAGGGATGGAGGGATGGTTCAATACCAGGAAATCCATCAATGTATCCACTGCATAAACAAACTCAAAGAAAAAAACACATGGTCATTTCATTAGATGCTGAAAAAGTATTTGATAAAATTCAACATCTCTTCATGATAAAAGTCTTGGAGAGATCAGGAATTCAAGGCCCATACCTAAACATAGTAAAAGCAATATACAGCAAAACAGTAGCCACCATCAAACTAAATGGAGGGAAAGTTGAATCATTCTCACTAAAATCAGGGACTAGACAAGGCTGTCCACTCTCTCCCTATTTATTCAACATAGTACTTGAAGTTCTAGCTAGAGCAATTAGACAACAAAAGGATGTCAAAGGGATACAAATTGGAAAGGAAGAAATCAAAATATCACTATTTGCAGATGATATGATGGTATACTTAAGTGACCTGAAAAACTCCACCAGAGATCTGCTACAGCTGATAAACACCTTCAGCAAAGTGGCCAGATACAAAATTAACTCAAGCTAATCAGTAGCCTTCCTATACTCAAAGGATAAACAGGCTGAGAAAGAAATTAGGGAAATGACACCCTTCACAATTGTCACAAACAATATAAAGTATCTTGGTGTGACTCTAACCAAACAAGTGAAAGATCTGTATGATAAGAACTTCAAGTCTCTGAAGAAAGAAATGGAAGAAGACCCCAGAAGATGGAAAGATCTCCCATGCTCATGGATTGGCAGGATTATTAAAGTAAAAATGGCCATCTTGCCAAAAGCAATCTACAGATTCAATGCAATCCCCATCAAAATTCCAACTCAATTATTCATAGACTTAGAGAGAGCAATTCTCAAATTCATATGGAATAACAAAACAAAACAAAACAAAAAAACCAAACAACAACAACAACAACAAAAAACAGGATAACAAAAACCATTCTCAACAATAAAAGAACTTCTAGGGAGAATCAGTCTCCCTGACCTCAAGCTGTACTACAGAGCAGTAGTGATAAAACTGCATGGTACTGGTACAGTGACAGGCAGGTAGATCAATTGAATTGAAGAACCAGAAATGAACCCACACACCTATGGTCACTTGATCTTTGATAAAGGAGCTAAAATCATCCTTTGGGAAAAAAGACATCATTTTAAACAAATGGTGCTGGCTCAACTGTAGGTCAACATGTAGAAGAATGCAAATTGAGCCATTCCTATCTCCCTGTACAAAGCTCAAGTCCAAGTGGATCAAGGACCTCCACATAAAACCAGATACACTGAATCTAATAGAAAAGAAAGTGGGGGAAAGTCTCGAACACATAGGCACAGGGGGAAAATTCCTGAACAGAACACCAAAGGCTTATGCTGTAAGATCAAGAATTGACAAATGGAACCTCATAAAATTTCAAAGCTTCTGTAAGGCAAAGGACACTGTAAATAGGACAAAATGGCAACCAACCGATTAGGAAAAAATCTTTACCAATCCTACATCTGATAGACAGCTAATATCCAATATATACAAAGAACTCAAGAAGTTAGACTCCAGAGAATCAAATAACCCTATCAAAAAATGGGGAACAGAGCTAAACAGAGAATTCTCAACTGAGGAAACTCAAAGGGCTGAGAAGCAGCTAAAGAAATGCTCAACATCTTTAGTCATCAGGGAAATGCAAATCAAAACAACCCTGAGATTGCACCTCACACCAGTCAGAAAGGCTAAGATCAAAAACTCAGGTGACAGCAGATGCTGACAAGGATGTGGAGAAAGAGGAACACTCCTCCATTGCTGGTGGGAATGCAAGTTGATACAACCTCTCTGGAAATCAGTTTTGCAGACCCTCAGAAAAATGAATATAATACTACCTGAGGACTCAGCTATTCCACTCCTGGGCATATACCCAGAAGATGCTCCAACATGTAATAAGGACACATGCTCCACTATGTTCATAGAAGCCATATTTATAATAGCCAGAAGCTGGAAACAACCCAGATGTCCCTCAACAGAGGAATGGATACAGAAAATGTGGTACATTTACAAATGAAATACTACTCAGCTATTAAAAATGACTTCATGAAATTCGCAGGCAAATGAATGGAACTTGAAAATATCATCCTGAGCGAGGTAACTCAGTCACAAAAGAATGAACATGATATGTTCTCACTGATAAGGGGATATTAGCCCAAATGTTTGGAATATCCATGATTCAATTCTCAGCAAGTGTTGGACTGAGCTTGGTGTCCCAGATGGAGGAGTTAGAGAAGGGACTGAAGGAGCTGAGGAAGTTTGCAGCCCCATGTGGAGGGAGCAACAGTGTCAACTGGTCAGGCCCCCCAGTGCTCCCAGAGACTGGATCATCAACCAAAGAATGCAGAAGGAGGGACCCATGGTGCTGGCCACATATGCAGCAGAGGAGGGCCTTGTTGGTCATCAGTGGGAGAGAGGCCTTTGGGCCTGAGTGTGTTAGATGCCCCAGTGTAGGGGAATGCTAGGGAGGGAAGATGGGAGTGGGTGGGTGGGTGGGGGAGCACTCTCATAGAGGCAGGGGGTGGGGGAATGGGATAGGGGGTTTCTGAAGGGGAGACCTGGAAAGGGGAAACGTTTGAGATGTAAATAAAGTATCAAAAATAATACAAAAAATTTGTCTGGCTATTGACTTTTCCTCAAATGCCTAAAACCAGAGTTCAAAGCACTTGCATTGCTTGGAGAAAAAAGGCTTCCTCCAAAGTCAGCGTGAATCCATGAGTCAAAAAAGCCCAGCAGTAGGGGAAAATATGGTACAATAGACATTCCTTCCACCTACTGCTGCGGGCATTTGTCATAGCTCTGAAGAGTGTCCAAGAAAATATAATTCCCAGAATATCAAGCCAGTGATCTTTCCAGAGCCCTTTTCTTAACCCAGTACAGTTGCTCTATTCATCTAGCTGGTAATGATTCTCCCCCTCCTCAAGGCACTCAATTTACTTCCCAGCACTGACATGTAACCCAGAATAATAGAGAGTGGTACGGTATAACCCAAAACCCAAAAGGGAAAGCCAACACCAGACAGAAAAGCTTGGAATTAAGTAGTCCTCAAAATAGTTCTCAGCAAAGCAGGGGACATCAAAAGGGCTATTCGGCTTTAGCTTTAGAGGGCTTTCTTCTCTCTCTTATAACTTTGGTACCCCTGGGAAGAGCGGAGTCTGAATACGCTCCTCTGGCTTAGTCCTTGTAATTACAGGCTAGCATTTGCATCTGGAAATGGCTTTCAGCTATACTTTCTGGAGAAAAAAAATCCTATTTAGCAATGCTAAGAGTTTAACTGATTTCTTGTGTGGGTATACATGTACATGTGTATCCAGGGAGGGTAGGGGTGTGTGTGTGTGTGTGTGCGTGTGTGTGTGTGTGTGTGTGTGTGTGTGTGTAGGCCAAAGAAGGACAATGTTGGGTGACTTCCTTAACTTCCCTCTACCTGTTTTTATTGTTTTATGTTATTGTATTTATTTATGTTTGGGGGTATGTGGAGGTGTGCATACCGTGGCACACTAATGGATATCAAATGAAAAATTTGCAGGAGTCATTTCCCTCCTTCCACCATGTGGGCCTCAGGGATCAAACTCCGGTCATCAGGCTTAGAAGTAAGTATCTTTATCTACTGAGCCATTCTACCAGCCCAAACTGTCTGACTCTTGTGTCCACTTCTTAAGTGGTTTTGAACTCAGAATGATCTTGTAGCAACAAGGACTCCACTGCTATGATGCAGATCTGGTGTGTGGGGGCATCCTAAAGTTTCCCGTGTTGGAAGTGTTGTCTCTGATATGATGGGGAGAGCAAGGGGAACTTCAGGAGGTAGGATGTACTGGGAAGTCCTCAGGCCCTTGGTGGAGCTGCTTTCAGAAGAGATTTGCGTCACTCCAGCTGGGCTCCTGTGCTCTGTGAATTGTTATTAAGCACACCTGACACCTGAGTGCTGAAAACTCTGTATTTTTGATTTGCAGTATGATCTCTTTCTCAGGCTTGTGCATCTACCGTGAGGCTGTCAGGACCTTATTAGAAGCTGAATCAACGGGGCTGCCCAGTGCTGGACTTTCAGCCTTTAAAATTATGAAGTATATGAACCTCTCACCTTCATATTTAACATGTCTCAGGTATTTTATTGTAGTGCTCAGGTATTTTATTGTAGAGTAACATTCCTAAACACTCCTGGCTAAGACAGCAAATGTCACTCAGTTATTGGGGATCTGGTCCAGTGCCGCATGCTGTGCTTCTATTGACCCAAGAGGGAGTTTACACACATTAATTCAGGGCTGGGAGATGGCTCAGTGGGTAAAGTGTTTCTAAACACAAACATGATGGATGACCTGAGTTCAGATACCCAATACTCACATAAAAAGATGGATACACCTAGGTGTGCCAGAAATGCCAGTGTTGGAAGCATGGAGGATCCTTGGGACTCACTGGCCACTCACTGCCATAGTCCACCAATTGGCAAGTTTCAGGATCAGTAGGAGAATGTATCTAAAAACTACATAAAACACAGCAAGGAAATCAATGTTAGGTTGGTAATCTCAGTAAAGAAATCAGTAAAGAGCCAGGGAAATGGCTCAGCAAGAAGAGATGCTGCCGTTAAGCCTTTTGACTTGTACTTAATCCACCAGGACCCACATGGTGGAAGCCAAGAGCCAACTCCCAAAGGTTGCCCTCTGACCTCCACACTCCACACACATCCAGTGCCGTGCCTATGGGCCTTCCTTGTGTGCAAGGCTTTTGTTATTGTGCTCTCTCTCTCTCTCTCTCTCTCTCTCTCTCTGTGCTTTAAGAATCAGATCGATGCTGGGGATGGACTGGATGTAGGATGAGTAACACTAGACACTGAATTTCGTGTGGATTTCAGAATAGAAATTGTATGGAATTGCCTTGAAGTTCATGGTGAAGAGAGAGCTGAGTTGCTGAGGTAATGGAATTCCACTAAGGCTGAGCAGTTGGAAGAGGAGAAGCATTATTAGTGGCATCTCAGAAAAAAAAAAAAAAATCCCAGCTGACCTTGTGACTGTCATGTGGGATTGCGGAGATGAGCAACAAGCATGTGTTTGACTTCCAAGGCCATAAAATGCCTCTGGCCTCTGCCCATTGTGAAACAGGAACACAGACACAGACACACACACACACAGAGAGAGAGAGAGAGAGAGAGAGAGAGAGAGAGAGAGAGAGAGAAACACACAGAGAGGTACACAGATGTATACACACACACACACAGAGACACACACACAGAGAAAGAGAGAGATACATACGCAAACACACAGATACACAGAGAGAGAGAGAGAGAGAGAGAGAGAGAGAGAGAAACACACAGAGAGATACACAGATGTACACACACACAGACACACACACAGAGATACATAGATGCACACACACACACGCAGGCACATACAGAAACACACACAGAGACACACAGATATACACTGGCACATACACACTTATAGAAAGAAAGCCAGGACACATAGGCAGACAAGTGAGCAGGCAGGCAGGCAGGAAGGGATGCGTCTCCTTTTAACAGATTTATAAGCTATGTAACAGAGTCATTTTTGGTCAAATGCCTTTTTCATGTGTAATACCTAAGAGCCACCAGCTCTGGAGGAGGGAGAGTCGGGTACTATATCTTCAGTTGTAGCTATGTTCATGAATGTCGGAGAAAAGGTGTTTGTAATTATTTATTTTGGGTGACAGTTCTGTTATAGCTCATCCTGAGTCATCCCTTGAAGGAATTCCCAGAAGAAGCAGTCAGGAGAGCTGCACTGGAGACTTCTTATTGAAAATTACTTTATTTCAGTTCATTGTCTTTGTACAGCCCACTCCCCCAATGTGTGTGTGTGTGTGTGTGTGTGTGTGTGTGCCCCCAATGTGTGTGTGTGTGTGTGTGTGTGTGTGTGTGTTCATCAGGTACCATCCACTTTTTTTTTTTTTAAGAGAGGCTATCTGTTGAGGGCCATGTCCATGGCTGCACAGGGGCAGGGGTCAGTGTCAGTGTCTGTAGTTCATATTACCACCAGAGGCAGGACAGCTGCTGGGGACCACAAGGATGTTTAGGGGCTATACAGAACTGGCCCTGCCTCTCACTGGCAGCAACATCAGTGAGAGTAGGGCCTGTGCCTGGCCCAGGCAGCATAATGGAGCTGGCCCCAAGGGCATGTGTGGGAGATCTGACTGGACCATATGTCTGCTGTGGGATGGCACAGAAGCAGAGGTGATTGCTCCCCAGCCCTCCCATACTGCCCTGTCCCCCTGAACCACCCATCTCCTTGCCCCCAACCCCCAGGGTCATGAATGAAGAAGGCTATCCCTGCCCCTCACCTGCTATAACACTCAGGAGAGTAGGACCTACTTCTTTCTTGGGCAGCAAACTAGAACTGACCCTAGTGGAAGGGGAGCAGGTAAGCTGGGAGTGCAGGAGAGGAGGAGGTGTGGGTGTTGGGGTGATACCCCCTCCCTCTCCCCCATCTCCACTTGCAGTAGTCTAGAGAGCTGGCCATGACAGCAGGAGAACCTTGCCCTCTCATTGATTGTAGCACGCTGGAAAGTGGGCCCTGCACCTCACCTGATGGTGAAGGCAAGGTTGACCCAGCACCCAGGGTGTGAGAACAGGAGATCTGGCCCAGGCCCCTGCAGGTTGCAGCACTTTGGGGAGTGGTCCTGCACTTTGGTGGCACAGTGGAGCTGGCTCTGGAGGCAAGGGTATGGGTGAACCCACCCCAGGGAGTGAGGACAGGAGAGCTCACCCTGCCTCCTGCCAATGACAGTACTGGGGAGCTTAGCCTGGGCAGTCCTGGAGAGCTCACCCTGGTGGTTTAGATAAGAAAGAACTAGCATGCTGGCCAGCTCAGCTACCACCCAGGCCCAAATCCAGGGCTCTGAGTTGGTCCACCCCAATATCTGTATCATCTGCAAACAATTGGGACACGTGAAAGGGTGCATCCTGCAAATCCAAAGCTGCAGGATCTCCATGACACAGGGCAACAACGGGATAACTGGGAGGAGGCCTGGTGAGAATCCAGTATTGATGGTGTCTTAGAAGACAGATCTCGAACCAGACCAATGACTCATTGCAGTGAACATTGACAAGTGAAGATGTGTGGATGGAGGGATAGACTGTGGGACACACTGTGACATACTACAGCTTTCACATTGAGATGTTTTCTATACTTTTTGTTTTTGTTTGTCTGTTTATTTTCTACGTCTTTTATTTTGGGGGTAGGTAGCAAGGGCAAAAGGCAGATATGAGGGGATGGGGAGATGAATGGGACTCGGGTACATGATGTGAAACTCACAAAGAAAAGACAGGCTATCTCCCTGGCCTGGAGCTCACCAAGGAGGCTGACTGGCCAGGGAGCTCCAGGGATCAGCCTGCCTCACCTTTCCATTGGTGCAAGAGTGTACCATTAATATGCTTGGCTATTTTTTTTTTTTTTTAAGGCACAATCTCTTTCACATGGTTCTGGCTAGTACCTAGTCCTGGCCAGCCTGGAACTCACAGATGCTGCCAGCCTCTGTCCCCAAAATGCCGTGATTAAACATGTGCAGAAACACCATGCCCAGCTCAAGGGCAAAGTATTTGGCCTTAATTTTAGAAGATCATTTTATTTTGTTTTTCCCGAAGTTCTTCCAATTCAAAAATAATCTCCTATTACAGAAGGATGTATCCAATGTTTTATTACACATTGGTAGAAGATTATAAATGGATGGAATGGATATAATTTTATTTTTTCCCTATTCTTGTGGGTTTTTTTGAGACAGGGTCTTTCTACATAGAACACTATTTCTCTGTAGTTGGGACTGGGTCTAGCACACAGGAGACCCTGAGGTTGATCCCAGTAAGGGAAGAGAGAAGAGAGAAATGAGAGATGACTTTACATTTGGGTATAAATTACAAATTTTATTAAATGATTGTGTGTGTGTGTGTGTGTGTGTGAGAGAGAGAGAGAGAGAGAGAGAGAAGACTAGAAAATATCTTAGCCAGAGAATCACACAGAATTTTTTGAAAGTTTCCCTCTTTAATGTTTTCGAGACTTTAAATTTTAGGTCAGAGAGCTGGGATGTAGGTCAGTAGGTTGAGTGCTGGCCTAACATGTATGATGTCCTGGGTTTTACCCCAGAACCGTATAAACTGGACAATGCTGGCACAGGAGCTGAACATGGAAGGATCAGAGACTCAAGACCACCCTCAACCTCTCAGCAGCTTGAGCTACAACAGATGACATCTCAACAAAGAAACAAACCGAAAAGCACAACAAAAACTTAGGCTTATCTGAAACATTAATCTTTTCTAATAATCCCTTTGGAATTAGACACAGACTTTGTTGTAATGAATTCTAATGCAATTTTAAAACGAAGGTGGTAATAGTCCCACGAACACGTCAATGATGTTAATTTTTTTTTTTTTTTGAGACATATTGATCTTTATTTTATGTGTAAGGATGGTTTGCCTGAATGTATGTATTGTGGAGAGACGGAAGTGAAGAATCAGGGCTGAGTCATGCATGACTTGCATGAGGTTCATGGTTAGAAATCCAGCTGTGCTGAGAGAGATGGGAAGGACAGAGACAGAGGGAGAAAGAGACTGAGAGACTGAAAGATACAGAGAGAAACAAACAAGGAGTTCTTGAACAAAAAGATCTAAGAGACAGAAGAGAGAGGGAAGGGTGTAGGAACTCTTGATGCTGAGTCATCCTCATGGGACAAGTGTCTCCAGTGTTCTTCCCCTTCCTTGGAGAGATAGCAGTAGAAGATGCCTGAAGGGCATCTACAGAGCAGATGGAGCTCTAGGCAAGGTGTGGGGCTGGGAATGTGAGCAGGAAGACAGGAAGACCAGAGGGAAGCTGAGGACCAGAGAGAAGTCTGAAGGGGCCTCTGCACAGAAGATAGAAATCTAGGCATGAAACCTGGGGCTAGGGATGTGAGTGGGGAAGACAGGAAGACCGGAGGGAAGCTGAGGAGATCAATTCTTCCAAGCCTGGTGTGTGGAGAGCAGCTGACTGTGTGCGGCCAGGCAGCCCAGCTTTTCTCAACAACATCCCTTATTACGTTTACTTATTTGTGCATATGTACACCTGCGTATATGTATGTGTATGTATGTGTAAGAGGTCAGAAGACAACTTGCAGGAGCCACTTCTTTCCTTCAACTTTATGGATCCCAGGGATTGAATTCAGGTCGCCAGGCTTGGTGGCAAATGCCTTTACCCTCTGAACCATCTCCCTGGCAACAGATATGTTCTTATAATTGCTGAAGAAAGCCACCACACAGGCATGTACCAGGAGGCACTTGCTAACATTGTGGGCACTATGTATGTAGGTGAAATACATGCTTGATGGGACAGTGGCAAGTGACAGCAAGCAAGAAAAATAAGGCAAGGGAGGGAATGAGAGTTTGGGTGTGACAGCAACCAGGGCCAAGGACAGACAAAGGTGGCTCTGCTGGAAGGGTGGGTTCAGGGAATTGCACCCTGGAGGTTACTGGGAGAAAGGCTACCCTTGCAGCATCCCAAGGACAGGCTTGCCTATGGTTCAGCCTGTGCTGCACGTGGGAAGAAAGCTCATCTGGGGTGACAATAGCAAAGGAGAGGCTGGAGGTCATGTGGTTGTAGAGAGCTTGAGAAGTCTCAGGTCCTACAGATCTATGTAGCTTCTGCCTGAGTATTTTGAACACATTAATAGCACCATCTGACTAGAGCTGCCCATCTCAGAGCACACAGGGCTGAGGGCAGGTTAAAGGTAGAGACATCAGGAGGCTCCT
Source organism: Rhynchomys soricoides (assembly GCA_019843965.1). NCBI lineage: Eukaryota > Metazoa > Chordata > Mammalia > Rodentia > Muridae > Rhynchomys > Rhynchomys soricoides. Next base: position 3,223,713 of record JADRCH010000032.1, on the reverse strand, counting down.
GTGATGACCACAAAGAGACTGTTGGCTTGGTCCAGGAAGGAAGGGCTGAGAGGAGAGCAGGAGTCACATCTGAGATACATTTAAAAAAATACATTATTTGAACCTGGCAGTGGTGGCACATGCCTTTAATCCCAGCACTCAGGAGGCAGAGGCAGGCAGATCTCTAAGTTTGAGGCCACCCTAATTTATGGAGTGAGTTCCAGGACAGCCAGGGCTACACAAAGAAACCCTATCTCAAAAAAAAACATATACACACACACACTATTATATATGTATGTATATGTGTATATATAAAATTTGTTAAATTTATTTACTGATTTATTTATATATGAGCATGTATGCATGTATGTGTGTGTTCAGGCCGTGGTGTACCTATTGAGACCAGAGCATAGTACTGGGTTCTCTCCATTCACCATGTGGATCACAGAGATGGAACTCAGTTTGTCAATCTTAGTAGCAACAGCCTTTACCTGCTAAGCCACCTGTTCCCAGGATCCATTTTATAAAAAAGAGGCTTACTTTCTTCCTTAAAAAGATTTATTTATTTATTTATTTATATGAGTATACTATATCTGTTTTCAGACACATTAGAAGAGGGAATCAGACTCCATTACAGATGGTTTTGAGCCACCATGTGGTTGCTGGAAATTGAACTCAGGACCTCTAGAAGAGCAGTCAGTGCTCTTAACCTCTGAGTCAGTCATCTCTCTAGCCCTGTGGTCCATTTTTGATGCCTATTGATTTTCCTTCACTGATTCTAAACACATCTTTCCCCTCTTCACACTTCGAACTGTAGCTGTTCATTTGTTTCTAGGTTTTTTTTTTTTTGTTTTTTTGTTGGTTTTTTTTTTTGAGACAGGAACTTATATGGCTCAGGAAACTTTGAACTTACTATGCAGCTGAAGGTGGCCCTGAACTTTTGATCCTCAGCTCTGCAGAGCTGGGATCGAAGGCATGCCCTGCCACCCATCCTAGCTACATTTTGAAATACCTCTGATATCAGAATCCACTGTAAACTGGGCAGCGTATTTGTGATGGTCCAGGTCAGGGAAGTTGTAACCTACAGTTACCCCAGGGAAGACAACGGCCTACAGAATGGAAGAGACATCTTTGCTGACTATACATTGGACGGCAGATTAATATCTAAAACGTGAAAATAGTTCAAAGAAATAACAAGAAATTGAACATTAAATAGACCAAAGAAATAGACAGCTTTCAAAAGATGAAGTATAAATGGCTAGCAAATATGAGAAACTATTCAACTTCACCAGCCCTCGGGGAAAGGCAAACCAAGCCAACAGTGAGATTCCATCTCAACTCAGTCAAAAAATAACCAATGATGTTGAGGATGTGGCCAAAAGGAACCCTTAACCTCAGCTGATATGGATCTAAACTAGTCCGGCCACTGTGCAAGTCACTATGGAGGTTTCTAAAACCCTAACAATAGATTGATCCATGTGACCCAGCTGTACCAAGTCAACACACCACAGAGATGCTTACACATCCTAGTTTATTGCAGCCCTAGTCATATCAGTTAAGTTAGGGTACCAAGCTAGGTGTCTATCCAAAGAGTGGATAGGAGAGTGTAATTTGCATCTATGAGGAAGAACACAGTTCTGTCATCCACAAGCAAATGGACACAGCTGGTGATAGTCATATCCAATGAACAATGTCTGACTCAGCAAGAGCACAGAGTTTCTCTCACTTTGGGGTTATGAGATTTTATGTAGATACACTCGTCTATGTACACAACCTGAAACTGTAAGCAGAACTGTCTAGGGTAGCAAGAGGAGCTACAAGTAGTGGAGATCAAGGGAGGGTACCAGGGTAGAGAGGGGAATTCTATACTTGAATGAAACTGCTCTTCTGAAACTTAGTACTGTGTACAGTGAACATGCACAGGGAGAAAAATGATACACTTATTAAAAAGCACTCGAGGTGGGCACAGCCCGTTTCAAGTGGGCGCTTCACTTATTTTTGTGCCCTTTGAACAAAGTAGATAGGCTTGGCACTGAAGGCTCTGCAATACTGGTAAGAACTGGGTTTTATTAAATCAGATCTGACTAGCCAGCTACAGTTTCGTCTCCTTCCTAATGTAAACAATTACAGCTCGTATCTCCTAAAGATCGTTTGGACACCTGGAAGATTACATTTATAGAAAAGCCATGCATGCAAGGATGCTACTTACTGTGTGAGTGACCATAAAGGTTTGCCATTTGAAAAAGGTGCCTAACTGTGTAAGTGCTGTTCTGACTACACGTGTGTGCATATGTGTGTTTGTGTGTGTGTGGTATGTGTGTGTATGGTGTGCTGTGTGAGTAAGTGCATGTGTGTGTGGTCTGGTGTGGTGGATGTATGTGTGGTGTGATGTGTAAGTACGTGTGTGTGTGTGTGTGTGTGTATGTGTGTATGGTGTGTATGTGTGTGTGGTGTGATATGTACGTGAGTGAATGTGTATGTGGTCTGGTGTGGTGTGCATGTATGTGTGTTTGAGTATGTGTATATTCATGTGGTGTGTGTGTGGTGGGGTGGGGTGTGTGTGTGATGTGCATGTGTGTGTGTTTGAGTATGTGTATGTTCATGTAGTGTGTGTGTGGTGGGGTGTGGTGTGTGTGTGGTGTGCATGTGTGTGTGTTTGAGTATGTGTATGTTCATGTGGTGTGTGTGTGGTGGGGTGTGGTGTGTGTGTGGTGTGCATGTGTGTGTGTTTGAGTATGTGTATGTTCATGTGGTGTGTGTGTGGTGGGGTGTGGTGTGTGTGTGGTGTGCATGTGTGTGTGTGTTCCTATGTGGACATCAGAGATCAATGTCAGGTGTCTTCCACAGCTGATCTCTACCTTACTTCCTTGAGACGTGGTTTCTCACGTGGTGACTAATCTTAGTCACCAGTTTGACTGGATTTGGGATAAAAAAGGAACCCAACAAACTCTTGAATTTTTTCTCTCCTTCCTTTTCCTCCCTTTCTTCTTTTTTATTTCTTTTTGTTTTGTTTGTTTGTTTTGTTTCTTCCAGATAGGGTTTCTCTGTGTAGCCCTGGCTGTCCTGGAACTCACTCTGTAGACCAGGCTGGTCTCTAACTCCCAGACATCCCCCTGCGGTGCTGGATTTTCTTGATCAGATCATTTGAAGTGGAAAGACTCAACCTGAATGTGGGCTACAGCTTAAAAGAACAGGGAAGAATGCAGCTAGCTTTTGCCTGTCTGCCCTGATTCCTCCTGGGAACTTCATCTATCCCACTGCTGTGACATTTCTTCTTCTCTGAGATCCCAATGTGTACTGAAGATCAGGAGCTGTTCTGGAATCATCCAGGTCTTCAGCCCCAGACTGAGACAGCCAAGACATCCAACCTCTTGAGATGAGTGACCAGAGAGTCTCCAGTGTATGATAGCCATTGTTAGACTACTTAGACCACAGCCTGTAAGCCAAGATAATAAATCTTCTATCAGTTCCACTCACCTACAGTTACTGACTAAAAACTACTCTGAACTTTAGCATTGCCAGTTCAGCAAGACTGGCTGGCTAGGAAGCTCTTGGGATCCATCTTGTCCTTATCGCTCAAAGCTGGGATTACAAATGAGTGCCACCATAACCTAACTTTCTTAGGACTACACACAGGTTCTCATGCTAACATGCCCAGCACTTTACTGACTAAGCCATCTCCTCAGCCCCTTATTGTTAAATTATTATTAATAATAGTATGTTTTGATCCCATGTGGAGATGACATCTGTCTTCAAGGCTTAGAATGGATTCTGTCCCTTCACAAAAACTTTTAGTATGTTCAATGAGAAAGAAAGGGAGTGGGGAGGAGGAGCAGAGGAGGTAACCCCATCTCATTTTTCTTCTCCTGGTAACAAAGTACTGGGGTTAGTTGAAGATTCTAAATATAGGATTCCAGTGACTCAAAAGCTGTCCTCAAATTTTACTTCTAATAGATTATGAAAAATTCCTGCCAAGAGTCTACCCTCTTGGTGTCAGCTCAGGCAGTGTGTCCAGTTTACATTAGCATGCTCTCTGTAATCATATTGGTCTCACCTTATGGGGACTTTGTATCTACTCTGCTATGGTGATGATAAGTGAACCATTCAATTGTTTGTTGGAAAATTTTCCAGCACCAAGATAATCTTTAAAAAAAAAAAAGATTTAAAAAAATAATGTACATATGTATGTGTCTTATGTGGGTCTGGGCATGTGTGAGTGTGGGTGCCTCTGGAGCCTGGAAGGTGGGGTCAGGTTCCCTAGAGAGGGAGGTTTTAAGATGCCAAATGTGGGTGCTGGGGACTGAACACAGGTCCTCTGCAGTGAGATAAGTGATTTAAAAGCACTGGCTAGCTCACTGAAGTTGACAGCCTTAAGTCTCTGATGGTTCTATGATGTATGGTTTACTATTATTATTATTATCATATCTAGCATGTATGGGGGAGACTTCAAGTGCCATGGTGCACATGTGCAGCTCAGAGAATAACCTATAGAGTCAATTCGTTCCTTCTTCCTTTCCACGGGTTCTAGGGATTCAACTCAGGTTTTAAGGCTTGGGTTAGGTGTTCTTCTGTCACAGCATCAGGAGCCCTTCTGTGCCACTCTCCACCTACTCCTGTGAGGCAGAGTCTTGCCTTGAACTTAGGGATTGTGTTTTCTCAGCTACAGTGGAAGCCAGCAAGCCCTTCTGTCTCCAGTCTCCTAGGAGCTGGAGCTATATGGGTGCATGGGACACCTGGCTTGTCACATGGGTGCATGGGACACCTGGTTTTGTCACATGGGTGCATGGGACACTTGACTTGTCACATGGGCACTGGGATTCGAACTCTGGTCCTCATGATTACATAAGATTACCATTAAGCCATCTCCCCAGTCCCTACTCTTTCCCTTTTACAACTGTTGGATCTCATGACACCCTGTGTATCTGGTTTTCTTATTTCACTATCCACTTTCTTGAGTAATGGCCGGAGACTCCCAAACACACGTATCCAAAGCCAGCCTTCCCCAAGCTCCCAACCTGTGTGTCTAAATCCTACACAGTCTCCAAATGAGTCAATCAGCAACAAACACCTAACCGTGTATTATACAGCATCATTTTTCAAGGAAATGAATATATTCTCCAAATTCCTCTGCTATTTACCTTTTTTTGTTTTTGTTTGTTTATTTGTTTGTTTTGTTTTTCGAGACAGGGTTTCTCTTTGTAGCCCTGGCTGTCCTGGAACTCACTCTAGACCAGGCTGGCCTTGAACTCAGAAATCTGCCTGCCTCTGCCTCCCGAGTGCTGGGATTAAAGGCGTGCGCCACCACTGCCTGGGTGCTATTTACTTTTCTATTCCTCCTCCTTCACCTTTACTTTCCATCCCTTCCCATAAACCAGCCTCCAGCAGACCAAGCCCCTCCATGATTGACTATCACCCAGTAACTTTCCTCCATAGTAATTATTAGACTAAGCGTCACTCACACAGATGTGTGATTATCTGTCTACTGTTATTCTTGCTCCTTTGATGTCTGAGATCCTTGAGGCTGGAGATTAACTCTGCTGTTTTTTAACACCCTCAGGTTCCAGCTCAGTATGCACATGCCAGAGTTTAATAAGTAATTTTTAAAGAAGAAAAGAACCAAAGAAATAAATATTCTTCTTTGTTTGCTTGCTTGAGACAGTTTTTTTGTGTAATAGAGTCCTGGCTGTTAGAACTCTCTTTGTAGACCAGACTGGCTTGAATTCACAGATATGAACCCACCTCTACCTCCCATATGCTGGGATTAAAGGCATGTACCACCTCACCCAGTTAAAAATATATATTCTAAGTCATTTTTAAATGATTTATTCTTACCTATTTATATGCACTTGTGAATGTGCTTGGGCCCACAATTGCAGATGACTATGGAGACCAGCAGAGGGGAGAGTCAGATCCCTTGGATCAGAAGGTATCTGCAGTTGCAAGTTACCCAACAGGATTTTGAGAACTGAACTCAGGTCCTCTTCAAGAGCAATAAAAACTTGTTACTGTGGATCATCTCTCCAACCCTAACACACATCATTTTAAAATTATTTTTATTTTTGTGTGTGCAAATGTTTGTGCATGTGTGTGTGTATGCACACTTGTGTGTGCATGCATGCATGCACCTATGGCAACTAGAAGATTGCTTCAATGTCCTCTGTCACTCTTGGCCTCTTCTTCTGAGGCAGGTTCTTGTCTCAGCCAGACTGAAAGCCAGTGAACCCCAATATCTTTCTGTTTCTGCCTCCCTTGGAGCTAGAGTTACAGGTATTTGCACAGATACCTGGCTTATTCTGTGCGTGCTAGAATCCAAACTCTGGTCCTCATGATTTTGCAGCAAGTACTTTTAGTTGCTGAGCCATCTCTCCAGCCCTACTGTATCACCCTTAACCATCCCATTCCATCTTCACATGGATGAAACTCAATTTAGTGTCTTTATGTTTTATCTTTATATATTCTAGTTGTTTTGTGTTTTACTATGGTAAAAGATTCTAAAACGGACATACTCATGGCTTCTGTGTGTGTGTGTGTGTGTGTGTGTGTGTGTGTATGTGTGTGTCCAGGTGCAAGTATGTGCATGTGGCTTCTGTGTGTGTGTGTGTGTGTGTGTGTGTGTGTCCAGGTGCATGTATGTGCATGTGGAGGCCAGAGAACTACCTTTGGACATCAGGTGCCATCTGCCATAATAATGATACTACTACTACTAATAATAAATGTATTATTATGGCAGATGGCATAATATTATATAATTATAGATTATTATATAATTATATAATATTAGTAGTAATAATAATGATTATTATTTAGAATGAGCTTCTTATTGACCTGGAATACCACAAGTAGATTAGACTGGCTGAGCATCTCAGGAATCTTCCTGTCTGCCTTACCGGTGCTGGGAATACAGTAATATAAGTACATGCCGACATTCCTGAGCCTTCTTTTACTCTTGCTCTTCTTTTCTTTTTCTTTTTCTTTTTTCCTCTCTCTCTCTCTCCCTCTCTCTCTCTCTCTCTCTCTCTCTCTCTCTCTCTCTCTCTCTCTCCCAGGTGCTGTTGACCAAACTCAGTTCCTCAGCTTGCAAGGCAAGTGATTTCTTGACTGAGCCAGCCCAGTCAAGTTGTGTCTTTTACTTGGTTTGTATTCTTAGAACTGAAATTAGTGGCAATTTTGGGGATTTCTATGTCAGCTTTCCACTGCTATGACAAATTGCCTCAGGTAAAACTTGGAGGAGAAAAGATTTCTTTTGGATCACACTTTTAAAGGTTTCACTCCAAGCCTTTGGTTTGAGGCCAGGAACTTGGCCATGAATGTTGACGGAACCCAAGGCTTTAAGAAGGGCGATGTGGTCATTGTGCTGACTCAGTAGCATCCTGGCTCTGGGTTCACCAACACCTTGAGTGTATAGAGCCTGTGCCTTGTTGGCCTCCTGGAGCCCTTCCTGTCCTATCCCTGAGGCCAGCAACACTTGTAGTGTTCTCTCTGGGCCACAGTGTGGTGCTAGTGGGCTGGGGCATCAATGGAAATGAATATCTCTAAAACATGCAGTAGAGCCAGGCTGTGCCTCCTGTGGCCCTACCCAAGCCAGGACAGGAGGAATGTAGGATTAGAAACCTTCTGACTTTATCACAAGAGGGCAGCAACATCTCTATGTTCGTGTACTTGTTCCTGTACAGAGTGTTGACCACAGAACTCTCAGCCCCACCCAGATACCAGGAAACAGACAGCTAGAGTAGGAGCTTAGAGCACGGGCCCAAGGTTCCAGAGTAGTTACCTTTGGCCCTTGCTCTGACTTGCTTTCCCAATATCCTCAACCACCCTGCCACTTCTTTATGCACTGAGCTCTTCTGTTCCAGGGCACCAGCCACTCAGCTGTCTCTGCAGACAAACCCTCCACCCTCCACGCCCATTCTCCCTGTTGCTACAGCCATCCCGAGGCCTGTCGCTGTGGAGTCCACCTGTGTGTCCATAGACAATAGCTGATAAACACCAGCAAGGCCATCCATCACCTAGAGGAAGCCAAGAAGCAGAGACAGTGGGAGAGCAGGGAGCTGAGAACAAGTCATTACAATCCTCGAGGGTATATACTCAAGGCTGAGGTGCTTTTAAGCAGGTCTCATCTCCTGCTTCTATCACTTCTCACTATCCCATCAAATTATAAACCCAAGGCAGTAGATTCATCCATTGATGACATCAGAGCTTTTATGGTTCAGTCACTTGCTCCAAACCCATCAACTGGCAACCAACCAAGGGTTAGCTCATAGCCTTTGGGGGTAAATTTAGATCTAAACAGCATGGTAGTGCATGCGTTTAATTCCAGAGCTTGGGATATACTTTTAGGGAGAAAACTATAGTACAAAATGTTACGGTCTAAATGTTAAGTGCCCCCCCCCATAAGCTCTTCTGTTTGATTACTTGGTCCCCAGTTAAAGGCACAGGGAAGACTGTGGAACATTTAGGAGACAGACAATCTCTGGAGGAAGTAGAAGGTAGAACTTCAGTTTTCTGTTGTTGATGTGGTTTGTTTTGTTTTGTTTGTTTAATACAGGGTCTTACTGTTAACCCCCCTGCCAGCTGGAACACACTGTGTAGTCCAGGGTGGCTTTGAACTCACAGAGATTCATCTGCCTTCCGGAGTGCTGGGATTACAGATGTGTTGTACCATACTTGGTTGCCTTTAGGTTTATAGCCCAGTACCACTTTCTGTTAACAGTCTGCTTCCTGACATGGGTAGGATATGACTAGCCATAGCTTGCTCTTGCCAGCGTGCCTTCCCTGTCACAATGGTCTGAATATCTTCTCACGCAGGAACTCAACTCAAACCCTTTCTCCCTTAAACTTCTTCTTGGCTGGTACACAGAAAAGCAACTCATACACGCGGCTTTTGTTTTAGTGTGCTGTTCTCAGAGTTAGCTACTGGGAACTCTCCCTCTTCCTCTAAATATAAGGCACTTACCCCTTTAAAGGTAACCTTACTCCTTTATCTTGGGATGGTTGGCTTTGACCTTCAGAATGTATAGAAATATGGTTGTCAGATGGAACAGAGATGCTCAGTTCTCTCTCTCTCTCTCCCTCTGTGTGTGTGTGTGTGTGCGTGTGTGATTTTTGTACCAGTTCCTGCTCTGAACACCCTGGGGGGGTGGGTAATCTTGAGTTACCAAGATGAAAGAATCCTCTTTTGTGATCCATAACAATTCCTTTCACTCAAAACTGAATTTATGTTGGTTATATAACTCTTGGAAAGTCCCTAAGGATGGAGCTAGCCATCAAGAAAACCAACCACATGATTGAAAGGTTGGAACTTTGGTCCTACCCCAGACCTCCAGGGAGAGAAGAGGAACTAGAGAATAAATCCATCCACCAACAGTCAATGGTTTGATTAGTAAGCCTCTGCCTATATCAGAAGTTTATATAAACCCCCAAAGAAGCTGGGAATATAGCTCAGTTGACAGAGGGCTTGCCAAACATGTCCAAAGCCATGCGTTCACTCATCAACAGTGCATACAGAGAGTGTGGTGATGCAGGTCTGTCATCCCAGCACTAAGGAAGTGGAGACAGGAGAATCAGAAGTTCAGTGTCATCCTCAGGCTACCTAATGAATTTTGAGGCCAGCAGGGTGTGAGCCCCCGCCTCAAACCAATATCAAAACCAAAATCAGAAAAAAAGGAAGAAGAAGAAAGGAAGGAAGGAAGGAAGGTAGGTAGGTGGGTGGGTGGGTGGATAGATGGATAAACACAGGGCTGGCCAGATTCTTTCTGGGGAATGCATACAGGAGCTGAGAAAATGGTGGTCCTGAAGTGAACAGGGAGACCTGAGCCCCCACCCTTACACCTCACCTACAAATCTTTTTCCCTCTCAAATTTCACTTGCAGTTTTTATATTTTCCTTCATGATAAATTGGAAATGTGAAGCAAACTTCCCTTGGGTTTGCAATCCTTTTTAGCAAATCACTTAACTCCAGGAAGGGAAGATGAAAATCTCAGATTTGTGAGTCAAGTCAAACAGAGGACAGTTGTGTGTAGCTAAGCCCATCAGTAGGGTTTATATTAATTCTAGACACCCAGTTGGTCTTGTAAGAATTAGATAGTTACACAGGGAAGGAAATCTCTCATCTTTGGTCTCAGAAATGTGTGATTAGTATTGATAAACAGTAGTTTTTCCTTTCACCAGCTAAATTTAATTGATACTGAATTAGTCAGGATTCTCTAAAGTAACAGAACTGATAAAATGATTGCGTGTGTGTGTGTGTGTGTGTGTGTGTGTGTGAGATTAGAGTAGTTTACAGGCTGTGGTCTGGGTAGTCTAATAATGGGTCTTGCAATGGGAAAATACAGTAGTTGTTCAGTTCAAGAGACATCTAGTCGCAGTAGCCCCAATCTGGTGCTGGCAGCCCAGGGAATTTCTAGAGAGCTACTGCTCTTCAGTCTACATGGAATCCTGAAGAGGGTCTGATACCAGCAAAGGAATACCTCAGCACTGGAGTAGATGAACTTGCCAGCAAGAGTGAGGGCAAGTAGGCAAAAAGCAAAACTTCTTTCTTTATTTCATGTCCTTTTAAATATAGGTGTGGCCCAGATTTAGAGCAGGTCTTCCTATATCAAATAATCCAATCCAGAAAATCCCACACAGGCATTCCAGTTGCTTGGGTTTTAGCTAATCCAGACATAGGCAAGTTGACAGCCAAAATTAGCCATCACAGAGAGTATCCTGGTTTTCTATTTCTGTGATAAATAACACACCCCAAAGCTACCTGGCCTAATCTATCAAAGCCCATAGTCCTGGGAATGTCTCTAGATGTACTCACCTTGGTTTTTTGTTTTTGTTTTTGTTTTTGTTTTGGAGTTCCACTTCTGGTTAACTGTTCTTGCTAATTGAAGTATGTTTAAAAGCTCACCCTGAGAGAGGTTCAGGGCTACATTGAGATCCTGAACACCCAGTGTAGTCACTGGCAGGCTAATAAAACTTGCTATTGGCCTGCCATCTCTGGTGAGGACCCCATGATACTTACATACAGTCAAACATCAAGGAAAACCAAGAGAGGAAGCTGGAGGCAGGAACTGAAGCAGAGGCCATGGAGAGACCTACTTTTTGGCTGGTTTGCATAGCTTGTTTAGCTTGCTTTTTTATTTTATTTGCATTTCAATGTTTTATTACAATAACAGACTCACCTTTCATTTTTTGTTTATTTCTTATATTTTTGAGATTATACATCTTTTCACTTCCTTTTTCTCCCTCCAAACTTTCCCATAGATCCTTCCTTTCCCTCTTTCAAATTTATGCCTCTTTTTTCATTAATTGTTATTACATACATACACACATACATACACACACATACATACATACATACACATACATACATACATATACACATACATACACACACACATACATACATAATACACACACACATACATACACACACACATATACACACACACACACACATACACACACATACATACATACATACATACATACATTTTTTACTTTCGAGACAGGATTTCTCTGTAACCCTAGTTGCCTTGGAACTTGCTCTGTAGACCAGGCTGGCTTTGAACACAGAGATCTACCTGCCTCTGCTTCTCGAGTGTTAGGATTAAAGACATCCACCACCATCACTGGCCATAGATTCTTAAGTGCATAAGTAACCCTGCTCAGCCTATATAATGTTACTTATACAAATGTTTTCAGAGCTGATAATCTGGTACTGGATAAACCACTGGCATGCTCTTCTTTGAGAAAGACTATTTCTCCAGCTCAGTGCACACATCTACAATACAGCTGTCATACCTAAGGCTCGGGGATCATGTAGAAGAGAGAGTAGAAAGACTCTAAGGACCAGAAGGACATGGAGTTTGCTGTGAGAAGATCAGAATCCATAATCATAAAGTCTCATGAATATGAATCCTAAATATGAGCTGAACAAGAACAATAATTAGGCAAGATCACACAAACAGGGCAAAGCCCACAGGCCTCAGCCATACAAAAAAGTTTATTATTTGCTTGTTTTGTACAACCCAGGACCACCTTATCAGGCGTGGCACCACATACAGTGGTCTGCCCCACTGCACGTACCAACGATTAATCAAGAACATGCCCCACAGACTTGCTTATAGGCCAATCTGATGCAGACATTTTCTTTATTGAAGTTCCCTCTTCTCAGATGACTTTAGCATGTGTCAAATTGACCAAAACAAAACATACCCAAAAACCTAACCAGCAGAGAAAGCAACGACAAAAAGGGGCACAGTTCTACTTAAATCAAGACTTATTCAGGGTTCGGGGAAGGGCTCGGTTGGTAAGTGCTTGTCATGCAAGCATGAGAATTTGAGTTCAGATCTTCAGCACCTTCGGAAAAAAGCTGGTATAATAGCATGCACCTGTAATCCCAGAGCAGGCGAGATATGAAAAGGTGGATCTTGGGTGTTTGATGCCCAGCCAGAAGTCTGACCACATTGATTTCCAACGATAGTGGTGGTGGTGAAGATGGTAGTGGTGGTGGTGATGATGATGACGGTGATGACAATATTGATGATTCTAGGGTTGGGGACGTGGTTGAAAGTCTGCCCAGCATGCCGATGCCCTAGGCTTAATTCCCAAGACCACACACATTGGGTATAGAGGAACATGCCTGAATTCCAAACACTAGGGAGATAGACATAGTAGGATCATGAGTTCAAGGTCATCTTTGGAGACAGAGAGGTCATGGCGAACCTGGGCTATATGAGTCCCTGACACACTACAACTTCGTTTACATTTTAAAAGATTTTCTTGGGGAGATGGCTCAGCAGGGTAGAGTTCCTAATGGCCATCAGAGAACCTGGGTTCAGTTGCCAACAACTGTGTGGAGCAGGTGACAACTGCATGTAACTCCAGCTCCGTCTTCTGGTCTCCTGTGCAGATACGCCCTCTCTCTCCTTCTGGTGGTTTGAATATGAGTGGCACTGTTGGGAGGCGTGGCCTTGTTGGAGGAAGTGTGTCAACATGGGGGTGGGTTTTGAGACCCTCCTCCTAGCTTCTTGCAAGAGAGACTTCTGTTTACCTTCTGAACAAGATGTAGAACTCTCAGCTCCTCCTGCACCGTGCCTCCCTGGATGCTGCTATGCTTCCCACCATGATGACAATGGACTGAACCTCTGACCCTGTAAGCCAGCCCCAATTAAATGTTCCTTTGTAAGAGTTGTCATGGTCATGGTGTCTGTTCACAGCAATGGAAACCCTAACTAAGACACACACACCCCCCACACACATACATATACTTAAAAAAATCAAATAAGTAAAAAACAAAATGAAATATAAACTCCATACACCACTGGTGTGAACAAGTGCAGCAGTTTCTTCATGGTAATTTAGTAGTAAAAGCCTCTTCCCTCTGACTTTATCACTCCATACTTGTGATTTCTCTATGAAAACAGTTGTTTATGTACAGTTGGCATGTATGTTGCACTGGGCTTGAAATAGAAAAGCAGGAGAAAGAACTTAAATGTCCATCAGAAAGCTGTATGACCCCCTGCATGTGTACATGTGTCTGTGAATGTCCATATGCACTAACTGGATATCAGCATTTGGGAACTGAATATTGAAATTCTGAAAAAAAGCAGTATTTGCTTTTAGCCACTGAGCCATCTCGTCTGCTTCCTTCCATTTTTTATAAAGCCCAGGATTATAACACCAGTAGATATCTATAATGTAAATACTCTCACCAGAGTTGACTTCAAGGCACACATACAACCTCCTTGACCATGGCCTTGGGAAGAAACAGACACAGTTGGCTCCCATGAGCCAGTACAAATGGGCCCCACTCTCTTATTGCCTTCAGACTGTCTTTGCTTTCCTGGAACCCAGCCCAGTTGAAGCATTCTTGGGTGTGGCTCCTGAATGACATCCAGCCAAAAAGAAACAAAGACTGTGAGGAGGAAAAAGGAAGTGCATGCAGATCCACCCGAAGCTAGCCCTGAGCTGATCGCCACTGGGATTGAGTTCATCACATTGAACAAATGACCATCTTGCCAATTCACAAGGAAGGAATCCCAAGTTGCTTTGGGTGGAGTTCACTACACTTTGAGTGATTACGAATTAGCAAAGGTGACAGCACATACTTTGCCCTGCCATTATTTAAAAAGTTCTGTTTCTGGCCATACTTGGCAGCACCTGAACCAGACAGCATAGGAAGCCGTTTTATCCTCTGAAACCTGTTATAGTTATGCAGTACTCCCCCTCTGGTCGTAACGCCCCCTGGCAACCTGGTTCCTTCTCCTTTACACACTATGCACACACTTCTCATCCAGCAACGCAGCTAGCAATCTCAGAACCTTCAACCCACTCCCACCTTTGCAGGACTGCACATACTCCCGTCTTGGAACAATCTTATAGCTTTCCCCATACCAGGAAACAATCACGTTTAGACAGTTTCTATATTCAAATATAGTCCTAGTTTATCCAGGTCTGAAGAATGGAAGGACCTGTCTGGCCTGAACTAGTTCAGGTCCGTGAACTCTAAGGCAAAACTGTGCCCTCTAGTAACCTTTCAGGGTGAGTCCCTTGTCTACCATCCTATGCCTGTGCATAAGTGGGTGTGCACATGTTTAAAACCAGATGAATCATAGGAAGGGTCATGAGCTGTAAGAAGAAAGGAATATTTGATCCAATGTTTCCATCAAAGTAAAGAACCACCCAAATCAGGCCACTTTATAATCAGCCACTACTTACCTCAGACCCCATAAAGAGACCCCATGCTAAAGCCTGGGCCCTTGAGAATTCTCACAGGTGTCCCGCTGCCAAGTGTGGCGGTGTCTTCCTCTCTAACCTGCACTACTAATTTGCTCCAAATAAAGTTACCCTGTTTCTCTTTTGAATATGTGTGAGCTTTTTAAATCTTCAATTCTTTAGCTAAAAGGCCAACAACCTGGAAACACCTGACCCAGACCATAACCACTTGTAACACACCTGCTCTTCTTTGAATGTTAGTCCAGCCTGTGTTTCTTATCTGCACTGGTTCAAAGTGCTGCCGTTTTAACTTGCATCTCTTTGAAAGAACTTGAAAAGAATAGAACTATAGTGTGTGTGTGTGTACTTGTGATGTGTGTGTGTGTGTGTGATGTGTGTGCTTATGATGTGTGTGTGTAATGTGAGTGCTTGTGAGGTGTGTGTGATGTGTGTGTGTGATGTGTGTGCTTATGATGTGTGTATGTATGATGTGTGTGCTTGTGATGTGTGTGCTTATGATGTGTGTGTGTGATGTGTGTGCTTGTGATGTATCTGTGTCTGTATGTGTGATGTGTGTGTCAGTATGTGTGATGTGTATGTGTGACATGTGTCTCAGTGTGTATATGCATGTGTGTGATGTGTATTGTGGTATGGGTCTGTGAGTCTGTGTGACATGTGTGTCACTGTGTATCATCTGTGTGCGAGTATCTATGTGTATATGTATCGTGTGTGTGTGTGTGTGTGTGTGTGTGTGTGTGTGTATGTGTCTACATTATGGGTGTTTGGAAGTCAGAGGATGTCCTACTGGAAATTCAGCTCAGGTCACATGTGTTCCGAAAGTACTTTTATCCACTGAACTACCCTGATGACCTCTTATTAAGAAACAATTTTTATATCTTTATTAGCTATAAATCGACTGTGCTCTCCATTGACTTTTCTAACGATTCGGAAGGGTATCCGTATACATATACATATATATTCATAATAGTAATGATAAAAAGAGTGGACTGGGAATGTTTTGTGAGAAAATACGACAATCTTGTTGACTTCCATGGTCTCGGCAGTAAAAATTTGGAACTGGAGCCTGGAGAGATGGTTTGCTAGTTGAGAGCACTTGGTGTTCTTGCAGAGGATCCGATTGGTTCCCAGAGCCCAAGCTGGACAGCTCGCAATTACCTGCAGCTCAGACCTGACATCCTCCTCTCCCCTCCTCAGCCACTTGCACTCCCATGCACACCCCTACACATAACACACACACTTTCAGAAGGATGACGACATCATCAAGCAAATCGATGTCTGAGAGAGTTTGGAACCGTTCGCATGAAACATGGTGCTTCACCGGGCTATTTTTCAGTGAGCTTGATCAAATCCAGTTTCTTCTTTTTGGTCTTTAGTATTTCTTAAATTATTCTAAACACTTTCCCCTGCATATTCCTCTACTTCCGCTTTTCTCTAAATGACGTCTTCCCCTGACACCTTGCATAACATACACTCCCTCAGTTTCCCTGCAGGTTGGCTGTGAGCATCACTGGCAGGTGCTTTAGGTCACCGCCACAGGATCAGGGTTAAGTTATTTTTATGTTGGAACCTTTGGGAAGTCTTGACATCTACAGTCACTTAAATTTCATGTCAATTTATAATTTTTGCAAATTTTATAACATGATATTAAAAAGCTATAGTTTTTGCAAACTTACCCAAACTAAGAAAGACTTAAATTGAATGAGACTTTGAAACAACAACAAAGGCAGAGTAACCATAAAGCTAATGAAACTCAAAAAACCAGTCCTGAGGTCAGTTAACAATAATTGATAAAATGGCAGTTCATTTGTTCATCCAGTTCTTCCTTCCCTTTTTCTCTGAGTCTCAGATATCCCAAGGTAACTTCTAACTCCCTCCTAGCTGATCTTGAGCTCATGATCCTCTGCCTCCATCTCCAAAGTGCTCAGATTACAAGCTTGTACCACCTCACTCATCCCCAGTTACTCTGATGATGAGAACAGAAAAAGAAACTGGGACTTTGTGCCTGCAGGGCCAACTCAGCTGCCCTCCCCCCAGCCCACTAATGTAGGGCTTGTAATTTTGACAAATTACCATGCTACCTTGTGGTGTCAGCAACAGGGGAGACTGTGTGAGAAAGTCCCAGAAATTCCCTATTCTGTCTTTGTAACCATCCCACACACCTAAAATCATCCCCAAATGTAAGGAGGCAAAGTCCAGGGGTGGCCTCTGTAATAACCCACTACATTGTTGACTGTTCACTCCTATCAAAATGAGAACTCACTGGACTAACACCACCACCTGGGACACCAAGTCTCACTAAGCCTTCTGGCAAGTTCAAACTATATACGAACTGCAGAAGGTAAATTTTTTACCTCCCTGTCTAAAGGGTAGAGTGCTTGCCCAGCCTGCGTGCAGCCCTGGGTCCATCCCTATCATTGCGTAAACTGGGTATCATGGTATATGCCTGCAATTCCCACATTTGAGAGGAAGAGATGGGAGAATCAGAATTTCAGGGTCATCTCAGCTACCTAGTGAGTTTGGTGCTGGGCCCAGCTATGTAAGATCCGGTATCACAGACAAACAAACCAACCTAGCCCTCCCTAAGACCATATTTAAACATATGCCCTAGAAAGTGCTATACAATATTATATGTGTTTTCTGAGATTTTGTCTTACCCTTCTAGAGGAATAAACTCCATAGACTTATTAAGACAAATTTGCTAGAATTTACCACATTGCCACATCAATTATATATTTATGACATGTTAATAAAGTTTATTGTTGTATGTGTACATATGATATATTGTAAAAGCACATGCATGCAATAAATGCATGCAGAGGTCAGAGGTCATCTTTGTGGAATCATTTTTCTCTTCCCACCTTTACACAAATTCTGGGGATCAGACTCCGGTCACTTCCCAGCCCACATGCCCAGCTCTGAAAACAGAAGTAGAAGGAGCCAGAGATCTAAGCTTGAATCAAGCTAAGGGAAATTCCCATTTCCAATAACCTCCTGTCTCCCTCAACTCAATGCTTCTTCCAGGCCTAATAGAACAATTGCAGCTGTAAAAGCTTATTGCTCCAAGTGAGCTTTGCCCAGGTGTGTTCTCAGAGAGGAAGCTTTGTGCATGAAGTCTGAAGTCTAGGCCAGTGACCAGGGATTTACATCTACCTTTGCGAAGCAGAGGCATCAGGGTGTGACTGAAGATCCGGCAGACACACTCAGAAATCTTTACTAGAAATTTGGCTTTTGCCCAGGCTGGTGAGAGTTTCCCAGCATACTCTTGTTTTCTTGCCCATCACAGTAAATGTCTTGGGAGTGGAGGGGAAAGAAAGCTAGTTTTTCATCATTTTGCATTCCCCCAGAGTTTTCCTTGTGGATGACATTTAGCTGTTTCTGGCTTCACAGTTGTAAAGGAAATGCTGAGAGTGTAGATCAGAGTGTTTCGGGGTCTATACCTTCTCTCATTTTTCTTCTTAGAGCATATCTCGAAATATATGCACCTTTCCCTTTATGACCCTTCTTACCCTAGTTTCTCTCTCGGGCTCAGTGGGCTTTGAATAAACAGTTATATTGCGTCCTCATTTGCAGTAGTAAATTCAAAATGCCAAGGGATGAAACACATTATTAAGGTCTGCCTTTATGCGCACCAGTTGAAATAAGACAAATTATCCCCTATCACAATTTATTTTGGGGCTAGAGATGTAGCTCAGTCTGTAGAGCGCTTGCTTAGCATGAATAAATCTCTGGATTTGCTCCCCAGCACCACATAAACCTAAACCGGCATCAGGTGTAATTCCAGCATTTGGGGATTGGAGCCAGGGGGATCAGAAGTTAAAGATCACTCTCAGCTACTTACTGAGGTGGAGGCCAGCTTGAGGTATGTGAGACCCTGACTCATGATATACATATATACACATACACACACATACACACACACACACACACACACACACACACACACACACACACACACTACTTGCTAATACTATTTACCTTTTTTAAGGAAAGTTTGGTAGTACTGACTGCAAAATGAAGATAGAAGGTGACATATCTGGGTCGAGCGTTGTGAGGTATTTGTTTTGCAAACCCCTTTCCTATTTGGAGCTTTAAAACAGCAAATCTAATCACAAAGATAACTGTGGCTCCAGAGCATTGATGACATCCCCTGGCCTTGGCCTATGATGTCATTTCCATCCTTACGTCCTTGCATTCATGGAGAGGGAACAACATATTCAGAGCAGGCAAGATTGAGTCTTCTTAATGTTTTTGTTTGTTTGTTTGTTTGTTCTATTATTTTGTTTATTTATTTTATTGGATCTTTTCTTTATTTACATTTCAAATGTTATCCCCTTTCCAGGTCTCCCTTTCAGAAATCCCCACCCCCTCTCCCTCCCCACCTCCACCCTCACCTCTATGAAGGTGCTGCCCCACCCACTCACCCACTCCTGTCTTTCCTCTCTGGCATTCTTCTAC
The DNA here is from genome assembly GCA_019843965.1 of Rhynchomys soricoides. NCBI lineage: Eukaryota > Metazoa > Chordata > Mammalia > Rodentia > Muridae > Rhynchomys > Rhynchomys soricoides. The sequence continues at coordinate 3,204,555 of JADRCH010000032.1, read as the reverse complement.
ACTGAGGCATCGACCAAGGGCCTCTCCTCCCACTGATGTCCAACAAGGCCATCCTCTGCCACATATGCAGCCCAAGCCGTGAGTCCCTCCCTGTGTATTCTTTGTTTGGTGTTCCAGTCCCCAGGAGCTCCACAGGGTCTGGGCTGTTGACACAGTTGCTCCCTCCATGGGGCTGCAAATCCACTAAGCTCCTTTAGTCCCTTCTCCAATTCCTACATGGGGACCCCAGCGCTCAGTCCAATGGTTGGCTGGGAGTATCTGTATTTGTTAGGCTCTGACAGAGCCCTCAGGAGACAGCCATATCAGGCTTCCATCAGCAAGCACTTCCTGGCATCCACAATAGCGTCCGAGTTCTTAATGTTTTCTGCTCTGAAGAGGATGGGGCAGATCTGATTGGAACTGGGACTTTCATCCTCTACACAAGTACACTATGTAACGACACCCAGCACTTTCTATTAACAGAAAACCTACAGCCCTGCTCCATTACATACGGTCTTCTGAAGAGCTTCAATCTACTTCCTATTAGTAATTCATTCTTTCTCTGTTACCATGAATTTCACAAAGGCAGGACTTTTTCACACACACACACAGAAGACCTGAAAAGTAGTGAGAATTCAATGTCGTTCTTTATTCTTTACTTTCTCTCCTTCCCTTTCTCTCTCCCCTCTTCTCTCTTTCTCCAGGAAGGGACTCTCAGGTGTCCCAGGCTAGCCTCCAGCTGGCTATGTAACTGAGGGTAATTCTTCTAATCTTCCCGCCTCTACCTCCTGAGTGCTGAGATTACAAGTGTGTGCTACGATACCCATTTTATGCAGTGCTAGAGATGGAACCCAAGGCTTAGTGCATGCTAGGATAAACATTTTACCTACTGAGCCACATCCCCATTGAACGGGTGTTTTGATGAATGTATTATGAATTAATAAGTGAGTCCTCACTAAAGCAGCGTATAGAAGAATCTAAGGAAAGAAGTGGAGCTTAGTAAAACGGGAGTGTTGGAAGACAAGTCTGAAGACCTCTGCTTTCGGTCTCACCCTTAGTAAATGAGGTGGGTAACACCGGGCAAGTTCTTGCTAATCTAAAATGTTATCTGAATCCTGTGCTCTGTCTAAAGTCCTTGATCAATGGCTTATGCTTTGCCCTCATTTCTAGTTAGTTTGGATTCCAAGTTCCTGCAAACATAGCTGATGGAATGCTAAAACATGGCATCTCAACTGTAAAGTGTGATGCCATATGTCTGGTAGTTATTTTCTTTCAATGGACACATTGCATCTTTATGGAAGTAAACAACACTTAGAGGGCTAAAGAAGTAAACAACCTGCATGCCTCCGGATGTTCCTTAAACCTCCGAGGTTCTCAAGGCTCCTTCCAAGGGTTACATAAGCAGTAAGAACGGCTGGGGAGATGGTACTCTCACTTGCTGAGCTGCCTATAGCAAGTTGTACAGTTAGGTCCAGAGATGCAACTTTTATGAATCATCACCCATGCTGGGGTTGGATACAGCTGCCTTCGAGCAATCCACACTCCTGTGAATAACCCTTCACCTATACTCCTGTAAGTAACCCCAGCAAACTCACTGGTTCACCAGACTAGGGTGGGGGAGACATTTCTTTGGCCTGTTGTTCATGCTATATCATGTATCCCAAGAAAAGTCACACAATACCATAGATGATACGTTACCATATTTTTTACCTAAAATATAAAGGCATGTGATATTGTTAAGTTGTTAAATGACTCTGTATGTGTGTGTGTACTGAATATTTCCTGGGGGCCTTCTTGGGTTATTCTTATACCTGTATATAAACTTTAATTAATATTAATCTCACATTATTTATTTACTATAAGTAACAGGCTGCTTTTCTAAGGGAGGGTTATTGTTGTTGGAAAGGTAGAAGCTGACTAGATTCACTGTGAAAATCAAAGATGCCAGGTCTGTGACTCAGACTGCATGTCATACCTGAAATCAGAATTACTTCAGTTGAGCAGCCAAAGGAGAGCTAAAGCCTCTATTGGGTATCTGCATGGAATCTTCATTATCACCTAAAGATATTAGAAATGAAGGGCAAATTGAATCCTGCCTGCACAGTGTTTCTTCAAGGGTGTTTATTCTTTTATTAGTTACTTTTCTCATTACTCTGTCAAAATTCCGGATAAAGGTATGTGAAGGAAAGAAGATATTACTTAGGTTCACAAAGGTACAGTCCGTCATGGTGGGGGAAGGCATGACTGCAGAAGTGTGAGGCAACTGCTCACACTGCATAAACTATAAGGAAACCAGGAGAGATGGAGACTGGGGTTCAGTCCAGTCTCTCACCTTATCCAGTCCAACATCCCATCCCATGGGATGGTGCTGCCCATAGTTGGGGTGGCTTTTCCCATTTCAGTTAACTTAATTTGGAAATTCCCTCACAGATGTTTGTAGAAGCTTATCTCCTATGTGATTCCAGATTCTATCAACATGACAATCAGTATGATCCATCACAATTTTGCCCTTAACTTGAAAGTTTAGGTAAATGGGACCCTTGGTGTTTGGAGCTCCAGTTGTATTGTTTTGTTTTGTCTTTTGTTTTTTGTTTTTTTAATTTTTTTTATTTACATTTCAAATATTTCCCCCTTTTCAGATCTCCCCTTTGGAACCTCCCCATTCCCTCCGCCCTCCCCCTGCCACTATGGGGGTATTCTCCAACCCACCCACCCACCCACTCTCGTCTTCCCTCCTTGGCATTCTCCTATACTGGGGGATCTAACACCCTCAGGCCCAAGGGCCTCTCTTCCCCCTGATGTCTAACAAGACCCTCCTCTGCCGCATTTGTGGCCAGCACCATGGGTCCCTCCATGTGTATTCTTTGGTTGGTGGATTAGTCTCCAGGAGTATTGGGGGGTGGGGGAGAGGTCAGGCCAGTTGCCACTGTTGCTACCTCCATGGGGCTGCAAACTCCCTCAGCTCCTTCAGTCCCTTCTCCAAGTCCTCCATCTGGAACCTCACACTCCACCCTACTGTTGCTGCGAAGTGACTCTTGGGTATTTCAAACTTTTGGGCTAATAACCACTTAACAGTGAGACCATACCATATTCATTCTTTTGTGACTGCGTTACCTCGCTCAGGATGATATTTTCAAGATCCATCCATTTGTCTGCGAATTTCAGCTCCAGTTTTATGTGTCCAGTTGGTGAATTTCCTGGATGGGAAAGCCAAGTCAGGCTTGGCTAGTTCATGTAACCCACTGAATGATCATTCATTTGGGGAGGAGACATGATACTTCCAATCAATGGTTTTTTCCAAATTTATCCATAAGTTTGAAAATGAAGAAATGTCTGAAATATGCTTTCTATGCTAATTCATTTTACACGTGCATACATGTATGGGTACATGTGCACACACATGATCAAACTCAACTGAAATCAATGTCTTAGCATAATATCTATTCTAACTCTGGTTAAGCAATCAGATATCTGTTCATCCCTCTTCATAATTTGTTGGTTGTGAGTCACTCTTCTGGCTTCGTGGTTCTCTCTGTTGGTTTGGAGGCAAAGCAATGTAACCTAAGTAGTACAGATAGTCTCAGGAGATCCCATAAGGTAGTCATTGGCCAGCAAAAAGATCGTGTGGACCACAGAATTAGTTCCTTTTTTGCTTTTTAATTTATTTTTTATTTTCATTTATATGTACACATGTGTGCATGCCACATGTGTGCAGGTGTCCATAGAGGTGAGTCGAGCATGTCAGATTCCCTGAGGCTGGAGTTATGCGTAAGAGTTGGAGTTACAGGCAGTTGCAAGCACCTGCCATGAGCGCTAGGAACAGAATGAACGTGGATCCCCAGAAAGAACCACTGGGCAATCCGTCCTAAATTATTACCAGAAATCAAAACTTTAAGAATGTTGTGCCTTTCCAATAAACATGTAAAAACTGTCATCCTCAATAATCAAATTAAATTGAACCTACACTGAGTGTCCATCTCTTCCTAGTCAGAAGGCAGTCATTAAGAAAGCCAATAACCCCTCAGATCTATCAGAGACTAAGCCACCAACCAAACAGCATTCATGGGCTGGTCTGTGACCCCCCAGCACATATATAGTGGAGGACTGCTTTGTCTGGCCTCAGTGAGAGAGGATGCACCTAATCCTGTAGAAGCTCGATGTTCCAGGGAAAGGGGGTGCTGGCAGTGGGGGTGGGGGTAAGGGGTTGGGGGGGCGGGGGTGAGGTCAGGGTGGGAGGGAGACCATCCTCTCAGAAGCAAAGGGGAGGAGGAATGGGATGAAGAACTCGGGGAGGGGAACTGAGAAGGGGACAGCATTTGGGATGTAAATAAATAAAATAATTTAATAAAAATAAAAAAAAAAAAAGCCAATACCAAATGCTGGGGAAGATGTGGACAGAGGGAACCCTGACACATAAATGGTGGAATGTAAACTATTGCAAGCACTATGACAATCAGTATGAGTGTCCTCAAAATCCAAAATAATCTACATGTGGCCCAGGTCTCCACTCCTGGGTATCTACCAAAGGACACTAAGTCAGCATGGCACAGAGGCCCTTGCACATCCACATTCAGTACAACACTGGTCACAAGGGCTAAGTCGTGGAGCTAGCCTAGGTGTCTACCAACAAAAGAAAGGGTAGGGAAGATGTGGTTCATAGATGCATTACTCCTTTTCAGCCATGAAGTAGAACAGAGCTGTGTTATTTACCAGAAATTGTGTGTAACTGTGGACAGTTGTACTAAGCAAATTAAGACAGCCCCAGAAAGGCACATATTGTTTTCTCTCACTTGTGGGTCTTGGTGTTTATACAGAGCCATAAAATCCTATCTATCTGTAATGTGAAAGTGAACTGAAAGTGTCTAGAGAGACAAAGGGACCGATGGAAGAAGGAGGTGTGAAGAGAATGTGCCCACTGCACAGTACATGAAGGGCAAGACGAGAACAAGAAACGGAATTAACAGAGTAACAATAAAAAGAAAGGCCTTTCACCAGATAGGTCTGGGCTAACCGGGTATCCCGATGCAAGAGAAAGATGCAAAAATTAAACGAAAATTCTTAAAGACCTCAATGTAAGATTTTTTAGGAGAACATTCATTTATTTGTGTCTATAAATAAATAGCTGGAGTTATAGCTCGGTGGGAGAGTTTTTTCTAGCACATAGAAGGTCCTGGGCTCAATTTCCAGCCCTTAAAGAATAGACATACATTTTTGTGCTTTTTAAAAGGCAAAAATTTCTTAGCTGGGGCATCTAAACCACAAACAATAGGGTTTGTTTCCTCATTAGTGAGGTAGGTAGTGCTTTAGAGTCATGAACCACACACAAGAGAAAAACCAGAGTCATTTGACAATACAAATGTAAACATTTTGTGCTCTGAAGGGTCCCGTAAGGAAAAGTGAGAAGATAACCTCTAACAGATGAGGGATATATATCTAGAATATATAAAGAACTCATAATTTAATAATAAAAAGACAAAGAAAAACCAGGTCAAAAAAATCCAAGCGGCCGTCTCAAAAGCTCTTCAGCGTTGGGGATAGAAGAAGGAGGGAGGGGGCTTCTTCTTATTATTGGAGACTTTCTAGAGGTCTGGGGAAATGACTTGGGTGAATTCCCAGTTTCCTATGGTAATTCATTGCCACAACATCCCTGGTCCTTGGCGTAGGAGGGGACCCGAATCCTGTTCCATCGACGAGGAAAGGAGGAAATAAAGCTCCAGAAGCACAGCGGTTTCTCAAGACCACAGGTCCTATTTGAAAGAAGCTAGTACTGGAAGAGCTCAAGTCTAAGTGTTTAGTTATAAAACAAGAGAAAGATACAGAGAGCAGGGAGACAAGAAGCCGGCAGGAATTAGGGGAACACCAAAGCCCGACTTACATGTTCGGAACAATGGGGACCTTTGTTCAGGACACGGAGGCACAGGCTCTTCGGTGTTGTAAAAAGGTGGGAATGGGAAGAGTTCATGCAGGAATTAAGACTAAAAGCAGAGCAGGCATCCTATGGGACCTCACTTAAAAACTGCTCCTCCAAAAGACTCAGTGTTCTCTGAGGGCCCCGTGCAGTTCTGCTCAGACAGAGGCCAACATGGGATTGGCTCCTACTAGTACAGTTTTCCTTCTCAGCAACTATTTCCTTTCCACGTTTCTCTACTCCCACCAGGGGGCGTGCTGTCTTCGTTTTGTATTATGGGAGAAAGCCTATTGTATCAGAATATCGTCTCCCCCTGTCAGCTATGTATATGAACACACATAGTAACTGTCTATATTAAAAAAGGAACATTTGAAGCTATACCCAAAATTCAAAATGACCTTTAATCATACTGTCTAGATGCTGGCAATCTGTAGTGTATTTTCTTTTAAGGATGGTGGATACTAGATACATATTCAAACACGCAGATGCATTTTTTTTTTTTAAAAAAAAGACTCCCTGCTCGAATATTTGTAAGCATATATAGGTTTTGTTTTGCCTAAGTTAATATGCCTATTTAACATCATACTGTAAGCTTTTAAGTATAATATACATTTGTCTGAATGACTCTGTGAGGTTAATCTTTCTCAGATCTTGACCTCTTTGACATTTTTCTCTATGTCTATCTGCTTCAGAGCAGAGACTAATGTTCAGGTAAGTGAAGACGTCAGTTAGACAGATTGTCTTTATAAACATGCCCTTTGTTTTGCTTTGAGACAGGTCTCTCTACGTATCCTTGACTGTTCTGAAACTTGCTGGGTAGAGCAGGCTGGTCTCGAACTTACAGAAATCCAGCTGCCTCTTCTTCCGAAGTGAAGGGATTGAAGGCATAACCATCATGCCCTGCTTTACACACATTTTAACTTTTTAATTACCTTTAGATATAGAAAGGTATGACGTATGGAGGTCTGAGGACCATGAGGACCATGTGGGAGTCACTTCTCTCCGTTCTCTCTGTGGCTCTTGGGGATTCCGTGCAGGTCATGAGCCTCAGTGAAGTGCCTACCTGCTGAGCTAATTTGCTGACCTAGATTTACTAGGTATGTTTCTTTGTACCTTCTGCAGAAAGACAGCCTCTGCTTAACAATGATAGAGTCAAAATCAACCTGTAGAAGTATGTATGCCTTTATATACTTTTCTCTCCTTTTGTGGAAAACAGGCATTAAGTTAGCCACCATGAATACCATCAAATGCTCTTAGAAATGTTCTCTCAGGAGAGCAAGTAGGATATCCATAGAACTCATGACAGCATATGTCTTTGACATGTATGGTTTGGTTGGAGTCCCCTTTCATGTTCTGTGATATTGAGAGATGTTAGCTTCTCTGGCTTGCCACTGACAGCTTTCCTATGTAAATTCAATCTCTTAGTGGTTCAGCCTCTGGTTACTCTTGAAAGCCTCAACTTCCACACATCCTTCATCCATCCATTATCTAGGTCGAGTTGGAATACACCATTCCAATGACAATCTGTTACTGTGTTCAAGGCCAAATTGACTCTGACATGCTTGGCGTGGCCCCATGACTTTATGATGCTCTTTCTCTGATTGTGTGTGTGTGTGTGTGTGCTGTACAAGCATACGTATACATACTGCATACACATGAAGAGCCTGAAAGACATCCTCAGCTCTTGTTCCTCAGAATTGCCATTAAATTTGGTTTTTAAGACGGGAACTTTCATAGATGCTGGAGCTGCATAACTGGGCTAACTGGGTGGCCAGTGAGCCCCCAGAGATCCTCCAACTGTCTCCCTATTGCTGGGATCACAGACAGACATGCTAATATTCCTGGCTTTTTTTCTTTCTTTCTGTGAGTTCTTTTGACTGACTGCAGGTCCTTATGCTAACATGGCAAGCATTTTACCTACTGAGACCTCTTCCCAGCCCCTTTATTAGTTTAAATTTCTCCTTTCCCTCAACAAATATTTGCTGTTCTTATACAAGAGGACAAATGCCATTGCCAACCTTGGAGATACACAGTGGACCGATGCTCGCCTTTGTTTGAGTGTGGGGATTATGGCAGCCAACAACCCAGCAAAGGTGTAGTAAGTCTGGTTGTTATAGGTGTAAGAAAGAAGGTGTACCGAGGAGATGGGGACTGAGCATGGTGTAATAGGGAAGGGATGCTCGCTTATGTAGCCAGACAGAGAAGGACACCTAAAGTGAAGTTAAGAAGGGACCCAGAGGACCATGTAGGGATTCTGAGATAAGCTGTTCCAGCTGAGGGTTTGTTAAGGCCTGGGCTATTAGTTTATATCAATGGATCTCAACCTTCCTAATGCTGTGACGCTTTGATACAGTTCCCCATGTGTGGTGATCCCCTAGTCATAAAATCATTTTCATTGCCACGTCATCACTGTAATTTTGCTACTGTTATGAATCATAATGTAACTATCTGTGTTTTCTGATGGTCTTAGGTAACCTCTGTGACAGAGTCATTTGAACACCAATGGGGTCATAACCCATACGCTGAGAACTACCGGTTTAGACGAATTATCCTAAAACTTGGTGTTTAAAATGATGATTATACATCTTTATTACTGCATCTTTTTGTGGGCTGGGAATTTGAAAGTGATTTGACAACGTGGCACTGGCTCTGGGTTTCTAAAGGGCTACTAGCATGTGGCTCTGAAGACTTGAACTCTAGATGCTTCTGGGCTCTGTCAGTTCATACAGTTCTTCTTGGGTGCATTTCCTCTAGATACTATGGATTCATGGTAAGGTATATAAGGACTTCATGCTTTTAATCTCTTTTTATTCCTTCAAATTAAAATTTTCTATTAAGCTCATCTATAATTAAACAGTTTTGATATACACTTGTAATCTAAGAACTGAGGAGGTGGAGCCAGGCAGATTCTTGGAGCTAAGTGGCTAGTCAGCCAAATCGGCAAGCCTCATGTCCCAATGAATGTGCTCCCACTATGCAAAATGACATCTTGGAATGGGGATGTAGCTCAGTGGTAGAGTGATTGACTAGCATGTACGAACATCTGAGTTTTATCCCCTTCACCACATAAACGTGGTGTAGTGATGACTGCTTGAAATCCCACCAGGGAAGTGGAAACTGTAGAATTGGAAGTGCAGGATCATCCTTGGCTATACCGTGAATTTGAGGCCAACTGGGGGTACATAAGCCTGTGTTCAAAGTACAAAAATTAGGAAAAAAACAAGAAAAAAAATAAGAAAAAAGACCCCACAGCATCTGATTATCGAAATAGAAACAATGAAAGTACTAGAAACTGTGTTGGCTATTCTTTCGTTCTCTTCAATCTCCTCACCTATGTAATATTAGTGCTAGTAATGCCTTACTTTAGAGCTAAACTGTCTTCAGTGGTGGTCCTAACAGCCCTGTGTCACTGGCAGGACAGTTATGATCTTTGTTTTATGGAGGATGAAACAAAGACACTGAAGAGTGTCTTCCTCCGGGTTACATGGCTGCTGGTTCTCATTTCTCTCTCTTTCCACTTTAGTTTCATGTAGGCTTGAGGGTGTTCCCTGCGTGGCCTTCATCACCTTGGGATGGGTGGAAAGTCGGTATAAACTCAGCCCGACAGCAAAGCCAACAAAGCCAAGCTGTTCTGCTTCTCAATCACTGTGTGACAGCAAGGGCTGGAATCGCCCACCTACTATTTGCTATTCTGTCACTGTGGTGTAGCAACAAGTGTTGGCATCAGATGCTGTTGCACAGGTTACTCTGCATTTAGGATTCTCCAAAGGCACAGTTCCAGCTTGGGGGCTGTGCACATCCACACATAAAGCTATCAAAGGCAGTGTTATCAGCCTGGCTTTCACATGTTTGTGTATGAAGAGGGCAACAGGGTCAGGTTCTTTACAGCTGCAGATTGTCCAATAATAGACTGTGAATTGTGGGGCAGTGATCTGGCAGGCAGTCTGGCATCCGGTTGAGCACAGGCTGAAAACTCTGGGAGACCTGGCCGAGTAATTCACAAGAGAACAGAAAATGTTTTTGCCAAAGCTCCCGGAAGGCCTTTTGGCTTCAACCACGGTCACATATCACGCCCCAGGTAGAGCTGTGGACACACAACCCCAAGCCCTCCCCAGGTTAGTGAGACACTTAGAGGCTTAGCCACGCCCCTTCTCAGTTACTATATCTGCCCCACTACTCTGGGAGAGGCGGGAGGTACAATTCCATCCATGCCACTTTCCACATGATGAAAATAAACCTCTTAGAATTATGGACTGTCTCTTCATCTGGACCCGCTGTGGGAAGCGAGGGATCAGACCCTCGATTAATGAGCCGCAGATAATTTCTCACCATCGAGGGAACTCCAGTGCTCCTAGACAGTACCTAATCACCCAAGCCTAAGCAGTTAGCCCGGGGCCCAAAGCAGCCGAGACCTGGTCCCGGTGGGAACCCCAGCTACGCTCCAGCTAACCCCTCTGCGGCATCCTGCGGCGACCGCGGTGCCCCCGGCTAGAGAACCCACGGAGACGGCTGCTGAGCGTTCCCTGGGAATGGGCCCCTCTCCCACCCATGGGCAGGGCCCTCAGAGGCTTCGCACAGCCCTCCACCTGCCCGCCCGACTGTGGGGGAAGATGCGCGGCTGATTCCTGCATGTCCTGTCCTACCCAGAGCCGCAGCTCCTTGGGACATACACGTAGGGCTTCGTTCCACAGCGCCGGCTGTGTTCCCAACAGTGAATATGAAAATCAGTGATGCTACAGAATATGATAACTGGTGTACTGTTAACTTGGACCGTGTCTAGAGTTGCCTAGGAGTCAGGCCTCTGGACACACAGTAAAGAATTATGTAGAATCAAGATTAGCCTTGGAGAAGGCTTATCAGGGATTATCTTGCTCACACTAATTAATGCTGGAAATTCCATCATAATTATGGGTAGGATCACTTCCTGGACTGGCATCCTAGATGGTATAGGAAGAACAAAGTGGGCTGAACGACAGCATGCATTCACTGCCATCTTCTGATTCAATGTGGTCAGCTGTGTCAAGCTCTTGCTGCCTTGACTTCCCAGACATGACACAATGTATCTAGAACCGAAGCTGAAATAAACCCTTCCTCGTGTCGTTTTTGTCAGGATATTTTACCACAGCAACAGAAAAGAAGCTAGAACACAGCGTTCACTTGGAGTAAATCGAGAGAAGCCAAGACAGCACTCAGTTGGGGCAACTGAGAGAAGCTAAGACATGGCGTATGGTAGTGATCGCTGAATCACTTTGGAAACATTCAGGTGTCATACAATTCTTTCTTTTCTATTCAGTTACTCATTTTTATTGTGTCTGGAATAAAGACTTTTGGAGTGGTGAGTCTGCTGTAAAGGAAAACAATTGCTCATGGTATTTTACACTTCAGGGGAAGTCTTGTTGTGAAGGCATGTTAATAGTTCCCTGAAGAACAGGTGACTGATTCTTGGTGAGGATCTGGCATATAGCAGTATTTAAAACTCTTTAAGTCAAGCCTGTCCACATAGGCCTATAGTCCATTAGGTTGAGGCAGGGGGATCACTAGTACAAGGCCAGCTTTATTGAGGTCTGTGCTTTTATTTTATTTTAATTTTTTTGTCAACTTGACACAAACCTAGACATACCTGAGAATATTAATTGAGAAAATGTTTCTATCATGGGCAAATCTGTAGGACATTTTCTTCATTAATAATTGAGGTGGGAAGGCTCAGCTCCCCATGGGTGGTGTTACCCTGGGCAGGTAGTCCTAGATGGTACAAGGAGGCAGGGTGAACAAGCCATGGGAGCAAGCCAGTAAGCAGCATTCCTCCACGACCTCTACTTCAGCTCCTGCCCTGACTTCCTTTGATGACGCACTGTTAGGCAGAAGTTTAAGAAGAAATAAACTCCTTCCTCCCCAGCTTGCTTTTGGCTGTGGTGTTTTATCACAGCTATAGAAATCCTAAGACCGACTTCCTTTAGTTTAAAATATGCAAAAGGGGGGCCTTTGGATGTAGCAGTAGGGTGCTTGATTAGTGTAAGGGAGGTCCTAAGTTCAATACCACTCTAAAAACAAAACAAAACCACACAAGATTTATTTGTGTGTGTGTGTGTGTGACATATGTATGCAACATATATGTGTGACGTGTGTGTGTGACATGTTGTATATGTGTAACATATGTGTGTCCACTGAGACCTGAAGAGGATATTTGATCCCTAGAGTTATAGGTGCTTGTGAGCCACCTGATATGGGTTCTGGGAACCAAACTCTGTTGTTTTTTTTTTCCCCAAGAGCAGCAGGTGTTCTTCACCTTTAAGCCCTCTCCCCAGCCACAACCAACAATGTCTAATATAACCAAATTCCCAGTTGAGATCTGTACCACTCTAGGCATTAATGGCACTATATGGATCCCTAAAATGCCCATCAGCATTTCAAACGAATTTATGAGTTCAAGCCATATATGTATGGTTATAGGAGCATATGTAGTATATATCATATACACAATTGCACATTAATAATATAAAGAGATAAAACTTCCTCCTTCAATTTCTAAATACCTGAGTATCTACTCATAGTAGTAACTCATTTAGATTCTGTTAATGTTTAATATTAGAGGTATTTCTGCAGCTTTTGAAAAAGCTGTGTTCTAGTTTCATTTCTGATGCTGTGACAAAAGGCAGCTTAAGGGAGGAAGGGTTTATTTGGCTTACAATTCCAGGTCACAGCCCACTATTTCAGGAACAAGGCAGGAAGTCAAGGAGCATATCAAATCATATCTCATTCATCATCAGGAACCGTGAAAAACAAATGCCCCCCAGACTGCTGCTGATCAGCTAGCTTTCATTCAGTGTTCTTCAATCTCAAATAGATCCAAATCCCCTGCCTAAGGAATGACACTGCTCCTGGTGGACAGAGTCTTCCTATATCAATTAACAACAAAGACTATCCCTCATAGATGTGTCCACAGGACAGCCTACTAGATAATTCCTAGTTAAGACTCTCTTTCAGTTGTGTGTGTGTGTCTGTGTCTGTGTGTGTGTGACTTTCTTCTTAGGAAAAATGTCAGAGGTATATGAAATTAGACTGATGTAATGCCATCCCAGGTACCTGTCATCTGGTTCCAGGTGTGATAGATACTTGGTTGATCTTATGTTCTATTTATGTCTGTTTGTCCCTATCTCTTTCTTGCACTAAATATCTTTTTTTGTTTGTTTGTTGCTTTTTGTTTTTTCGAGACAGGGTTATGCACTAAATATTTTTAAGTCCACAGACTGTGTTTGTTTTTACATTTGTTAAATGCTTTAGTTAGTTAATACTTCATGTGAGCGTGTCCAGTCTTTTGATGCTGTGATCTGACATCGTTATCCTCAAAGTTTATGGTCATGAAAAGTGCAATTGAAAGAAAATAAGTGGCTGAGGAGATAGCTCAGTGGTTAAAGCCTTTGCTCTTCAATCTTTAGGACATGAGTTCAAATCCCTAGAACCACTTAAAGCCAGACACAGTAGCACATGTCTGTAATTTCAGTGTTTATATGGTGAGATGGGAAGCAGAAGCAGGAAAATTCCCAGAAGCTCATGGGCTAATTAGCTGGGCATACACATTGACAAATAAGAAACACGGCCTCAAACAAGGTAGAAGGTGAATATCAGAGCGCCTCCATACTCTTGCACCCCAGAAAATATCCACATGTCATATAACACGCACACGCACGCACGCATGCACATACAAAACAAGACAAATACAGAAAGCCCATAGCCACAGTGGTAGATTCGAAATGGCCTTTCATTTTTCCTCTCTGTCATTGAGGGCTGAAGTCTAATGCTCCTCACTCTGGACCTCAGCTGTAGAGATGTGTTTGAGGGTTGGAACACGGCGTGAGTCTCATTCTGGCACTTCCAGATTTAGGTCCTATGAGGCTTGAAGCATCCATGTAGGTTTTTAGGCCTGACTATAGGCAATGGCCAGACTTTCCCTGCCAGGCCTATATGGGAAGCCTACCAGTGCATGCTCTGCAGGGAACTCATAAAAGAATTCATTCATTCATATCTCCTCAGGCTAGTCACATTGTCATGACAAGTGTAGGTGCCTCCATTCACTGCTTCTTTCTCTCCTTCCCTCCCTCTTTCTTACCTTCCTTCCTCCCTCTCTCCCGCCCTCCTTCCTTCCCTCCTTCCCTTCCTTTCTTTTAACGTGTTTGTTTGTGTGTTTCTGCAGGTGGAGATCACAGGACACCTTGCGGCATCAGTTCTTTCTTTCCACCATGTAGGGTTCCTGATCTCAAACTCAGGTTGTCAGGCTGCCTTGGCAGAAGCGCCGTCCACCAGTCCTACCCTTCCTTTTATAATTACCCAGAATACTTAATTATATTAACTAGATAGAATTTTAAAATGGCTAGCTGATACTTAGGACTTCAGAGAGATAATTCACAGATGAGTTCCATATGATTTATAACAACGTATAACTTCAGACATACTCAACATATTGTAGTCTATTTTCTTTGCTCTGTTGGCTTTTGTTTCAGTTATCCTGTCTCTTGCTAGGAATCATGTGAAGATGCCCCTAAATCCTTCTCTCATGATCACAGTTATCTTTGATTACTTCCTTTTCTCTGGTATGACAGGTTGTCCCGGAGCTGAATTCAAACATTCAGTATTTACTTAATTTTATAATGTACAGAAAGAGTCTAATAGTCAATTTAATTTTTTAATGTATCTGAAGAGATACTACTTTTAAATATCGAGGGATTAAATTTTTTGTTACCAGAAAAATTATGTCTAGAAAATGCTTTATAAGTATACTATATTAGGGTTCAGGAGACGGCTCCACTTGGTATATTGTATGTTTTGAAAGCATGAAGACCTGAGTTTGGATTCCCCAGAACCCACATAAAGCTGGACATGGTGGCATGTACCTATAAACCCAGTGCTGTGTGTACAGAGACAGACCCGCAAAGCTTGCTGTGCTAGCCTAACTGGTACGTTTCTGGTACAGTAAGAAAGATACCATATAAATCAATCAATCAATCAAGTTATTAAAGAGCAGGCATCTGGACTTGTCAGACATACACACCTATGTGCACATGCACCTTTGCATGCACACATGACCTCATACACAAACACATATGCCACACACACAGTACAAACAAAAATAATATAAGAAGTAGGTTTTTACAGGGTTATTCTTTGATTGAAATCCCAAGGAACATGTGTTGATTTCAAAGGCCGAATAAGGAACACAGGAGCAGTTAAAATGCCAGTGAAAATGACCTGGGACCTGGTGGGAAGGCCAGCCACCGTGGAATGGAAGGCTCTGGCTGGGAGCGCAAGGCTGGAGTCAGTTTCTTGGCAAGCCTAACGGTGAGGCTGAAGAGATTAGATTTCAGAACGGCATCTGTGTCTTTCGCCTCAGCTGCCAAGGGCTCCGCTGTTAACCAGGAGCTGGTGTATTTATTTCTGGAAAAAGTCCAGGAGTGTGATTAATGCTGGAAAGGAACTAGGAGAGTTTAGAGTAGCTAAAGGCAAGATTCTGGGAGCAAATTTTAAATGGATGGCCAGGGAAAGAAAGTAGTAAACAGAGAGACAGGAATCTATTTACTGCATAAGAATTTATTAAGATCCTCTTTGTGCCAATGTGAGCAAGGTACTGACTATAGAGAACAATGCACTTCCTCAAGTACTTGTGACTGGAGCCAAAGGTGGTGGCACATGCCTGTGATCTCAGAATTTAGAGGTAGAGTCAGGAGAAGCAGAAGGTCTAGGTCATCCTGGGTTTCCAACTTTCTAGATAGCTGGGGATGTAGCTCAGTTAGACTCCCTATATAGCATGTACAAAGCCCTGGATCCAATCCCCAGCACCTCATAAATGAGATGTGGCAGAATATGCCTGTAATCACAGGGATTAGGTCAGGATAAGAGTCTGTATATGGCTGTAATCTCAGGATAAGTGTCAGGGAGGTCAGAAGTTCAAGGGTATCTTCAGCTACAAAGGGAGTTCAGGGCTACCGTAGGCTACAGACTCTGTCTATAACATATAAAATAATGAATGAATAAATAAATCAATAGGAGTCAGATCATGCTGGCCCCATTTGTAACACTGTCCGATAGCTGTGATCATAATGACTAGTCTACACTTCTATGAGGTCCTAAATGCATTGCTTCTAGCTAACTGTACTGTCAGTCACTTAATTCCAATTCTCACCATTCCAACCACATCACTTTCTTGCTTCCCTCGCACGAACCCTCCCCCTCCAGCCTTGGGGTCTTTGTACTTGACATTCTCTTCCCTACACGGTCTGTGATGCCTTCTGGCTTTACTTCCTCAGAGTGTTTTCTTCGTCTACTCAATTTAAAATTATGGCCTCAGCCCCAACACACCACACACACACACACACACACAC